>JAJIBD010023413.1:0-13937 GCA_021461705.1 Cryptotis parvus
GATCACTGGATCAGCTGATCACTTGACATCCCTTCATCGATTTGCTTTGGTGAGGCGCCAGTAACATTTACATTTGACCCCTATCATTGCCAATGTAGCCCAATGGCATCTGGTTGATCAGGAATATGAAGAGCCTCAAACCGTTCCTTCAGGGTCTTGACAAGGAAGTCTGACCATCTTGTAGAGTGGGCGACCACGTGATCTTTTGACATCCGTGGGATCCAGTCGGTAACGGCTCTAGTCCAGCGGTTGTCTCCAAATCGCATTACATGTCCAGCCCATCTCATTTTCGATGCCTTGGCAAACGAGACAGCATCCCTGACTCTGGAACAGCGACGGAGGTCAGAACTCTGGATTCCTTCTCTCACTTGAGTGAGGCGTGATATTCAAGCACAGCTCTTTCGATTCCTCTCTGGGAGACCCGAATAGCATTCTCATCCTGCTTTTGTAGGGCCCAGGTCTCTGAGGCGTATGCTAATGCAGGGAGAACGGTGGAGTCAAAGAGATGTGCCTGGAGCCGGAGGTTCTTTTTGTCTTTTAGCTATTTCTTCAATGCCTTTGAAGGCATTCCATGCCGCTCTCTTCCTCCTGCGCAGCTCAGGTTTTAGGTCGTTCATCATGTTGACTTCTCAGCCTAGGTACACATAACTTGCTGCATTCAGAGATGTTTGTTCCATTGAGAGTGAATGGGGCCTCTGGAACTAGTTCAATTCTTCATGAACATAGTTTTGTTTGGATTCAGCTGTAGACCTATCTTTCCACATTCTCGTTCGAAGTCAGCCAGCATTTGTGCCACTTGGCTAATGTTTGGTGTTATTAGAACGATGTCATCAGCAAAGCGGAGGTGGTGTAGTTGCCGACCATCTATCTTCACTCCCATTCCTTCCCATTCTAATTGTCGCATGATGTTCTTCGAGGGTGGTGCTAACGAAGAGTTTTGGTGAAATGGGTTAGGCAGGGGTATCCCGAAGCCCATTTCACCAATGATCACTCATTGTAGAAGGGTGAGATCCTGGTGGTGAATCCGTAGCCACAGCTCACAAAGGATCTTGATGTATTGGGTTTGAATGCCCTGTTTGGCTAGGGTTTCGATGACCACTTCAGTCTCCACAGAATCAAAGGCTTTCTGTTAATCAATGAGGCATTGAGACAGAGTGGTATCTTGGCCTCCCTACAAACCTCAATGAACTTGGATACCGTATGGATATGTTTGAGTGTGCGGAATCCTTTCCGGAAGCCTACTTGCTCACATGGTTGTCCTTCATCTAATGTTCTGCCAATCCTGTTCAGGATGACTCAGGTGAACAGCTTGTAGATGACAGACAACAGGCAGCTGGGAAGATGGTTGCCAATGTAGTGGATGACTCCCTTCTTGAACAGTAGAACTGTCCTGCTGGTTTTCCATGGGAGGGCAGCTTGCATTCAGACAGGTACCGTGAGAAGAGCCAAGCTAGTGTATTGATGAGTATTGGAGGCAGAATCTTCAGGTGTCTGAGTCCGACTTTGTCTGGCTGGCCCAGTGCTGTTCCCTTCTTTACCAAGGAAATGGCATGTCAGATTTCAGAAGGGAGAACGTTTAGAACGACATATCCATCCTATAGAATTTGGTATGTGGGCAGTTGGATGTGGCTATCAAAGAGATCTGAGTAAAACTGGATAATCTTCTCCATTGCCTTTTCTGGAAGATGGAATAGATCCATCAGGAAGTTGTAGGGCAGTTATCTTGGTCTTATAAGTTGGCATAGGACAGGCAGGCATTGTGAATGCTTTTCCCGGCTTCTGCTGCATCTTACATTATTTCTGCTCTTCTGTCTTTAAGGTCTTCCTTATCAGCTTCTCTGCGCTGCTTTGCAAGCTTGAATGTTAGCATTTGGTCGTGTGAGGCTCGCGCCTTGCCACGTTAGCGAATGAGCTCGAGAGTTTCTGAAGACAGGCGTCCTTTAGTTTCTTTCTCTCTCTCAGCATTCTTTGCACAATCATGGAGGTGCTGAACCATTTGGTTGTATTCTTCATCAATGTCGTCAATGATGGTATCTTGTTGCTACAATGGTGCCAAAAGAGTTCCCCAGTTCGTGTTCGTTCTAGGAGTTCTCTTCTGGCTTTGCAGCCCTTTACTCCGTTGCGTGGAGTAGAATTTTGCATGAAGGCGGTGATGGTCATTCTGTTTGGAATTTTGGGGCGAGAGTGACATCGGTCAGAGCAAAACCGTCGATTGAAGATGATGTGGTCCATTTCATTTGTGGAACTGTCCACCAGGAAATTCCCATGTCCAATGGTTCGCTTCAGCCTTCTGGAACTATGAGTTCCCATGAATGATCTTGGTGGACATGATGAACTCCAGATAGTCTCTTATCCTGTTAGTTCCATTCTCGACCATGGCTCCCAATGTGACCCATCTGATAAGGGTAATATCCAGGGATATATCAGGCACTGGTAGAACTTTACAAGGAGAGAACAGCGCAGAAACTTTGACAAGGAACAAAATTTGAATGGCCAAAGACATGAAAAAATGTACATCATCACTAATCATCGAGAGATGCAAATCAAAACAACAATGAGAATCATTTCACACCACAGAGACTGGAACATGTCCAAAGAACAAGGCTCAACAAATGCTGGCATGGATGTTAGTGGAGAAAGGGACTCTCATCCTTTGTTTGTA
Organism: Cryptotis parvus; assembly: GCA_021461705.1. NCBI lineage: Eukaryota > Metazoa > Chordata > Mammalia > Eulipotyphla > Soricidae > Cryptotis > Cryptotis parvus. The sequence continues at coordinate 2,663 of JAJIBD010023413.1, forward strand.
GGAATGTCAACTGGTATAGCCTTTGTGGAAAACAATATGGACATTCCTCCAAGACTAGAAATTGATCTCTCATTTGATCCAGCCATGCTACTCCTTGGAATATTCTTTGGGAGGCCAAAACACAGCAGAAACACCACCTGCACTTTTATTTTCATAACAGCACTATTCAGAATAGCCAGTATCTGGAAACAATCAAAGTGCCCAAAAATTGATGACTGGATAAAGAAGCTTTGGTGCATCTATGTGGAATACTATGCAGCTGTTAGGAAATATGAAGTTCTGAAATTTGCCTATAAATGGATGGACATGAGAGGGATCACATTGGGTGATTTAGCTAGAAAGAAAAAAAGAAGACTATAGAATGAGTGCATTTATTATGTGTACTCATTCTACATGATCTATAAGATTATAGAATGAGTGCATTATATATGTGTCTATGTCTATATCTATATCTATATCTATGTCTATGTCTATCTATATCCATATCCATATCTATATCTATATCTATAATTTTATCTGTATCTATATATATATTAACTTCTTTTGCAATCATATGTCTCACAGTGGTATGATAAAATATTTAAAAAATGAAAAAATTCATTCATCATTATTACTAAAGTAACAGGTAATGTTGAAAATATGACCAGCTAGTGAAAAGTTTCTTGTTGCACATTTATACTACATTATTTTGCAAAATAAAATGAAATTAATAACAATTTACTAAAGTATAAATACTGAGCAGCCAAAGAGAGTGCACAGGGTCTAGGGCTTTGCTGTGTGTTACCAATCATGTTTTTATATCCAGGATCCCAACAGCAATCCTCGGACTAGGTTCAGGGCAATTTCCCCAAAATGTGTTGCTGCTCTGGCCCTGGAGCATGAAACCACCCAGCAATATTCATGGGATCATGTGTTGCTAAGAATCGAACTCAACTTCGCAGCATGCTACGTGAACAGTGTATCTGCTATGCTATGTTTGGCCCCTAAATGTTCTATTTTGTTATTTTCTGCAGTGCTGGCAATCAGTCCCAGAAAGTTACATCTATAAGACATGCACTCTACAGAGACACATTCGGAGGCTTGCAAAACCATATAAACTCAATATGCAATACTACATAGTCAAGTAATTCAGAAGTTAAGCTATATAATTCACATTGACATAGCTTAGAATTTTGGTTATACTCTTATTATGTGTCACGATCACGATCTTCCGTTAATCATCTATTTGCTAGAGCGGGCACCGGTAATATCTCAATATGTCCTGTCACATGCTGTAGGGCCAAGGGCATCGGCTTGGTACAGGAACAAAGAGCCTCAAACCATCATATTAGGTCATGAGAATGATCTAATATAATTGTTACTGGCATTTGGCATATCAAATACAACACGAGCAGCTTGCTAGGCTTGCCGTCGGAGGCATACCTCTATAAACACCCTCCAAATAAAGCCTTTATTGATGCACCCCGCGGCCGCTTTGCCACGCAGCAACTGTGATGGGCTGGTGAGCTGGGTGGAGTTCTGATGAGAGGGAAGTCCAATGTGGAAAATGGCGGCGCCCATGGAGTGGGTGGGGGTCGTCTGGCTTGTTGTGAGGTTCTGCCAGGGGTGGTGGGCCAAGGCTGGAGCCACCATGCCTCCCGACTGCCTCATGAGCGGCTGGGCACAGGGAGAGCAAGGAACCGCTCTGCCCCAGGTCTGAGAGTCTCTGGACCAGCATACCTGGGCCGGATTGAGGGAGGAACTGCTCCAGGGTGGGTGTCGGTGATCCGGGCTGTGATGGGCTGGTCGGCTGGGTGGAGTTCTGATGAGAGGGAAGTCAATGTGGAAAATGGCGGCGCCCATGGAGTGGTGGGGGGGTACGTCTGGCTTGTTGTGAGGTTCTGCCGGGGTGGTGGGCCAAGGCTGGAGCCCACCATGCCTCCCGACTGCCTCATGTAATCTTATTATATCTTGGAGAATTACTATTCCTTAAAATTATAGTAATATAGATAGTAATTTATGCATAGGGTTATACAAGCCTTAAATGAGATGAATGTAATGTGGTCTTTGAGTCAAGTATAAATATTACCTATAATTATTAGAACCAAAACTGTTTTTATCCATAAAACCAATCCTCTTTTCCTATAATTATATTAATTTTTCATATAGTCAAAGATGAACATTTTTGTTACTGGTTTTGGCATATTGACTACGCATCGGACATTTTGCCAGGCCTGCTGTGAGAAGATAAGACATTCCTACAAACAAAGTTGTGAAGATAGATGGTCGTGAAGATAGACAGTCGGCAACTACACCACCTCCGCTTCACTAGTGACATCGTTCTAATAACATCAAACATTAGCCAAGTGGCACAAATGCTGGCTGACTTCGACCAAGAATGTGGAAAGATAGGTTTACAGCTGAATCTGAACAAAACTATGTTCATGAAAAATGAACTAGTTCCAGAGGCCCCCATTCACTCTCAATGGAACACACATCTCTGAATACAGCAGTTATGTGTACCTAGGTTGAGAAGTCAACATGAGGAAGCGACCTAAAACCTGAGCTGTGCAGGAGGAAGAGAGCAGCATGGAATACTTTCCAAAAGCATTGAAGAAATAGCTAAAAAAGACAAAGAACCTCCGGCTCCAGGCACATCTCTTTGACTCCACCATTCTCCCTGCATTAACATACGCCTCAGAGACCTGGACCCTACAAAAGCAAGATGATAATGCTATATGGGTCTCCCAGAGAGGAATCGAAGAGCTGTGCTTGGAATATCGCACCTCACTCAAGTGAGAGAAGGAATTCAGAGCTCCGACCTCCGTCGCTGTTCCAGAGTCAGGGGCGGCTGTCTTGTTTGCCAAGGCATCGAAAAATCAGATGGGCTGGACATGTAATGCGATTTGGAGGCGACCGCTGGACTAGAGCCGTTACGACTGGATCCCATGGGATGTCAAAAGATCACGTGGCCGCCCACCTACAAGATATTCAGACTTCTTTGTCAAGACCCTGAGCGAACGGTTTGAGGCTCTTCATATTCCTGAAGCAACGGGATGCCATTGGGCTACAGTGGCGCGTGATGGGGTCAAATGGAAATGTTCTGGCGCCACTCGAGCAATTTGATGAATAATGGGATGTCAAGTGATCAAGTGATACTCAAAAATATTTTAGTTACCTACACCAGAAAATCTTGGGGAAACAATTGAAATATTGCATTTCCTTCATTATCTATATTCACATTAACACCAACCTTATTTGTTTTATTTTATTTTGCTTTTTTTTGTGGGGGTCATACCTGGCAATGCTTGAGTGGTTACTCCTGGCTCTGCACTGAGGAATTACTCCTGGCGGTGCTCATGGGACCATATGGGATGCCGGGAATTGAACCCTAGTTGTCCACGATGCAAGGCAAATGCCCTACTTGCTGTACTATCACAGCCCTATCCTCATTAAAATCACTTAGAATTCTCTTTATAATAAATTCCATGAATGATTGGTGTTTTTTTTTGCCTATGATAATTTATTATTCATAGATCAATTCAGTAAACAATAGGCATTCTAGGCTCTGGATAGGTGATTTAGACAAACTACTTCACCTCCACTATACCCTGGGCATGCTAATAAATACCTCACAGAATTATTGAAAGTCTTAAGTTGTATAATGCACTAAAAATATTGTACCTTCTCCTATCACTTGTCTTCCTGTTGTTCACCGATTTTGCTTGAGCAGGCGGCCTTCTCTTTACATAAAAAATATTTAACTAAAAATTGGGAATCACTTTATCATTTCCTAATTCTGTGTCCTTTGCAGCATAAAGTCATTTTTTTAGGTTTTTTCAGTTGACACATCTCAGTATTACTTTATACAATTCACCAACTCTATTTAAGTATTTTCCCTAAATGCTTTTTGTTATTCTCTCTTTTCTACTTTCAGAATTAATGTAATGTGATTCTCATAGGCCTGGAATCACCTAGAATGCTTCTAAAGAAAATATGCTTAGTAAAAAAAAAGGTATTGCCACTCCTGGGAATATACCCTGGGAAGCCAAAAACACGCAGCGGAAACACCATCCCTACTTTTATGTTCATAGCAGCATTATTCACAATAGCCAGAATCTGGAACAACCAGAGTGCCCAAGAATTGATAACTGGATAAAGAAACTGTGGTACATCTACAAAATACACCTACACAATGGGATACTAGGAGTTTCCGTATTGTAGTGGTTATCACGTTTGCCTCACACAATGCAATACTATGTAACTGTTAGAAAAAAATGAAGTTATGAAATTTGCCTATAAATGGATGGACAAGGGAGGATCATGTTGAATGAAATTATCCAGAAGGAGAGAGACAGATATAAAATGACTGCATTTATTTGCATGACATAAATATATATGTACATATTATAATTCCAATATCCAAGGTCAGGCGAAACATGGATCAGGAGGTTTTGTCAAAGGTGGAAATTATAACAAACATGTGGGAGTCAGAGGCTAGGTAAGACAGAGAATGGAACAGTGTCCTAATAGTTGTCGAAAGTGCTAATACCAACCTAGAACTGAGCATTAAATACAGGCAAAAGATACACATGACAACCTTTTAATGTATGTATTGTAATCCACAATGTGGAAGGGAAGGAAAGAGAAAGAGGGAGAAAGAGAAAGAAATAAAGAACCTGCCATAGAGGGTAGGCTGGGGGGGGAGAGGGAATCGGGGGACGTTGGTGGTGGGAAATGGGCACTGATGGAGGGATAGGTGCTGGAACACTGTATGACTGAAACCCAAATATGAACATCTTATGAACATTTTTGTAATTGTATATCTCACTGTGGTATAATAAAATATTTTAAAAATTGGAGATATTAAAAGGTGCTAATACCAACCTAGAATCTAGGGTATCATAGATAGAATAAACTCCAAGAATTTAAAAAAAAGTATTGGTTAAATAAGAAAGCAAAGTAACACTAAAAAGAAATGTGACAATATCTAGTAAGGTTATATATTTGCTTATTTCTTTGACGTACTGATCTCAATATTTGGCATCTATCAAAATAATAATAATTTCTAATGAAGTAGATAGTTTATGCACCTACAAAAATAATAGTGTTCCCCTCCATTATACTCCAGACAAATTAAAGTCATCCCCAGATAATTTGATACAAAACTAATATTTAGAGCAACAATTTTGTTTTGGCTTTAGTGTTCTTATTTTGCTTGTTTTGCTTGGGATCTTACTGAACAATTTTGTTTCAGTTTGAAAGATCCTTTTGGATTTTGATTTTACTATGAGACCTATTAGCCATCCCTTGAAATGAACAATTTGTACAGATTTTATTATCATATAAGCAATGTACTCACCAAATAATTTGTAAAACATAGACAATAAGACTTATCATGCCCTTAGAGAGTATTCTGTAAGTAGGCACTCATTAAGTCAATCAGTTTTTTAGAGGGAATATCATTAATTTAATATACTAAATATGAATTCACATAATTTCACTGATGGTAAATTTTATTTGATAAACATCATCCCTTCTAAGTCCACTAATTCTGTTATGAAAACAAGTCAATTAACATTATAAAATTAAGATATGTATTATAATACTATATAAAAATGATAAGAGATTTATGTTTTCTTCTTTTTTTTAATTCAGCCTATTTTACTGGTCTTAAGTAGCACTTGCCTTGCATCCTGTTAACCCTGACTCTCATTCTTGACAGCACAAATATTCACCTAAGCGCTGCCTGGGGTAGGTCACTTCTGAACTCTGAGACAGGAATAGCACCAGAGCACCAGTGGATGTGGCCCCACCTCCTCTCTCAGTAGAAAAAAAGCACAAAACAAAAAACTTGCTCATTGTAGACTCTTACTTCAAGTCACAGCTGTATCTCAACTTTTTTTTTTTTTCTTTTTTGAGTCATACCCGGCAATGCTCAGGGGTTACTCCTGGCTCTGCACTCAGGAGCCACTCTTGGCGTTGCTCAGGGGACCATATGGGATGCCGGGGATCGAACCCGGCCGGCATGGGGCGTACGTGCAAAGGCAAATGCCTTACCCACTGGACTATCGCTCCGGCCCTGTATCTCAACTTATGGTGTGCAGTATTCTTTAATTTTTTTTTTTATTTTCCTAATTCTACATTTAATTGATTTTTTTTTCTTTTTTGGGTCACACCTGGTGATGCTCAGTAGTTATTCCTGGCTCTTTGCTTAGGAATTACTCCTGGCAGTGCTAAGGAAACATATGGGATTCTGGGGATCGAACCCAGGTCAGCCATGTGCAAGGCAAATGCCCTACCTTCTGTGCTATCACATTTATTTATCTTTGAATTTTGAAAGATTATGATATCAATTGTCAGAAATTTATAATATTACCATGTAGTAATTTTCTGTAACTTTTTGAGATAGTCAAACGATACTTTTTTGTTGTCTTGAGATATTGTTCACCCAGACTTCAAGATGAACTAAATTATATATTTTTTACTGTTTTACTCTCTTAACCTTCTTTTTTTATTGTTTGTTTATTTTCACCAACAGCTGACAAATCTTCCAAGAGAAGATAAAAAGACTACTTAAAGGGATTAGTACAGATAGAGACTTTAATCACATAAATTTTAACCATATCAACTACATTTTATCAACTTAAGAGAACAGTATTATACTATTCACTACAAATGTATGTAGCCTTACACCTTCTTGTTTTTTATTTAATTCACAAACAAAAGTGACATTTTTGGTGATAGTTTAAAGGGGTACAGTTTATGCCTTATTGGTGTGAGGATCCAAATTTGATCCTTCATTGACAATCCATGACCCCAATACTCAGGCACCACTTAAGAGGCCCTCTAAAATAATTTCTCTTGCTATGAATGAATTTCAGACCCTTTTTTACATTGTGATTATATAACATTTTTAATTTAGGAGATCATATGCTTTTTGTGTTTTTTTTCTGTTTTTTAAAATTTTTATTATACCATGTGAGATATACAATTACAAAGATGTTCATAATTGAGGCTCTGCCATAAAGTATTCCAGCACTCATCCCTCCACCAGTGCCAAATTCCCACCACCCATATCTCAAACACGCCCCACCACCCAAACCCTGTCTGCCCCCAGTCGCATTTTACTTCTCTGTTCAGATACCTTTTATACCATTCCACATTTTCTCTGTATTTTAAATATAAATTCTGGAGACCGCTGAATCCATTTATATACATCACATCTGATTACCCCCCCTTTTCTCCTTCATGAATATAGATCCAGAAGTTGTAAACTTTCTTATTAAGACACAGAGTAATTTCAGACTTTGTGTTTCTGCTTCTCAGTTGTATATACTCAACTCTTTCATTGTAGCACAAAAGGCATTCATGGAAATACACAAACGAGTGTAAGTCTTTTGGAATAATGTAGACTATTAACACTATTTTTAAACTAAACTAAACTATTTTAGTGTTCATTAACACTATTTTTAAATTACAGTTATTCAATCAATAAAAAGTTCTTTAAATCTATATCTATCACACCTATTCTGAGTTTTTAATACCCATGTCACCTTTTTATAAAATATTTCTTTATCGTATTTTTTAAATTCACCAAGATGTTAAAACTGTTTTAAGTTGACAATACTTTTCAAAACAAACCTTTTCCATGTGTATGGAAGTCTCATGGAGGATTTAGTTGTACTTCTTCCTGAAGAAGGGTCAAAGTGTACAATACACACTATAACCTTTAAGGGGAAATGATGAAAATAAAAATAATCATGCGAACAAATTCAGCTTTAAAATTCACATCTCTGTGGGGAAGTATCGTGGATTAAATTGTGTTCCCCCCTAAAAATATGTTTAATCAAGAGCTAATCCCTGGTATTTAGGAAACATCACGACTGAGATCGAGGCTCAAAAAAATGCTGGCTTGGAATTGCAGCATCTGGCATAGCACCTGTGGAAATCACAGATGTTTTTTAATTTGAAACAAGTGCAAAACAGTTGTTTAGGATATATTATTTAAATTATATATACTCATATGTATGCTCATATATATATGTATATATAAGTTGAGTAAGTCAATTCATTGGCATCTAAAATTATATTGTTTTTTATTTATCTATTTTCACCACCCCAGCAGAGCCTCGCAACAAGCCAGACGACCCCCACTCCATGAGGGCCTCCATTTTCCACATCGGACTACTCTCTCGTCAGAACTCCACCCAGCAGACCAGCCTATCACAGCCAGGCTCGGCGCGCAGCCACGTGGCCGCGCGGTTCATCAATAAATGCTGGACTTAGAGATGCCTACAAGAGTATGCTACCTGCACGGCAGAGCCTGGCAAGCTACCCGTGTTGTATTTGATATGTCAAATACCAGTAACAATTATAGACCTCATTCCTGAATGGATTGAGGCTCTTTATGTTCCTGGAGCAAGCAGATGCCTTGGGCTCTACTAGCATGAGACAGGACATATGGAGATGTTACTGGGACCCGCTCGAGCAAATCGATGTTGAACGGGGAAGACAGTGATACAGTGATACAGTGATTTATTTTTGTGTTTGGGGCCACACCTGGCTATACTCAGGTTTTACTCCTGTCTCTCAACAATCACTCCTGGTAGTTATGTCAGGGATCAAATAAGGGTCTGCTTATACAAGGCACATACCTTACCCACTGTATTTCCTCTCAAATCTCATATAGCTCTTAAATAAATTGCTATTATTTTGTGATGCTGGGAATCAAACCCAATTTCCATTTGTTCAAAGCATGGACTTTACCCTTAAACCATATTCTGGTCTTGTTTTGATTTTAAAAAATGTATAATTTATTTGCTTTTTTGGCCACATCTAGTAGTGCTCAGTGGCTCTTCCCAGCTCAGAAGAATGTCACCCACTTGGTACTTGGTGGTCACATAGTGCTAGGTATCAGCTCCAAATTGTTGCACTATATCTACTTGGTCACTTATTTTTATTTTGGGGGTGGAGGAAACTTGGGGCTATATTTAGCTGTGTTCAGGGCTTACTTCTGGCTCTGAATTCAAGAATCACTCCTAGGAGTGCTCAGGGAACCATATGTGATGATAAGGGATCAAACCTAGGTGGATCCATAAAAGGCAAGATCCTTATCCACATTTAATTTGTACATCTCTGTGGTCCATGTAATTCTCTTTTTAAAAGAAAATAATATGAGGAGAAAAATCAGTATACTAAAATGATATGTTACTGTAAAGGAAAAAATTTAGAGAATACAATTAAGGTAGAAAATACGAAAAAAAAAATATGCTTGAGAAAATGTGTTCATTTTATAATCATACATAGATTTTTAAAAATTTTTTATTATACCACCATGAAACATACAATTACAAAGGCGTTCATAATTGGTTCTTGGTAATACAGTATTCCAGCACCCATCCCTCCACCAGTGCCCCATTTCCACCACCAATGTACCCCTCCCCCTCCGCCCCAGGCCGCCTTAATAGCAGGTACCCCAGTTTCCTCTCTTTCTCTCTCTCTCTCTGTCTCTGCATCTCTCTCCCTCTTATTTTATACATTGTGGCTAGCCCTGCAGATATTTAGAGTTTATCACTTAAGTCTCTTTGTGTATATTCAGTGGTGAGTTTTAATCTGCCATTACCATTTCCCATATTTATTAAAACACTGGTATCTATTTATATCCTATTAATGAATGCAGTCATTCTATATCTGTCCTTTTCCTTCTGACTAATTTGACTCAGCATGATAGACTCCATGTCCATCCATTTGCAGGTAAATTTCATAATTTCATCTTTTCTGACAGCCGCATAGTATTCCATAGTGTAGATGAACCACAGTTTCTTTAGCCAGTCCTCTGCTCTCGGGCATTTAGGTTGTTTCCAGATTCTAGCTATAGTGAATAGCGCAGAGATGAATAAAGAAGTACAGATAGTGTTTCTGCTATGTGTTTTTCGGTCTCTAGGGTATATTCCCAGGAGTGCTATTGCTGGATCAAATGGGAGCTCAATATCTAGCTTTCAGAGGAATGCCCATATTGTTTTCCAAAAGGGCTGGACCAGTCGGCACTCCCACCAGCAGTGGATGAGAGTCCCTTTTTCCCCACATCCACGCCAGCACCTGTTGTTCTTGCTGTTTTGGATGTGTGCCAGTCTCTGTGGGGTGAGATGGTATCTCATTGTTGTTTTGATTTGCATCTCCCTGATGATTAAAGATGAAGAGCACTTTTCATATGCCTTTTGGTCATTTGAATTTCTTCTTTTTTGGAAGCTTCTGTTCATTTCTTCTCCCCATTTTTTGATGGGGTTGGCTGTTTTCTTCTTGTGGAGTGCTACCAGTGCCTGATATATCCTGGATATTAACCCCTTGTCAGATGGGTATTGGGTGAATATCCTTTCTCACTCTGTGGATTGTCTTTGTATCTTGGTCACCGTTTCTTTTGAGGTGCAGAAGCTTTTCAGTTTTATATAATCCCATTTGTTTATCATTGCTTCCATTTGCTTGGTCAGTGGTGTGTCGCCTTTAAAGATACTTTTCGTTTCGATGTTGTAGAGCGTTTCTACTATGTTTTCTTCGATGTACCTTATAGATTCATGTCTGATATCGAGATCTAGAATCCATTTTCATCTGACTTTTGTGAATGGCGTTAGAAGGAGGTCTAAGTTCATTTTTTTACACGTAGCTGCCCAGTTTTCCCAGCACCATTTGTTGAAGAGGCTTTCTTTGCTCCACTTAATATTTTTTGCTCCTTTATCGAAGATTAAGTGGTTGTATATTTGTGAGTGCGTTTCAGGATACTCAGTTCTATTCCAAAGGTCTACGGGTCTGTCTCTATACCAATACCACACTGTCTTAATTACAACTGCTCTGTAGTAGAGCTTGAGGTTGGGGAAAGTGATACCTCCCATCTTCTTTTTTCCCAAGGATTGCTTTAGCTATTCGTGGGGTTTTATTATTCCATACAAATTTCAGGAGTGTTTGTTCAATTTCTTTTGAAGAACATCATGGGTATCTTTATAGGGACCGCATTGAATCTGTATAAAGCTCCTAGGGAGTATTACCATTTTGATAATGTTAATCCATCCAATCCATGAGCAGGGAATGTGTCTCCATTTCCTAAGGTCTTCTTTTTATTTCCTGAAGTAACGTTTTGTAGTTTTCTTTGTAGAGATCCTTTACATTCTTTGTCAAACTGATTCCTAGGTATTTGATTTTCTGCGGTGCAATTGTGAATGGGATAGTTTCTTTAATGTCCCTTTCTTCTCTTTCGCTGTTTGCATATAGGAAGGCCATTGACTTTTGGGTATTGATTTTG
>JAJIBD010023414.1:0-24570 GCA_021461705.1 Cryptotis parvus
CTGTACTTTCATCTTCATTGTCTATGCACCAACATCCACATACAAAGAAGATGAAATTGAGAAATTCTACATGGAATTGAGGAGTTCTATAAAAAGATCACACCTTCTACAAGATCATAGTCGGTGATTTTAATGCCAAGATAGGACCGAGAAGATCGGCTGAAGAACTCCACATCGGGACCCATGGCCTAGAAATGGAACGTAACAGGGTGAGAGACTATCTGAGTTCATCATGTCCACCAAGACTATTCATGGGAACTCACAGTTCCAGAAGGCTGAAGCGAAACGTTGGACATGGGAATCTCCTGGTGGACAGTTCCACAATGAAATTGGACCACATCATCTTCAATCGACGGTTTTGTCTGACCGATGTTGCTGTCGCCCCTAAATTCCCAAACAGGATCGACCACCGCCTCCTTCGTGCAAAATTCTACTTCCCGCAACGGGGAGAAAAGGCTGCAAAGTTTAAGAAGAGAACTCCCAGAACGACCACCAACTGGGAACTCTTTAGCACCATTGCGGCAACATGGGAAGATACCATCATTGATGACATCGATGAAGAATACAACCGACTGGTTCAGCACCTCCATGATTGTGCGCAAGAATGCCGAGAGAGAGAAAAAACAAAAGAACGCTTGTCTTCAGAAACTCTCGAGCTCATTCACCAACGTGGCAAGGCACGAGCCTCAGGAGACCAAATGCTAACGCCCAAGCTTGCAAACAGTGCAGAGAAGCGATAAAAGCAGACCTCAAAGACAGAAGAGCAGAAATACTTGAAGATGCAGCAGAAGCGGGAAAAGTATTCGGACTGCCCGCCTGTCCTTCGCCAACTATAAGACCAAGATGACTGCCCTCCAACGCCCTGATGGATCTATCACATCTTCCAGAAAGGCAATGGAGAAGATTATCCAGGACTTCTACTCAAATCTCTTTGATAGCCACATCCACCTGCCCACATACCCAAATTCCACAGGATGGATACGCCATTCCCAACGTTCTCCCTTCTGAAATAAGACATGCCATCTCATCGGTAAAGAAGGGAACAGCACCAGGCCCAGACAAAGTCAGACCCGAACATCTGAAGAATCTGCCATCGGTGCTCATCAATACACTAGCTCGGCTCTTCACACGCTACCTGTCCGAATGCAAGGTGCCCTCCCAATGGAAAACCAGCAGGACAGTTCTACTGTTCAAGAAGGGAGACATTCATGACATCGGCAACCATCGCCCCATCTGCCTGTTGTCTGTCATCTACAAGCTGTTTACACGAGTCATCCTGAACAGGATTAGCAGAACACTAGATGAAGGTCAACCATGCGAGCAAGCAGGTTTCCGGAAAGGATTCAGCACAATCGACCATATCCACACAGTAACCAAGCTCATTGAGGTTTGTAGGGAGTACAAGATGCCGCTCTGTCTCACGTTCATTGATTTACAGAAAGCCTTTGATTCTGTGGAAACTGAAGCAGTCATCGAAGCCCTAGTCAAACAGGGTGTTCAAACCCAATACATCAAGATCCTTCGTGAGCTGTATTATGGATTCACCACCAGGATCTCACCATTCTACAAAGAAGTGATCATTGATGTCAAAAAGAGGAGTTCGACAGGGTGATACCATCTCACCAAAACTCTTCAGTGCCACCCTCGAGAACATCATGAGACAATTAGAATGGGAAGGAATGGGAGTGAAGATAGATGGTCGGCAACTACACCACCTCCGCTTCGCTGATGACATCGCTCTAATAACACCAAACATTAGCCAAGCGGCACAAATGCTGGCTGACTTTGACCGAGAATGTGGAAAGGTAGGTCTACAGCTGAATCTGAAGAAAACTATGTTCATGAGAAATGAACTAGTTCCAGAGGCCCCATTCTCTCTCAATGGAACAAACATCTCTGAATGCAGCAGTTATGTGTACCTAGGACAAGGTATAGTGTTCGTAAAATGGGGCCATTTTTTTCTTTCTTATGTGTTTTAAGCTTAGTGTGTACTGCACTGCCCCTTTGTAGTAAGCAAGATTGAAATTGCTTCAAACTCTTATCTTTAACAATAAGAAACAAAGATATGACCACATTTTACGAATAGTACACACTGTCAGTTTGTTTCAAGGTCAGAGTGAGGTGTAGAATAGCACAGGCTGTGCACCGTTTAAACGTTTCGTCTGTGTCCAAACAGTTTTGTTTCTCTTCCTCGTATAATAGTGCAATGTTATGCGTTATAGCATTATGCTACAGCTTTTCTCATTGAAGTACGTGGAAAAGGTGGAAAGTAGCATTTTTCTTTCTGACAGCATTCAGTATTCCTGATTATCTTCTCTGTGCAGCCTTGCGATTTGGCACTTGGCGGCATGCAGAGAGAGGAACCTCTGTGGTGAGAGAGCAAACTGTGACTTTCACATAGTAAAACAAGCTCCAATCTCCAATGTTTGAAACACACAGTTTTCTTCTTCTTCCTTGTACAATAGTACACTGTAGATTCATTCCAGCTTTTCCTTTGAAATACATGGAAATCTTTGAGAGTAGCATTTCTCTTTTAGACTGCATAATGGTAGTGCACAGTGTGTGCTTTTCTATACCTCAATTGGACCTTGGCATCAAAGTGGAAAAGGATCATATTCAAAAAACGCGAAGTCATAACATTTGTTTCTTTTGTGTTAAAGAACACACTGTGAAGCATAGTGCAGGGCACTGCCTGTTGTAAGTAAGTTGGAAATTGCTTCAAACTGTTTTCTGAAACACATAAGACACAAAGGTTTAACCCGCTTTTACGAATACGGTACATTTTAACTTTGTTTTACAGGGCGAAGTGAGGTGTACAGTAGCACACGCTGTTCACCCTTCAATAGTGTCTGTGTCCAAACTGTTTTGATTCTCTTCCCTCTAAGTACACTGTAGTTGAGTTAGGAGCTTTTTCCCATTGAAAACATGGGAAACAGGGAAAGTACCATTTTTCTTTTAGACAGCATAATGGTAGTGCACAGCGTGTGCTTTTCTACACCCTCATTTGACCTTGGGATCAAAGTGACAATGTATAGGGTCTCGGACAATGCGGTCATTCCGTTGTTTCTTATGTGTTAAAGAAAAGAGTTTGAAGCACTGTGTAGTGCACACTGGCTTGTAGTAAGCGAGATGGAAATTGCTTCAAACTGTTATCTTTAACACATAAGAAACAAAGATATGACCCACAATTTACGAATACTACACTTTCTCAGTTTATTTCCAATTTCAGAGTGAGGTGTAGGAATAGCACAGGCTGTGCTCCATTCAAAAGTGTCGTCATTGTCCAAACAGTTTTTTTTTCTTCCTCGTATAATAGTGCACTTTAGTTGAGCTACAGCTTTTCCCATTGAAATACGTGGAAAAGGCGGAAAGTAGCATTTTTCTTTTTAGACAGCATTCAGTCGTCCTGATCCTCTGCTCTGTGCAACCTCGCGATTTGCCACTTGGCGGCAGGCAGGGAGAGGAACCTCTGTGGTGAGAGAGCAAACTGTGACTTTCACATAGTAAAACAAGCTTCCAAGCTCGAATGTTTCAAACACACAGTTTTTCTTCCTCGCACAATATTGCACTGTAGATTCATTCCATCTTTTCCCTTTAAATACATGGAAATCTTTGAGAGTAGAATTTCTCTTTTAGACAGCATAATGGTAGTGCACAGTGTGTGCTTTCTCCACCTCAGTTTGACATTGAGATCAAAGTGAAAATGTATAGTATTCGAAAAATGCGGTCATAGATTTGTTTCTTATGTCTTAAAGAATACACTTTCAAGCATTGTGCAGGGCACTGCCTGTTGTAGTAAGCGAGTTGGAAATTGAGTCAAACTGTTTTCTAAACACATAAGACACAAAGGTTTAACCCGATTTTTACGAATACGGTACATTATAACTTTGTTTTCCAGGGCGAAGTGAAGTGTAGAGTAGCACACTACAACGGGGGAGTGTAGTGCACAATGCTTCAAACTGTTTAACACCTAAGAAACAAAGGTATGACCCACATTTTACGAATATGATACATTGTCACTTTGATCCCAAGGTCAAAGTGAGCTGTAATAAGCTCATGCGGTGCACTTCCATTTTGCTGTCTAAAAGAGAAATGGTACATTCTGTGTTTTCCATGTATTTCAATAGGAAAAGTCCTAACGCATCTACAATGCAGTATTGTAGGAGAAAGAGAAACAAAACTGCGTGTTAGAAACTATTGCTGCTTGGAGCTTGTTTTACTCGCAGACCGGCTCTATAGAAGATCACCGGGATGAGGGGGAACGGCTGAGGTTCACAGGAGAAGCAGGTATGGTGACGACAGACAGACTCCAACACAAGAGAGGTTGAATACTGTTGTGATTTATTGAGGGCAAAGCTTCTCTTTTTATGCTTAACAAATCACAGATGCAAGATTACACCAGTTACTTTCTAGCAAAGGAGGCATTTTCAACATCAAAAGGAGTTTATCGTGTTCACCACATATGACCACCTTTTGCCTGCACCTGTTTCTCTGACGTGTTTTTCTGACGCCTTTGTTTTTACATTTTTCCTTATTTGCCTCAAGTAAGGTACATAATTTCTTTAATCTTGATTTTCATAGAATTACTTACTAGCTCTATGCACATATTATAGATTAACTTAACCTACTCCTAAATAGAAACTTCTATGCAGAATTTATTATTGTAAGATTATTAAGATTATGTACTAGAAAGTATTGACTTTAACAGGCCCAATTCTTTCCACACAGGAGGTCTAAGGAGGCTAAATGTCACTGCATTCCCGTCAATGGAGGGTAGCCAGAGGCCTTGACCCATAGGTCATGAATCCTCCCTTCCCGCTAATGATGGAAAGCAAAGGCCCGAAGGCCAAGAACCTTTCCTTATCAAGGACCTGAGACCGGCTCAGGCCTTGGCAGCCAGGTGCTGCGCTGGCGACATTGTTGCTGGCGTGGCAGTTCCGCCTTTTTATTAACAAGACGCAGGGCAAATAAGTCCTCTTCGACTGTCTGAATGGATCGAATGATGCCTGGAAAGTAACATGGAAATATGACAATAAGTATTAGGATAACAACAGCCAGTAATGCGAATACAAGAATGTATTGAACCCAGTTGAAGGGGTTTAAGGCCTTTATGCCGTTATTGAGGGCAGTAGCCAAGTCTTCCAAATCAGATGAATCATCAGAGGCTTCACTCATAGCTGCTATATCTTTTGTATACTTTTCAAATTATGTGTAATAGATTGGTCTTGCCAAACACCCATCAAATGATGTTTGACCTTGTCCCAGTCAGAAGAGGTATTATAAGGTAAAGGAGTTACACAGATGGCTCTGAACTGTGCATGGCAACGTGTCTGCATAATCCTTTTTAAATTCTTAACATCCTGTCAAAACTACTTCTTCTAAGATATTAATCTTTGTATTTAATTTTTGATCTATAATGACTTGTTCTGATAGAGCGAATGTAATGTTCTTATTTAGATTATTAACAAAGTGTGCAGTATGTATTTCCTTTACTAAGGCAGTGGTGGCTATTGCAAAAGTTGTAACTGTTGCTATAAGAGCAGTAATACCCAGGAAAAGAGCAGCAACAAATCTTTTTGGTCTGATGAGAGACGTCATATTCATTAAAACCTGAAGAGCAGAATTGTCATACCAAGACATGTTGTTTAAATGTACAGGAAGCATAACAAATGAAGGTCTATGAACCAGCAGAAAAACATGAGTATTAAATCGTCATCGAGGAGAAATGCAATTAGTCAAAATATAATTAGTACAATTTACATGGTAGGAATTATTTCCATTAAAGCTTATTATAACATTTTTACTTTTTCCCAACAACAAGGCATAATGATAAGAAACACAACTTTTGACAGTTATATAGTCATACTTTAATTGTCCTGGGCGTTTTAGTAAAACTATATTTGAGGCAGCAAGCAATCGATGAATATCACGGTGAATTTGATTTTTTCCTGATGATTTTGCAACCCAAATTGGGTTCACATATCCTGGAGTAAACCAGCGAGTGACATATTCATTTGTAGAGCTGGAGAAAATATAACCATGAAATTTATTTTTGTTCTTTTGCAAATACTCTGTATAAAAGGAGAGATTGTTGGTGGATGATGAATAATCCCAAATTGTAACGTTGTCAATATTTAAGGGTTTATATGGAATAGCTTGATCACTTGATCACTTGATCACTTGAATCCCGTTATTCATCGATTTGCTCGAGCGGGCGCCAGTAACATTTCCATTGGACCCTATCACGTGCCAATGTAGCCCAATGGCATCTGGTTGATTCAGGAATATGAAGAGCCTCAAACCGTTCCTTCAGGGTCTTAACAAGGAAGTCTGACCATCTTGTAGGTGGGCGGCCATGTGATCTTTTGACATCCCGTGGGATCCAGTCGGTAACGGCTCTAGTCCAGTGGTTGTCTCCAAATCGCATTACATGTCCAGCCCATCTGATTTTCGATGCCTTGGCAAACGAGACAGCCTCCTGATTCTGGAATAGCGACGGAGGTCAGAACTCCGATTCCTTCTCTCACTTGAGTGAGGCGTGATATTCCAAGCATAGCTCTTTCGATGCCTCTCTGGGAGACCCGGATAGCATTCTCATCCTGCTTTCCTAGCAGGAATAGCAGCATCTGCAAATTCGCATGAAAGCCATTCTGGAAATGGATTCACATTGCTGACCCAAAATTGATCATTGTCTCTGTATTGTCGCCTACAATTGGTTAAAGGCATTTGTGTCATAGTACAATTTTTCATCTTTATACAGGGATGCAATCATGACAAACTCTGTTTTCCAGATCCATCTTTGGTTTGGGTCAAAATCGCCATCATTAGTCCTTTTATTTTTGTAGGGATAATCAGTGAGGAAGGAGCGAAAAGCAGTAAAGAAGCATCCCGTTGGTGGGATCCCACGAAAAGCAAAACAAATAGGGAGTGAGTCAGATTTTCCAGTGAAGTTTGTGTATATCTTGGAATATAATCTGTTAGAGGAATCCTGAAGTCCTCCAATAATTTCAGATTGATTAGTGAGAACTTTAAGGGAAGTATTTGTCATCCATCTGACAGGGTGCAATAGAGGAGGATCAGGAACATATGCCCAATATGCATTACTGGTTGCCGATGTAGAGGGCAACCCAGCAGAAATGAGAGAAAGAGCAGCTAAAAATGAGCTCAGCTGTAGGCCTAGGCGTTTGTTCCTGAGCCATCTTTTTCGCTTGAGACATGAGATTCTTGAGTTGTGTCCATGTTGGTAGGCACCTTGGTTGCAGGGCCAGATGATGCATCCTCCTGGCGAGTTGGGCTGCAGCCTGTTGAGTTTTTCGAAGGTGTTTGCGGTGCTGGCCGGATGAGGCGATCTGGGACCCAGATTGGGGATTCCGCATCCTGTGGAAACACACAAGCATAGCCTCGCCCCATAGTAAGCAAGACATCTGGTCCCCACCAAGTTTCAGTTAAAAGATCTTTCCATAGGACAGTAGCTTGAGCTCTTAGGGCTGACATTGATTGCCAATGCCTAAGAGCTGGAGTGATGCCATCATAATCAGTATTCAAATGATTTATAACAAACAGCATGATTTAAAAAGATGATGTGGACTGTAATAGGAGTGAGTATCTCTTAGCCTTTGTAATTGTAATAGTAATATTTGATGTGCTTTTTCAATAATAGCCTGTCCTTGAGGATTGTAAGGAATACCGGTGGTATGGGGCGATTTCCCACTGCTGAAGGAAGGATGCAAAAGATTTTGAAAGATAAGCAGGACTGTTATCAGTCTTAATATGCATAGGCTTTCCCATAACAACAAAGCGTTGTAGTAAATGTTGTATTACATCTTTTTGGGCTTCTCCTGTACGAGCAGAAGCATACATAAAGTGGGAATAGGTATCTATGGTGACATGAACATATTTCATCCTTCCTAATGAGGGAATATGAGTCACATCCATTTGCCAGAGACTCAGGGGCTTAAGGCCCCTAGGATTAACTCCCATTTTCTGCCCTCCTAAGGAAGGGGGACAGTTGGCACATTTTTTGATAATATGTCGTGCCTGTTCTCTAGTTATTTTGATCATATGCCTTAAAGCATTGGCATTCTGATGGTGCATAGCATGGCCTTTTTGAGCTTCAACAATTGGTTTACTATGAATCCTAGTTAATAGATTAGCCATATGATTTTTATGATGGAGAGGGCCAGGCAAATTAGTATGGCCTCTTATATGGCCCACATAAAGTTTTTCCTGTCGTCTCTGAATAGTCGTTTGTAATTGTTTTAGCAGAGGCAAAATATTGGAAGAACCAGACAATAAGGCTGTTTCAATATGTGGAAACAAGTTGACAACATACTTAGAATCAGTGTAAAGATTTAAAGCCTGAGGAAATTTATTGAAAGCCATAATTATTGCTTTAATTTCAGCCTGTTGAGCAGAGTCTTATCACACTCTGTAATAGGTTTTTGTCCCTTAACATAGACTGCTGATGTCCCGTTTGAAGAGCCATCTGTGTAAATAGTTATGCCATTTGCCAAAGGAACTTGAGAACAAATATTATGGAAAATCAAATATATAGTATTTTTTTTTTTTGCTTTTTTGGGTCACACCCGACAATGCTCAGGGGTTTCTCCTGGCTCTGCACTCAGGAATTACTCCTGGCGGTGCTCGGGGACCATATGGGATGCCGGGGATCGAACCCAGGCCGGGCACAGGCCGGTCGCGAGCAAGGCAAACACCCTACCCGCTGGGCTATCGCTCCGGCCCCAAATATATAGTTTTAATAAATTTTACTAATTGATTTTGAGGATAATGGTATAAGACTTGTCCCACAAATTCTAACAATGCCAGATTCCATTCATTAGATTTTTTAAATAACAAATTTACTTGTTTCTTGTTGTAAGGTGTGATAATGACAGGAGGTTCTTTCCCAAAGAATTCTTTAGATCTTATTTTTTTATATATTAGTTGAGAAACCATAGATGAATAGAACATAACTATTTTTTTTGTTGGTGAGGTAAATGTAGCCATTCAAGAACCCCATACTGCCAAAGGCAGGCTGTGGGTGAAAATTGAGTGGAAAATATAAGTAAACACCATTGTTTTGAGTAATCTAATTGCTTTATTTTTGCCTTCTTTAAAGCTTTTTTCACTTTATGAATACTATTTAGCCCTTCTGTAGTTAGTTTTTGTTTTGAAGTAGGGTGGGCATCTTCTTTTAAAATTTTATAAAGGGGTTTTAAATGTCCAGTTGTAATATGTAAATAATTTCTTATTTAATGAATATTTTCTAACAATTTTTGAAAATCATTTAAAGTTTTTAAACGGTCCACATGGATAATAGCTTTCTGGGGACAATATAATTATGTTGAATCCATTGTCCCAAATATTCAATAGGTTTTCTTATATTGAATTTTATTAGGGGCTATGACTAATTTGTGGGCTGTAAGTTCTTTAATAGTATTTTTGCATAATTTGTCTAACTACTGATTTTTAGGGTGAGCCATCAAGATATCATCCATATAATGAATGATGTAGGTGGAAGGATATTGTTTCCTTATGGGAGAGAGGGCAAGATCAACAAATTTTTGACAAAGAGATGGACTATTTTTCATGCCTTGAGGCAAAACCTTACATTGATATCTTTTACAAGGTTTTTGATAATTTGTGGAAGGCAAGCTAAAAGCAAGTTTTTTTTACATCCTGAGGGTGCAATTTAATGGTGAAAAAACAATCTTGTAGATCAATAGCAATTATTTTCCAACCACTAGGCACAGCCACAGGGGATGGTAATCCTGGCTGTAATGCCCCCATATCCTCCACTGTCACATTGATGGCTCTTAGATCTTGTAATAACCTTCATTTCCCTGATTTTTTCTTGATTACAAAAACTGGGGTATTACAGGGGCTATTGGACTCTTTTATATGTCCCTTCTTTAATTGCTCGTCAATCAATATTTCCAATGCCTGCAATTTTTCTTCGGTCAGGGGCCACTGCTTTACCCAAACAGACTGATCATTTTTCCAAGTTATTGGATCTGCTATAATATTTTCTGCAGTGGCCCCTATGAAAAACACTGATCTTGTTCTGACTGAGGGGCTGTGGCTAGGACAATATCCAAATGAGACATTAAGTCCCTGCCCCATAGTGTAAAAGGAAGGGAGGCAATCACATAAGGCTGAAAATGTCCTTCCTTGCCATCAGCCTGCCACTTTAAAAGGGTGGAGCTAGCAGTGGCTCCGGCAGTTGCTCCGATTCCCAATAGTGTAGCATTAGTATGATGGATAGGCCATGTAGAAGGCCAATCCTTTCCTGCAATACATGTCTTATCAGCCCCAGTGTCTAGCATTCCTTTGGTGGGTTTTCCATTTACACGGACCACCTTGAAAGGCCAATCATTCATTTCTTTCACCCAAGCCACAATGTCAGTAGATCCAAATTGTCTAATACCTCGTTTCCCAGAAAGCACAGGGGCTGGCAATGGGATGTAAGGCAACAGTAATAATTGAGCTATCCTTTGATTTTTATGCAATTGAATTGTCTCTTTTAATGGCTTTACCATAACTTTTATAGTTGCCTCAGTATCCGATTTTATCACTCCTGGTACAATTTCCATATTTCTTTCAGTATTGCCACTGCGTCCAATTATCAATCCCACAGTTCCAGGGGGTAAAGTGCCAATCACCCCTGTGTCTATAATGGAGACGCCATCCCATTTAGATATAATAATGTCTTGTTGACAAGCCAAATCTAAACCTGCACTACCGGGAGTTTCCCGAGGCAGAGAATGAATGGTGGGTTTAGATAAAATTTTTGTACCAGCTGCCTGTGCTTCCCCCTCTTTTTTGCCGGGCTAAGGGGAAGCCCCTCACCTGGTTTTTTGACTCATTATGTTGACGGCTCTGAGTCAGTGGCTTTCCATCCTTATCAGACTTTGATTGACACTTCTTCCAATGTTTTCCTTTTCGACACCGCGGACAAGGCTTAAGGGGCCGCCCTTTTTCTGTCTTTGTTTATCAGGGCATTCCCATTGCATATGTCCCATCTCTCCACATTTAAAACACTTAGCATTAGAGGCCGGATTTCCATAAGCCGTTTTAATGTAAGTACTATACTTTTGTCCTTTCATAGCGGCTGCATAGGCAATACCTTGCACTACCGCGGGTGAAGCATCAAGACAGGCTTTAATATAATCCTGTAGACTGCCTGTCTTTCGTATTGGCCGTAGCAAGTCTTTGCACAAAGTATTAGCATTTTCCCAGGCTAATTGTTGGATGAGCAACTCAACTCCCTCGGAAGGAGGGAGCATTCTGCTGATTGCCTCCTCAAGGCGGGAGACAAAATTCTGATATGATTCTTCATTTCCTTGGACTATGCCTGACAGTGTAGTTACTTTGGTTCCAGGAGGGGGCAGTTTTCTCCAAGCTAAGACAGCATTGTTTGTAATGGCACTCAACACATCTTTTGGTATTTTAATTTCCTTAATTTGAAGCCACAGGGCATAGGAACATGGTGGTAATTTATCCTCACCCTCCTCCTTGCCATACTTAAACAGTGCCATTTCAACCTTTTTCCATTCTGCCAATGTTAGACTGCCATCCTCCGGAAACCAAGGGCATAGCCTTTTCACTAAGTCCAAAAAATTCTTCCAAGGCAGAACTTGTTACTTTCACAACCTTTTCCTACAACATACGCTTAGCAACAGCATTACAAAGCTTGTTTAGACATATGCGTACCCATGATTACCTGTACTAAACCGGTGAGCCTTTACCAGCGGATCTGCAGAATCCTTCACAGGAGCCAATACCTGCTTTGAAAGAGAAGAAAAGAAAGAAAAGAGGAGGAAAATTACCTGCCCTCAGGTCCATGTTCCGGCGCCAGTTGCCGCAGACCGGCTCTATAGGAGATCACCGGGCTGAGGGGGAAGGGCTGAGGTTCACAGGAGAAGCAGGTACAGTGATGACAGACAGACTACAACACAAGAGAGGTTGAATACAGCTGCGATTTATTGAGGGCAAAGCTTTTCTTTTTATGCTTAACAAATGCACAGATGCAAGATTACACGTTACTTTCTAGCAAAGGAGGCATTTTCATGACCACCTTTTGCCTGCACCTGTTTTTCTGACATGTTTTTCTGACCTCTTTTGTTTTTACATTTTTCCATATTTGCCTCAAGTA
Source organism: Cryptotis parvus (assembly GCA_021461705.1). Lineage (NCBI taxonomy): Eukaryota > Metazoa > Chordata > Mammalia > Eulipotyphla > Soricidae > Cryptotis > Cryptotis parvus. The sequence goes on from JAJIBD010023414.1 coordinate 12,155, forward strand.
AGGTACATAATTTCTTTAATCTAGATTTTCATAGAATGACTAACTAGCTCTATGCACATATTATAGATTAACTTAACCTACTTCTATGCAGAATTTATTATTGTAAGATTAATAAGATTATGTACTAGAAAGTGTTGACTTTAACAGGCCCAATTCTTTACACACAGGAGGTCTAAGGAGGCTAAATGTCACTGCATTTCCGACAACAGGGGGTAGCCTGAGGCTTCCACCCATAGGTCACTAATCCTCCCTTCCTGCTAATGAAGGAAGGCAAAGGCCCAAAGGCCACGAACCTTTCCTTATCAAGGACCTGAGACCAGCTCAGGCCTTGGCAGCCAGGTGCTGCCCAGGCGACACCATTGCTGGCTTGGCATTTTACTATGTGAAAGTCATAGATTGTTCTTCCAGCACAGAGGATCCACTCTCTGCCTGCGGGCAAGGGGCAACTGGGAACTTTGAACAGAGAGGACGATCAGGAACACTGAATGCTGCTAAAAGAGAAATACTACTTTCAGCGTTTTTCCAAGTATTTCAACGGGAAAATCTCTAACGCAAGTACAGTGCAAGTGGAAAAGAAACAAAATTCTTTACATAGGGGACAATTCAGAACGTGAAGTCAATGGAAAATTAAGTACTCTAAACATTACAAGTCGATTACTACAACGGGGAGTGTAGTGCACAATTCTTCAAACTGTTTAACACATAAGAAAGAAAGGCATAACCCGCATTTTATGAACACGAAATATTGTCACTTTGATCCCAAGGTCAAAGTGAGCTGTAGTAACCACACGCTGTGCACTTACATTTTGCTGTCTAAAAGAGATATGGTACATTCTGTGTTTTATATGTATTTCAATAAGAAAAATCCTAACGCATCTACAATGCACTATTGTAGGAGAAAGAGAAAAAAAACTGCGTGTTAGAAACAATTGCTGTTTGGAGGTTGTTTTACTATGGGAAAGTCACAGTTTGCTCTTTCAGCACAGAGGTTCCAAGCTCTGACTGCCGCCAATGGGGCAACTTTCAACGTTGCACAGAGAAGACGATCAGGAACACTGAATGCTGCTAAAAGAGAAACACTACTTTCAGCGTTTTTCCATGTATTACAAAGGGAAAATCTCTAACGCAAGTACAGTGCAGTACTATAGGAGGAAAAGAAACAAAACGGTTTGGAAATAGAGGACACTTCAGAACATGGTGTCTAATGGAAAAGTAAGTGCTCTTAACATTTAAAATTTCTTACTACAAAGGGGAGTGTAGTGCACAATGCCTCTAACTGTATAACACATAAGAAACAAAGGTATGACCCGCATTGTACGAATATGATACATTGTCACTTTAATCCCAAGGTGAAAATGAGCTCTAGTAAGCACAGGCTGTGCACTCTCATTTTGCTGTCAAAAAGAGAAATGGTACACTCTGTGTTTTCCATGTATTTCAATAGGAAAAGTCCTAACGCATGTACAATGCACTATTTTAGGAGAAAGAGAAATAAAACTTCGTTTAGTAACTATTGCTGCTCGGAGCTTGTTTTACTATGTGAAAGTCACAGTTTGCTCTTTCAGCACAGAGGTTCCAAACTCTGCCTGCCACCAAGGGGCAACTTTCAACGTCGCACAGAGAAGACGATGAGGAACACTGAATGCTGCGAAAAGAGAAACAGTATTTTCAGCGTTTTTCCATGTATTTCAAAGGGAAAATCTCTAACGCAAGTACAGTGCAGTACTATACGAGGAAAAGAAACAAAACGGTTTGGACATAGAGGACACTTCAGAACGTGGTGTCTAATGGAAAAGTAAGTGCTCTTAACATTTACAATTTCTTACTACAAAGGGGAGATTAGTGCACAATGCCTCTAACTGTTTAACACATAAGAAACAAAGGTATGACCCACATTGTACGAATATGATACATTGTCACTTGATCCCAAGGTGAAAATGAGCTCTAGTAAGCACAGGCTGTGCACTCTCATTTTGCTGTCTAAAAGAGAAATGGTACACTCTGTGTTTTTCATGTATTGCAATAGGAAAAGTCCGAACGCATGTACAATGCACTATTTTTTGGAAAAAAAGAGAAAAAAACTGCATTTAGTAACTATTGCTGCTTGGAGCTTGTTTTACTATGTGAAAGTCACAGTTTGCTCTTTCAGCACAGAGGTTCCACGCTCTGCCTGCCGCCTAGGGGCAACTTTCAACGTTGCACAGAGAAGACGATCAGGAACACTGAATGCTGCTAAATGAGAAACACTACTTTCAGCGTTTTTCCATGTATTTCAAAGGGAAAATCTCTAACGCAAGTACAGTGCAGTACTATAGGAGGAATAGAAACAAAACGGTTTGGACATAGAGAACACTTCAGAACGTGAACTCTAATGGAATAGTAAGTGCTCTTAACATTTACAATTTCTTACTACAAAGGGGAGTGTAGTGCACAATGCCTCTAACTGTTTAACACATAAGAAACAAAGGTATGACCCGCATTGTACGAATATGATACATTGTCACTTTGATCCCAAGGTGAAAATGAGCTCTAGTAAGCACAGGCTGTGCAGTCTCATTTTGCTGTCTAAAAGAGAAATGGTACACTCTGTGTTTTCCATGTATTTCAATAGCAAAAGTCCTAACGCATGTACAATGCACTATTTTTTGGAAAAAGAGAAAAAAAAACTGCGTTTAGTAACTATTGCTGCTTGGAGCTTGTTTTACTATGTGAAAGTCACAGTTTGCTCTTTCAGCACAGAGGTTCCACGCTCTGCCTGCCGCCTATGGGCAAATTTCAACGTTGTACAGAGAAGACGATCAGGAACACTGAATGCTGCTCACATGAGAAACACTACTTTCAGCGTTTTTCCATGTATTTCAAAGGGAAAATCTCTAACGCAAGTACAGTGCAGTACTATAGGAAGAATAGAAACAAAAGGGTTTGGACATAGAGAACACTTCAGAACGTGAACTCTATTGGAATAGTAAGTGCTTTTAACATTTACAATTTCTTACTACAAAGGGGAGTGTAGTGCACAATGCCTCTAACTGTTTAACACATAAGAAACAAAGGTATGACCCGCATTGTTGAATATGCTACATTGTCACTTTGATCCCAAAGGTGAAAATGAGCTCTAGTAAGCACAGGCTTGCAGTCCATTTTGCTCTCTAAAAGAGAAATGGTACACTCTGTGTTTTCCATGTATTTCAATAGGAAAAGTCCTAACGCATGTACAATGCACTATTTTTTGGAAAAAAGAGAAAAAAACTGCGTTTAGTAACTATTGCTGCTTGGAGCTTGTTTTACTATGTGAAAGTCACAGTTTGCTCTTTCAGCACAGAGGTTCCACGCTCTGCCTGCCGCCTAGGGGCAAATTTCAACGTTGCACAGAGAAGACGATCTGGGAACACTGAATGCTGCTAAATGAGAAACACTACTTTCAGCGTTTTCCATGTATTTCAAAGGGAAAATCTCTAACGCAAGTACAGTGCAGTACTATAGGAAGAATAGAAACAAAACGGTTTGGACATAGAGAACACTTCAGAACGTGAACTCCATTGGAATAGTAAGTGCTCTTAACATTTACAATTTCTTACTACATAGGGGAGTGTAGTGCACAATGCCTCTAACTGTTTAACACATAAGAAACAAAGGCATGACCCGCATTGTACGAATATGCTACATTGTCACTTTGATCCCAAGGTGAAAATGAGCTCTTGTAAGCACAGGCTGTGCAGTCTCATTTTGCTGTCTAAAAGAGAAATGGTACACTCTGTGTTTTCCATGTATTTCAATAGCAAAAGTCCTAACGCATGTACAATGCACTATTTTTGGAAAAAGGGAAAAAAACTGCGTTTAGTAACTATTGCTGCTTGGAGCTTGTCTTACTATGTGAAAGTCACAGTTTGCTCTTTCAGCACAGAGGTTCCATGCTCTGCCTGCCGCCTATGGGCAAATTTCAACGTTGTACATGAAGACGATCTGGAACACTGAATGCTGCTGAATGAGAAACACTACTTTCAGCGTTTTTCCATGTATTTCAAAGGGAAAATCTCTAACGCAAAGTACCGTGCAGTACTATAGGAAGAATAGAAACAACACGGTTTGGACATAGACAACACTTCAGAACGTGATCTCTATTGGAATAGTAAGTGTTTTTAACATTTACAATTTCTTACTACATAGGGGAGTGTAGTGCACAATGCCTCCTAACTGTTTAACACATAAGAAAACAAAGGTATGACCCGCATTGTGCGAATATGCTACATTGTCACTTTGATCCCAAAGGTGAAAATGAGCTCTTTAAGCACAGGCTGTGCAGTCTCATTTTGCTCTCTAAAACAGAAATGGTACACTCTGTGTTTTCCATGTATTTCAATAGCAAAAGTCCTAACCCATGTACAATGCACTATTTTTTGGAAAAAAAAAAAAAAAACTGCGTTTAGTAACTATTGCTGGTTGGAGCTTGTTTTACTATGTGAAAGTCACAGTTTGCTCTCTCAGCACAGAGGTTCCACTCTCTGCCTGCCGCCTAGGGGCAAATTTCAACGTTGCACAGAGAAGACGATCTGGAACACTGAATGCTGCTCAATGAGAAACACTACTTTCAGCGTTTTTCCATGTATTTCAAAGGGGAAAATCTCTAACGCAAGTACAGTGCAGTACTATAGGAAGAATAGAAACAAAACGGTTTGGACATAGAGAACACTTCAGAACGTGAACTCTATTGGAATAGTAAGTGCTTTTAACATTTACAATTTCTTACTACATAGGGAGTGTAGTGCACATTGCCTCTAACTGTTTAACACATAAGAAACAAAGGCATGACCCACATTGTACGAATATGCTACATTATCACTTTGATCCCAAGGTGAAAATGAGCTCTTTTAAGCACAGGCTGTGCAGTCTCATTTTGCTGTGTAAAAGAAAAATGGTACACTCTGTGTTTTCCATGTATTTCAATAGCAAAAGTCCTAACGCATGTACAATGCACTATTTTTGGAAAAAAGAAAAAAAACTGCGTTTAGTAACTATTGCTGCTTGGAGCTTGTGTTACTATGTGAAAGTCACAGTTTGCTCTCTCAGCACAGAGGTTCCATGCTCTGCCTGCCGCCCAATGGGCAAATTTCAACGTTGTACATGAAGACGATCTGGAACACTGAATGCTGCTAAATGAGAAACACTACTTTCAGCGTTTTTCCATGTATTTCAAAGGGAAAATCTCTATCCCAAGTACAATGCAGTACTATAGGATGAATAGAAACAACACGGTTTGGACATAGAGAACACTTCAGAACGTGAACTCTATGGGAATAGTAAGTGTTTTTAACATTTACAATTTCTTGCTACATAGGGGAGTGTAGTGCACAATGCCTCTAACTGTTTAACACATAAGAAACAAAGGTATGACCCGCATTGTACGAATATGCTACATTGTCACTTTGATCCAAAGGTGAAAATGAGCTCTTTTAAGCACAGGCTGTGCAGTCAAATTTTGTTCTCTAAAAGAGAAATGCAACACTCTGTGTTTTCCATGTATTTCAATAGCAAAGGTCCTAACGCATGTACAATGAACTATTTTTGGAAAAAGAGAAAAAAAACTGTGTTTAGTAACTATTGCTGCTTGGAGCTTGTTTTACTATGTGAAAGTCACAGTTTGCTCTTTCAGCACAGAGGTTCCACGCTCTGCCTGCCGCCTATGGGCAAATTTCAATGTTGTACAGAGAAGACGATCTTGAACACTGAATGCTGCTCAATGAGAAACACTATTTTCAGCGTTTTTCCATGTATTTCAAAGGGAAAATCTCTAACGCAAGTACAGTGCAGTACTATAGGAAGAATATAAACAAAACGGTTTGGACATACAGAACACTTCAGAACGTGAACTCTATTGGAATAGTAAGTGCTTTTAACATTTACAATTTCTTACTACATAGGGGGGGTAGTGCACATTGCCTATAACTGTTTAACACATAAGAAACAAAGGCATGAACCGCAGTGTATGAATATGCTACATTTTCACTTTGATCCAAAGGTGAAAATGAGCTCTTTAAGCACAGGCTGTGCAGTCTCATTTTGCTGTCTAAAAGAGAAATGGTACACTCTGTGTTTTCCATGTATTTCAATAGCAAAAGTCCTAACGCATGTACAATGCACTATTTTTGGAAAAAGAAAAAAAACTGCGTTTAGTAACTATTGCTGCTTGGAGCTTGTTTTACTATGTGAAAGTCACAGTTTGCTCTTTCAGCACAGAGGTTCCACGCTCTGCCTGCCGCCTATGGGCAAATTTCAACGTTGTACAGAGAAAGCGATCTGGAACACTGAATGCTGCTCAATGAGAAACACTATTTTCAGCGTTTTTCCATGTATTTCAAAGGGAAAATCTCTAACGTAAGTACAGTGCAGTACTATAGGAAGAATAGAAACAAAAGGGTTTGGACATAGAGAACACTTCAGAACGTGAACTCTATTGGAATAGTAAGTGCTTTTAACATTTACAATTTCCTACTACATAGGGAGTGTAGTGCACATTGCCTCTAACTGTTTAACACATAAGAAACAAAGGTATGACCCGCATTGTACGAATATGCTACATTGTCACTTTGATCCAAAAGGTGAAAATGAGCGCGCTCGGGACCGGCTGAAAATCTCCTCGCCCCGCCAGGTGTGTGCGTGAGCCCTGTGTCTCAGTGGACCCAAACTGCCTCAGGAAGAGCGGAAACTCCATCAAAGGGAACCAAGGCTAACTGCCTTGGTTTTCACCGCTGAACCTTGGGCCCTGCGCTCCCGGGACCGGCTGAAAATCTCCCCTCCCCGCCTGGTGTGTCAGTGAGCCCTGCGTCTCCGCGGACCCAAACTGCCCCGGGAAGAGCGGAAACTCCATCAACGGGAACCAAGGCTAACTGCCTTGGTTTCACTCGCGGAACCCTGGGCCCTGCGCTTCCGTAATCATCCCAAAACTCAAAACCCTGGGCGCGCGAACCTTTACTACCTATCTTGCATGAGGTACCACTGAACCTTGGTTCCTACATCCTTGCTACCCACCCAAACTCGCAAACAGACCAGACACCTACTAACTGTACTATCCTGTCATCCAAGACCCCACATTTGCAACCTACAATAGTCAAAATGGTAAGGCAACGCATAAAGTTCCATCCAGCTCTGTGAGGGAAGTCACTAGTCCAGATGAGCCAAGCAATACCAATGAGTTATATAACCTCTCTGATAAGGAATTTCGGAAAGAAATGTTAGGAGTCATAAGGAATTCAAAGAAGCAATGGAATGCAAACTCAATAAAATACAAGAGGACATGATAGAAGAAGTGAGGAAAATGCAAATGGAAATGACATATATTAAAAATGAGGTAAATGAAATGAAAAACACAGTGGAAAGCCAGCATAGCAGAATAATAGCTACTGAAGAAAGAATTAGTGATCTCGAAGCGCGTTCCAAAGATTCTCTACACAACACCAGAAGATAGAAAAAAAGACTCACAATTACCGAACAGACAACAAGAGATAATCGGGATGAAGCCAGAAGAAACAACATACGGATCATTGGGGTCCCAGAAGGGCAAGAAGAAAACCCTGATGAAGAAGAAACTGTCAAAGCCATCATTGCTGAGAAGTTCCCGGAACTAAAAACACTTGCCTCAAGATCCAGGAGGCCCGTAGGATACCTGCTAAAAAGAAACCCCAACAAGAATACTCCAAGACACATCTTAATTAAAATGACAAAAACTATAGATAGAGATAGAATACTGAAAGCAGCAAGATCAAAGAAGGAAATCACATACAAAGGAACATCTCTAAGATTTACAGCAGACTTCTCTGATGAAACACTCCGAGCAAGAAAACAATGGTGGGATATTGTGAAAAGGCTGAATGAACTGCAGGCCTCACCAAGAATTCTTTACCCGGCCAGACTCACATTCAGATATGAAGGAAAGATACACAACTTCATGGATAAGCAACAACTCAGGAACTTCATGGACTCAAAACCAACCTTAAAAGAAGGACTGAAGGGTCTACTGTAATCCGACCAAACCCATAAGCACAACAAGCTCAAACAGAAAGATGGCACAAAATCCGATGACAATAATCTCTCTCAATGTCAATGGTCTAAATGCACCAATTAAGAGACACAGAGTAACAAAATGGATTAAAAAAATTGAACCCAACATTCTGCTGTCTACAAGAAACACATCTGAATAATCAGAACAAACACAGACTCAAAGTCAAAGGTTGGAAGACCATTCTCCATGCAAACAATTCCTCCAAAAAGGCTGGTGTGGCCATATTAGTATCAGATAATATAGACTTCCAGGCTGAAAAAGGTTAGAAGGGACAACGAAGGCCATTTCTTATTACTTAAGGGGTATGTACACCAGGAAGAAATTACGCTACTAAACATATATGCACCCAACGAGGGGCCAGCAAAATACATAAAACAACTGCTAAGAGACCTCAAAGAAGACATTAACAGTAGCACAATAATAGTTGGAGACTTCAACACTGCTCTATCAACGATGGATAGATCAACAAGACTGAAACTCACCAAGGAAATATTGGCCCTGAAGGAAGAAATGGAAGAAAGAGAGCTAGTAGATATATACAGGGCTTTTCATGCCAAAAAAGCTGAATACACATTTTTCTCTAGTGCACATGGAACATTCTCCAAGATAGACCACATGCTGAGCCACAAAGCATACCTCAATAAAATTAAAAAAGATAGAAATTGTGTCAGCTATCTTTTCAGACCATGATGCACTGAAAATGGAAGTTAACCGTACACAGAAACAGGGAGTCAAACCAAACACCTGGAAACTGAACAGCTCACTCCTGAACAACAAATGGGTCATAGAAGAAATCAAACAGGAAATCCAAAGATTTCTGGAAACAAATGAAAATGAAGACACCAACTATAAGAACTTGTGGGACACGGCAAAAGCCGTGTTAAGAGGAATTTATAGCTCTGCAAGCATTCATCAGGAAACAAGAAAGGGCCCACATAAATAACCTGACTACACAGCTGAAGACATTAGAGAAAGACCAACAAAAAGGAGCCCAACCCAGGCAGAAAAAAAGGAAATAATAAAACTTAGAGAGGAAATCAATGAGTTGGAAACCAAAAAAACAATCCAAAAGATTAATGAAACCAAGAGCTGGTTTTTTTTGAAAAAATAAACAAGATTGACAAACCATTGGCAAGACTTGTAAGGACAGGGAAAGAGAGAACCCAAATAAACAGAATCAGAAATAAAAAAGGGTGACATCACAACAGAAACCACAGAAATCAAAAGATCATCAGAGATTACTTTGAGAGCCTGTATGCCGTGAAACATGAGAATCTAGAAGAAATGGATCAATTCCTGCAGTCCTATAACCTCCCACGGCTGAAACAAGAAGACCTCCAATACCTGAATAAGCCTATCACCATTGAGGAAATAGAAACAGTAATTAAAAGACTTCCCAAACACAAAAGCCCAGGTCCAGACGGATTCCCTAGTGAACTCTACCAAACCTTTAAGGAGGACCTACTGCCAGTCCTGTTCAAGCTCTTCCAGGAAATAGAAGAAACAGAAACACTCCCAAACAGCTTCTACGAGGCACATATCACCCTGATACCCAAAGCAGGGAGAGACAACACAAAGAAAGAAAACTACAGACCAATATCCCTGATGAACACGGATGCTAAGATCTTCAACAAAATACTAGCAAACAGAATCCAAAGACTCATCAAGAAGATTATACATCATGACCAAGTAGGATTCATCCCGGGTATGCAAGGATGGTTCAACATTCGCAAGTCAATCAACATAATACATCATATCAATAAGAAAAAAATAAAAACCATATGATCCTATCAATAGACGCACAGAAAGCATTTGACAAGATCCAGCACCCGTTCATGATTAAAACCCTCCAGAAAATGGGAATTGAAGGGACTTTCCTCAAGATAGTTACAGCCATCTACCAAAAGCCCACAGCGAGCATCATTCTCAATGGGGGAAAAGTTGAAAGCCTTCCCCCCTGAGATCAGGGACAAGACAAGGTTGCCCACTCTCACCTCTTTTATTCAATATAGTACTGGAAGTACTTGCCATAGCAATCAGAGAAGAAAAAGGACATCAAGGGCATCCAGATAGGCAAGGAAGAAGTCAAGCTATCATTATTTGCAGATGACATGATATTATACCTAGAGAACCTAAACTCTCTACCAAAAAACTCCTAGAAACAATAGACGCATATAGTAGAGTGGCAGGATACAAAATCAACACCCAAAAAGTCGGTGGCTTTCCTATATACAAATAACGAAAGAGAAGAAAGGGATATTAAGGAAACAATTCCATTCACAATTGTGCCACAGAAAATCAAATACCTAGGAATCAACTTACCCAAGTGTGTAAAGGACCTGTACAAAGAAAACTACAAGACACTGCTCCAAGAGATAAAGAGGACACAAGGAAATGGAAACACATTCCCTGCTCATGGATGGGGAGAATCAACATTGTCAAAATGGTAATACTCCCTAGAGCTCTATACAGATTCAATGCAGTCCCTATGAGGATACCCATGACATTCTTCAAAGAAATTGACCAAACAATCCTGAAATTTGTATGGAGCGATAAACCCCCAAGGATAGCCTAAAGCAATCCTCGGGAAAAAAGAAGATGGGAGGCATCACCTTACCCAACTTCAAACTGTACTACAAGGCAGTAGTAATTAAAACAGCATGGTATTGGAATAAAAACAGACCCGTGGACCTATGGAATAGAATTGAGTATCCTGACACCCAACCTCAAACACATGATCATTTAATCTTTGATAAAGGTGCAACGAGTCTAAAATGGAGTAAGGAAAGCCTCTTCAATAAGTGGTGTTGGGAAAACTGGGCAGCGACATGTAAAAAAATGAATTTGGACCTGTGTCTAACACCATGCACAAAAATCAGATCAAAGTGGATTAAAGATCTCAATATCAGACTTGAATCCATAAAAGTACATTGAAGAAAATATAGGAAAAACCCTCCATGACATTGAAGCTAAAGGCATCTTCAAAGATGAAACATCTCTAACAAAGCAACTAGAAGAAAAGATAAATATATGGGACTACATGAAACTAAAAAGCTTCTGCACCTCAAAAGAAACAGTGACTAAGATACAAAAGCAGTCCACAGAATGGGAAAGAATATTCACCCAATACTCATCTGATAAGGGGTTAATATCCAGGATATATCAGGCACTGGTAGAACTTTACAAGAAGAAAACAAACAACCCCATCAAAAAATGGGGAGAAGAAATGAACAGAAACTTCAGCAAGGAAGAAATTCGAATGGCCAAAAAACATATGAAAAAATGCTCATCATCACTAATCATCAGAGAGATGCAAATCAAAACAACAATGAGATACCATTTTACACCACAGAGACTGGCACATATTCAAAAGAACAAGAACAACAAGTGCTGGCGTGGGTGTGGGGAAAGGGGACACTCATCCATTGTTGAGTGGGAATGCCGGCTGGTACAGCCTTTCTGGAAAAACAATATGGACATTCCTCCAAAGACTAGAAATTGAACTCCCATTTGACCCAGCCATACCACTCCTGGGAATCTACTCTGGGAAACCAAAAATACGCAGCGGAAACACCATCCCTACTTTTATGTTCATAGCAGCATTATTCACAATAGCCAGAATCTGGAAGCAACCAGAGTGCCCGAAAATAGATGACTGGATAAAAAAGCTTTGGTACATCTACACAATGGAATACTATGCAGCTGTTAGGAAAAATGAAGTTATAAAATTTGCCTACAAATGGATGGACATGGAGAAGATTATGTTGAGCGAAATTAGCCAGAAGGGAGAGAGACAGTTACAGAATGACTGCATTTATCTGCATAACATAAATATATAGGTACATATTATGATACCAATATCCAAGGTCAAGTGAAACATACATCAGGAGGTCCTGTCAAAGGTGGAAATTATCACAAACGTGTGGGGAGTCAGAGGCTAGGTAAGACAGAAAATGGAACAGTGTGCTAACAATTGTGAGGGTACTAATGCCAACCTAGAACTGAGCATTAAATAGAGGCAAAAGGATACACATGACAACCCTTTAATGTATGTTCTGTAATCCATAGTCTGGAGGAGGAAGGAAAAGAGAAAGATAGAAATGGAAAGAAATAAAGAACCTGCCATGGAGGAGGGGCTGGGGGAGGGGGGAGGGAACCGGGGACGTTGGTGGTGGGAGATGGGCACTGGTGGCGGGATGGGTGCTGCTACACTGTATGACCAAAACCCAAATATGAACTTTTTAATTGTATATCTTTGTAATTGTAAAAATAAAAAAATTAAAAAAAAAAATAAAAAAATGAAAAAAAATAAAAAAATGGTACACTCTGTGTTTTCCATGTATTTCAATAGGAAAAGTCT
>JAJIBD010023415.1:0-16382 GCA_021461705.1 Cryptotis parvus
TGGAGTAAGGAAAGCCTCTTCAACAAGTGGTGTTGGGAAAACTGGGCAGCAACATGTAAAAAAAATGAATTTGGACCTGTGTCTAACACCATGCACAGAAATCAGATCAAAATGGATTAAAGATCTCAGTATCAGACTTGAATCCATAAAGTACATTGAAGAAAATATAGAAAAAACCCTCCACGACATTGAAGCTAAAGGCATCTTCAAAGGTGAAACATCACTAACAAAGCAACTAGAAGAAAAGATAAACATATGGGACTACATGAAACTAAAAAGCTTCTGCACCTCAAAAGAAACAGTGACTAAGATACAAAAAGCAGTCCACAGAATGGGAAAAGAATATTCACCCAATACCCATCTGATAAGGGGTTAATATCCAGGATATATCAGGCACTGGTAGAACTTTACAAAGAAGAAAACAAACAACCCCATCAAAAAATGGGGACAAGAAATGAACAGAAACTTCAGCAAGGAAGAAATTCGAGTGGCCAAAAAACATATGAAAAAATGCTCATCATCACTAATCATCAGAGAGATGCAAATCAAAACAACAATGAGATACCACTTTACACCACAGAGACTGGCACATATTCAAAAGAGCAAGAACAACAAGTGCTGGCGTGGATGTGGGGAAAAAGGGACACTCATCCATTGTTGGTGGGAATGCCAGCTGGTACAGCCTTTCTGGAAAACAATATGGACTTTCCTCCAAAGACTAGAAATTGAACTCCCATTTGACCCAGCCATACCACTCCTGGGAATCTACTCTGGGAAACCAAAAAATACGCAGCGGAAACACCATCCCTACTTTTATGTTCATAGCAGCATTATTCACAATAGCCAGAATCTGGAAGCAACCAGAGTGCCCGAAAATCGATGACTGGATAAAGAAGCTTTGGTACATCTACACAATGGAATACTATGCAGCTGTTAGGAAAAATGAAGTTATAAAATTTGCCTATAAATGGATGGACATGGAGAAGATTATGTTGAGCGAAATTAGCCAGAAGGAGAGAGACAGTTACAGAATGACTGCATTTATTTGCATGGCGTAAATATATATGTACATATTATGATACCAATATCCAAGGTCAAGTGAAACATATATCAGGAGGTCTTGTCAAAGGTGGAAATTATCACAAACGTGTGGGAGTCAGAGTTTAGGTAAGACAGAAAATGGAACAGGGTGCTAATAATAGTCGAGGGTACTAATGCCAACCTAGAACTGAGCATTAAATAGAGGCAAAAGGATACACATGACAACCTTTTAATGTATGTTCTGTAATCCATAGTCTGGAAGGGAAGGAAAAGAGAAAGAGAGAGAAAGAGAAAGAAATAAAGAACCTGCCATGGAGCAGGGTTGGGGAAGGGGGAGGGAACCGGGGATGTTGGTGGTGGGAGATGGGCACTGGTGGAGGGACGGGTGCTGAAACACTGTATGACCAAAACCCAAACATAAACTTTTTAATTGTATATCTTTTTATTTGTATATCTCACGGGTGGTATAATAAAATACTTTTAAAAAATGGACTAAAGACCTCAATGTCAGACCTGTTCCAGACAGAAGTACATGGAGGAAAATATGTGCAGAACCCTCCATGACACTGAAGCTAAAGACATATTAAAGATGAAACCACTGACCAAACAAGTGGAAGCAAAAATAAACAAATGGGACTACGTGAAGTTAAGAAACACCTGCACCTCAAAAGAAACAGTGACCAAGATACTGACACAGCCCACAGAATGGGAAAAATTATTTACCCCTTTGGTTTTAAATGCTTTGTGTTATATAAAATGAAAACAATTGATAAATAAGAATTGTTAAGGTAAATCACAAAGTACATTATGAATTAAACCAACAAACTCTATCTGAACATAGAAAAATTATCTCTAAGATAATCTCATTCATACTATATCACTTCATCTTCATTTATAACATCACCAGTCTAATCAATTATACTGATTACAGATATAGCCCCTACACTCTCATTTTTTTTTTTGCTGGATGTTTTGTGTGGTAGAGGTGATATCAATCCTTACGACACTTGCGGGCTCAAGTATTATTAAATATTTTGCCATTAAAAATCTCAAGTCTTCAGGAGTTCAATTTCCTTCTGATCTGGTCTAATTTTATTTCTTTAAACTAATTCCAAATGTTTACTGTCTTCTCATAGAAGAACAGTATCTTTGGTAACTAAAGGAGCCAGAGTTCAAGTCACATTTGTGTTTTGGTGTCAATGTTGAAGGAATTATTTCCCTACCATTCCTCATAGCTCAATGTTGGGTCTTCCAAGAATTATTTTCCCTATACTACTCCCACAGTTCCATGTTGGGTCCTCCTAAAGATTATGCTCACTTTCAGCTCTCACAGTATCTTTCAGCTGCAAGTCAGCTATAACCTCATTGACTCTTTTCTCCTTTTAAAAAGTCTCAAAATGCGTAGAGGTGTTGGTATTCTTAAAAAGTTCCTATATTCCAAAACTATTGTTTTTGGATTGTTTCAAATTCAAACAATAAAAAAAATTGTTTCAATTTATGACCAGAGAGAAAATTTTATGCCCAACTAAAATCAAAGATACAGACAATTTTACCTCTTGTGTTCAAGGTGCAATATGTTTTCACCATCCTTAAAACTCTATGCTTTCATATATCAGGCGGTCCTATCAAAGGTGGAAATTATCACAAACGTGTGGGATTCAGAGGCTAGGTAAGACAGAAAATGGAACAGTGTGCTAACAATTGTTGAGGGTACTAATGCCAACCTAGAACTGAGCATTAAATAGAGGCAAAAAGATACACATGACAACCCTTTAATATATGTTCTGTAATCCATAGTCTGAGGGGAAGGAAAGAGAAAGAGAGAGAAATGGAAAGAAATAAAGAACCTGCCATGGAGCAGGGCTGGGGAGGGGAGGGAACCGGGGACGTTGGTGGTGGGAGATGGGCACTGGTGGCGGCATGGGTGCTGCAACACTGTTTGACCAAAACCCAAATATGAACTTTTTAATTGTGTATCTCTGTAATTTTTAAAAATAAAAAATTAAAAAAAAAAAACAACTCTATGCTTTCAAATTGTTTTGTAGAAATTTTATTTTGTAATTCTCTAGTGAATGTTCTTGTCTTTACTGAAAATATTTCCTCAATCCTGGTTTTCTTAGAAGAAAAACCAAATTTGGGGGCTGGAGCAATAGTGCAGTGGATAGGATGTTTGCCTTTCACATAGCCACGCCCACGTTTCATCCAGGCAGCACATGGTCCCCTAATCACTTCCAGGAGGAGTTCCTGAGTGTAGATACAGGAGTAACCCCTTAACATCACTGGGTGTGACCCAAAAAGCCAAAAAGAAAAGAAAAAAAAACAAATTAACAAAAGTTTTAATTAATTTCTCTAATCTAAAATACATAACTAATATGAAGCATCATTTTAACATAATTATAATGTAATAATAAAATATTAAGGCATGAAAATTATACAGAACACTTTAAAAGTTAGAGCTTTTTAATTCTTTATTTATTAAAGTAAAAATATTCTAATGAGTGTTAGAAAAAATATATTTTAGGTTTCTTGAAAAATGCCTCACCTTATACATTCCTGAAAGCTTATATCTGATCCATGTACTTGGCAAAGAGTCAGTTGTATTTAATGAATATTCTCGCCCCTCAATAATTTTGTGCTGACTGCTATAGTCAAGTTGGGTTTATCTTACTACAGTTTAATTTACTAATTTGCATACTTGTAAGTTTCATATTAAAAACTATGATGCATTTGAATCTCATAGATTAGACAAATGCAATAATGTGGTCTCTGGAATCCCAAGTAAGAAAATAGAAAAGGAGGCTTCTGTCTATAGTACTCCAGAGTACTATGGTGGCTCCACTTATATACCCATAGCCAAACAATAAAATGACTAATTTACTTTTTAAAAGTTGTATAGAAGTTACTTTTACCGTGTACTTTCTGGCTGCCATTGAGGCAAACTGGGGAGGAGGATGTGGCAGGAGGGAAACTGGGACATTGGTCATAGGAAATGTACACTAGTGATGAGAAGGATGTTAGAACATTCTATGGCTGAAACCCAATCAAGAACAACTTTATAACTGTGTATCTCACAGGGATGCAATAAAAATATTTAATTAAAAAGTAAACTTTCAATTCAGCTATTAAATAGTTAGAAACATGCAATGCTAAAATCGATTCCCAGGTGGAAAAGTGCTTACATTCTGGAAAAGTAAGGAGAAAACAAATAACATCCTTTTTTTAAATTACTTTTTTAAATTTTATATTACCATGGGACAGAGCTACTATCAGCTCTCTGTTTGCTCAGCTAATCATGAGGCGTCCAGGAGGGAAGATGGGTTTTAACCCTGGCCAGCCATCTCAATAGAGCCTCACAAGAAGCCAGAGGACCCCCATACACACACACCATGAGGGGCCCCCATTTTCAACATGCCAACGCTATGGCTCATCAGAGCTCCACCCAAGAGAAATGCCAATCTCTCCCCCATTGAGTTTCATTAGTAAATGCACGAACTGAGAGACTATTACTGAGAGTATACCACCCACAGGGCAGAGCCTGGCAAGCTACCCATGTCATATTTGATATAACAAAACCAGTAACAATTACAGACCTCATTCCCATCACCTGAAAGAATGGTTTGTGGCTCTTAGTGTTCCTGACGGACAACAGAAACAATGTCGTCCATCATCTACAATCTGTTTACACGAGTCATCCTGAACAGGATTACCAGAACACTAGATGAAGGACAACCATGCGGAGCAAGCAGGTTTCCGGAAAGGATTCAGCACAATCGACCATATTCACACAGTAGCCAAGCTCATTGAGGGTTGTAGGGAGTACAAGATACCGCTCTGTCTCACGTTCATTGATTTACAGAAAGCCTTTGATTCTGTGGAGACTGAAGCAGTCATCAAAGCCCTAGTCAAACAGGGCGTCTCAAACCTAATACATCAAGAGCCTTCAGTGAGCTGTATTACGGATTCACCACCAGGATCTCACCATTCTACAAAGAAGTGATCATTGATGTCAAAGGGGTTCGACAGGGTGATACCATTTCACCAAAACTCTTCAGCGCCACCCTCGAGAACATCATGCAACAATTAGAATGGGAAGGAATTGGAGTGAAGATAGATGGTCGGCAACTACACCCCCTCGCTTCGCTGATAACATCGTTCTAATAACACCAAACATTAGCCAAGTGGCACAAATGCTGGCTGACTTTGACCGAGAATGTGGAAAGATAGGTCTACAGCTGAATCTAAAGAAAACTATGTTCATGAGAAATAACTAGTTCCTGAGGCCCCATTCACTCTCAATGGAACAAACATCTCTGAATGCAGCAGGTATGTGTACCTAGGTTGAGAAGTCAACATGATGACCCCCTAAAACCTGAGCTGCGCAGGAGGAAGAGAGGCGGCATGGAATGCCTTCAAAGGCATTGAAGAAATAGCTAAAAAGGACAAAGAACCTCCGGCTCCGGGCACATCTCTTCGACTCCACCGTTCTCCCTGCATTAACATACGCCTCAGAGACCTGGGCCCTCCGAAAAGCAGGATGAGAATGCTATTCGGGTCTCCCAGAGAGGAATCGAAAGAGCTATGCTTGGAATATCATGCCTCACTCAAGTGAAAGAAGGAATCAGGAGTTCTGACCTCCGTCGCTATTCCAAAATCAGGGGCGCTGTCTCGTTAGCCAAGGCATCGAAAATCAGATGGGCTGGACATGTAATGCGATTTGGAGATAACCGCTGGACTAGAGCCGTTACCGACTGGATCCCACAGGATGTCAAAAGATCATGTGGCCGCCCACCTACAAGATGGTCAGACTTCCTTGTTAAGATCCTGAAGGAACGGTTTGAGGCTCTTCATATTCCTGAATCAACCAGATGCCATTGGGCTACATTGGCACGTGATAGGGTCCAATGGAAATGTTACTGGCACCGCTCGAGCAAATCGATGAATAACTGGGATTCAAGTGATCTAGTGATCAAGTGTTCCTGAAGCTAGCAAATGCCCTTGGGCTATACTAGCACATGAAAGGATGTATGGAGATGTTAGTGGTGCCCCTCGAGCAAATCAATGAACAGGAAGACAAGTGATTACAAGTGACCATGAGTATCACCATGATACAGACAATTGCAAAGCTGTTCATGATTGGATTTCAGTCATACAATGTTGCCGCACCCATCCCTCCAACAGTGTATATTTTCCCATCACCAATGTCTCCAGTTTCCTTTCCCTCCCACCCCCACCTTGCCTCTATAACAGGTTCTTTCTCTCTCTCTCATACACACTCTCACCCCGTCTCTCTCTCTCTCTCTCTTTCTCTCTCCTTTTGCACATTGTGGTCTGCAATACATACACTGAGGGGTTATCATGCATATCCCTTTATCTGCTTTCAATAGTTCTGGTTTAGCATTACCATTTCCAACTATTATTGGCAGATTGATCCCTTCTCTTTCTTACCTAATCTCTGCACCCCTCCCTCCCCCCCACAGACACAGATTTGTAGTAGATTCCAACACTTGACATGTCCTCCTGGGCCCTGTACAAATTACATCAGTTAAGAAGTTACTTTGGTATCTTCTTGGATTCAGTGCTCTGTGTGTGTGTTTGTGTGAGAGTGAGTATGAGTGTGTGTGTGTGTGTGCATCATAAATTCTGAAGTTATAACATTATATTTTCAATCTTTTCAAAAGAATTTTTAAGTATTTTAATCAACGTTGCTATTGGTGATTTTTTAAAGAACAGCAATAAAAGTCCACATTTAAATGTATGCCATGTATGTTCAACCCCCTGGCATATCTGAAGGGTGTAGGTAATATTTCTCATTGAGATAAATCAATCTGTCCAGAGAAACTATAGGTAAATTCAGTAGTTGTTATTTTCTCCTAAATACTGCTTTGTTACTTTGATAGTACTCTGTGATATGAATATTTTAGTATTAAATTATCATTTATATAAAAACATAATATTTAAGTAAAACATTTCACTTACTACTATAAATTACTAGTTTCTATGTAAGATTTAGTAAGAAATTCTAAAATGAAATTACTTAGAAGTCTATATTCTAAGAAGTCCATATTTGAAGTTGTAAGAAACTACTTAAAAGTAATTTTATTACTCCATTTCTCTCCAATAGAGCAATGATTCACTTCTATAATTTAACATTTTCTTTTGTTTGATCAAATTTTCCTTTGTGCAATTTAAGACTAGTTCTGTCTGATTAGGACCTAAACCAAAGTAAACTTTCTCCACAGCTTGACATAACGATTAATCAAGGCAACTGAACCTGGGAAAGGTACTGAGAGTATATAGACATGTATGCACCTATAGCACCACATGCTGGTTGGGTGCTACATTATGCAGCTTACCTCACTCCTGACCCTCTGAATCTAAGGAGCTTGAACTAATCCTCAAGGCACTATGGTTCTTAAGCAAAAACTCTCAGACTCATAAGAACTAATGAATATTTGCTATTATGTAAATTATGGAAAATACAATTTAGTTGTCTTTAGTACATCAGTCTGTAGCTAGTGACCAAAAAATACACAGCAGAAAAGACATCTGTAACTCTATGTTCACTGCAACAGTATTCATAATAGTCAGAATCTGGAAATAATCCTAGTCCCCCGAGAACAAAAAACTGAATAAAGAACTATGGTACAATTACACAATGGAATATGGTGCAGCTGTTGTGAAAAATGAAATTTGCTTATAAATGGATGGACATGAAGTGTATCCTTCTGAGTGAAATGAATCTGAAAAGAATAGACATAGAATGACTGCATTTATTGGTGGAATATTAAAAAAACATGTATGAGACTAATACCCAAGAACAGTGGGAACAAGGGCCAGGAGGGACTGGTCCAAATTGATAAGCTTGCCACAGACGTGTGAGGGAGAGCGAGGGCAGTTAGGATAGAGAAGGGATCACTATGATCTCTTCACAATAGTTATACCTTTCACTACCAATATTGCAAGAGGATCAGTATGATCCCTCTCACAATACTTTTACCTTTCAGTACCTGTATTACAAACAGTAATGTCCAAAAGGAAAAAGAGTGAGAGAGGAAATGTGCCTGCCACAGAGGCAGTCTGGGGGAAGGAGGCAGGCAGGAGGGAAACTGGGGACACTGGTAGTGGGAAAGGTACACCAGTGGAGAGTCAGGTAACTGAAACCCAATTATGAACAACTTTGTAGTTGTCTTTTCACATAGATTCAATACAATAAATAAAATACTTGTAGTATTGTTAGGCAACTTAATGTTAAGCATTGACATTTCAAGTGTAATGCCAATGTAACCTTGTCAATTCACCTACTTTATAGGAACACTACAGAACCATGCCATATTTATGCTTTCTCAAAAGATATGGTCAAATACTAAATGCAGTGCTGAATCTCCATTTTTCCTTCAAGATAAATTCTCTCCTTAGCCACTATGCTGTATGCCCAAGATGCTGACCACCATTCCTTGCTTCTGGAATTTGCTTGCATTTGACCAATGACAGCAAGCTGTCATTGGAAGGTATGACATAAGGGTTTGTATATTCCTCCTCCCTTCTTGACAGGTACAGAATAATGGTGGATAAATTACACCACTTAGTGGTAGGTACATTTCTCTACTTAAGCTTCTAACTAGACCTCCTAGCTTTCAGCTATAACTCTCTCTGGATTTCAGCGAGCCCCGCAATCCTCTTGTCCATCCAAATCTTTGGCTCCCCATTGGTTATAACCTCTTTTATCATATCACTTGCCATGATTTACATAATACCTTTATTAAATGTACCTAATGATAAGAGTTGTGCTTGCCATTTGTTTTCTGCAAGAATTCTAAGTATTATCAGCAATAAAAATAGCAGAATTTTAGAAAAAGAAAATGATTTTCTCTCTGCTACACTGAGTTATTCCTTTATACGCTGCTTAATCATTGGAGATAAGCAACATTTTGGAGAGAAATGATGTATTTCAAGCATAGAAATTTATGAATTGAATTTATTTGGTATTCATAAAGCATGTAATTTCTGTTATTATTGCTGTTATTATTATTATTATTAAGATACCATGGTTTACAAAGTTGTTCATAATAGTTATTTCAGGCATACAATGTTCCAAAACCAATACCACCAACACTGCCTTTTTCCCCCACCAGTATGCTAAGGACCTCTGACAACATCAGACTGCCCTCTTGGTAGTCATGTATAAATTTATTTCATATTAAATGCTTGAGATGAGAGCCTTCTACTGAAAGTATACCACCTACACAGCAGAATCCTGACAAACTATCTGTGTTGCAATTGATATTCCAAAAACCAGTAACAATTATGAACCTCATTCCCATGACCTGGAAGGAATGGTTTGAGGGCTCTTCCTGTCCTGGAGCAAGCAGATGCCCTTGGACTATACTTGCTTGCAACTAGGGTATGGAGATGTTACTGGTGCCCTCTTGAGCAAATGCATGAACAATGGGAAGACAAGTGATACAAGTGATTACTGCTCCAATAAAACTTCAAAAATTAGCAAATGGAATTACCAAAAATAAATCAATAAAAGTTAATTTGTAGTGACTGACTGCTTATGATATTAGCCTCTGTAAATAAACAAATTCACATAATTTAATACAATATAGTAGACTGCCTATTCTCATTTACACAAGCGCAGTTTAAAGCTCTAGTATCTAGAGCATATAACATTAAACTTGGATGTTATTGCAGTAATCGTCACATCTTACCTTTTTGTCATAAATAAAGCTTCCTCCTACCACCACCTCCTTGGCAGGCATATAGCAAATTTATTTTTATATCACTTGGCACAAAAAAAATCTAAAAGAATGAAAAGAGAATTATAAGAAAAATAAATCAATAAAAGTTCATTTGTGATGGTTAGTTGCTATGCTTTTAATCTTTCTTAATCTAGTACAGGATAACCATGTGTATCATTAGTGAGTGCCAATGACAATGCCACATGATGGTAAATTTGTCCTGTCCTTTAAAGGAACTTCTTTAATACTTTTTGCAAAACTGGTCAACGTTATAGGGTCCCTAAGCTGTTACCTGTCCATGAAGTTCTGTAGAGTTCCTTTTTATCACTATCACTATCTTCCCGTTCATCATCTATTTGCTCGAGCGGGCACCAGTAATGTGTCCATATGTCCTGTCTCATGCTAGTAGACCCCAAGGGCATCTACTTGCTCCAGGAACATAAAGAGCCTCAGACAACTATATTAGGTCATGGGAATGACCTAATATAATTGTTACTGGTATTTGGCATATCAAAATACAACATGGGCAGCTTGCCAGGCTTGCCGTGTGGGTGGCATACTCTTGTAGTCACCTCTAAATACAGTTTTTATTGATGAACCGCTCGGCTGCTTGTGGCCGCTCAAGCCAGGCTGTGATATGCTCATCTGCTGCTGGGTGGAGTTGTGGCTAGGGGAAATCCGATGTGGAAGATGGCAGCCCTCATGGAGTGGGGGATCGTCTGGCTTGTTGTGAGGCCCTGCTGCGGTGGCAGGCCAGGGCTAGAACCCTGCCATCCCTCCTGGGTGCTCGTGAGTGGCTGGGCACAGGTAGAGCAAGTAGCAGCTCTGGCCCATGTCTGTAAGTCTCTGGATCAGCATACCTGGGCTGGATTGAAAAAAAAAACTGCTGTAGGATAGGTGTCGATGATCCAGGCTGTAATAGGCTGCGTCTGCTGCTGGGTGGAGTTGTGACGAGAGGGAAGTCTGATGTGGAAGATGGCGGCCCTCATGGAGTGGGGGGTATCGTCTGACTTGTTGTGAGGCCCTGCTGGGTGGCAGGCCAGGGCTAGAACCCTCCATCCCTCCCAGGTGCCTCATGAGTGGCCGGGCACAGGGAGAGCAAGTAGCAGCTCTGCCCCATGTCTGTAAGTCTCTGGATCAGCATACCTGGGCGGATTGAAAAAAAAACTGCTGCAGGGTATGTGTCGACAATCCAAGCTGTGATACGCTCCTCTGCTACTGGGTGGAGTTCTGACAAGAGTTGCTTTAAGCATGGTAATTACCTGACTCCTAGAGATGAATATAGTACATTAGGTAATTAATAAATGGCTGTTTCAAACTAGATTATCTGTGTTTATCTTATTATTCAAACTAGCTCTATAGTATTTTCTAGACCAAAAATAATTTAATAATTTATCAAAAATATTGTCATCAACCAAACATGAAGGAATACATAGGATCTTTAAACTCAGAATGTTCAAATTTTCTAAGACTACCATTGGGAATGGTAAGTGAAATTGAATAAGAACAGAGTAGAAAAGAAGTTATAATTTTTAATCAAATGCAAATCTTCTAACTGCATACATTTACAAATGGACAGAATTTTGTCTTGTTTCAAGTGTGAATTAACATATGTATTCTTTAAAAAAGAACTTGAGAAGAAGATGAATCTATTTAATATTTTTTAAACTTTACCTCTTCTGAGTTTTCATTATCATTACAAAATTACATGTGGCCATCTTAAAATAATTCAACAGTTACGATGAATAAATTATAAAAGAAAACAATGCATGCATGAGAAAGACTGACAATGTTATTCCACAGCAGAATCAACACTGAATTGTTTTATTTTTCTTTCTACTAAGTTATAAAAACTTATTTGCACAGTTAAAAATAGAAATCTTGTAGAAATTGCACCTCTCAGAAATTTATTTAACTTTTCATTATGTAAATTGAAAAAGCAGAGCACCCATAGCTTTTGACAAATGAAGATTAAGTACTCTATTTGAGTTGGTTAGTTCACTCTCTTTTCACAAGCCACAGACCTACAAGTAAGTAGGATTCCATTCCAGGTTGAAAGGCAAACACTTTAAAGTCTATGATCTAGCAAATTTGCTCATCCACAACTTCTCTTCTAAAATGAATGGGGTGAATAAATAAAGACTCAAAAATGTGCTACCCCTCATGATGGCCTCTAAGTGTATGTATTGCAATCCACAATATGTAAGAGAAGGAAAAGAGAGAGAGGGAGAGAGAAAAGAGATAAAGAACCTGCCATGGAGGCAGGCTATGGGATGGGGGAGGGAAGTGGGGACATTGGTGGTGGGAAATTAGCACTGGTGGAGGGCGGGGTGCTGGAACACTATGTGACCAAAACCTCCAAACATGAACAACATTGTAATTGTCTATCTCATGGTGGTATAATAAAATATTTAAAAAAAGACATTAAAAAATAAATAAATAGTGAAAGTTTCTTTTCTTTTCAAAAAAATTGTGCTACCCAGACATTGAAAAGTCACGTATATAAGTCATGAGACCAGGGAAAGAATTTGTGCTCTATTCTTAGTAGCATCAGAGTGCAAAAAAAAATGTTTAGAATGATAAGCAATGTCTATTTTAGAGTCACTAAAAAGACAGTTTTCTCTGAAAAAGTGCAGTTTATCATACAAAGAAAATAACTTTTATGTTTAAAAAGAATTCAAAAAGTTTCAAAATTCTGTAATATAAACCTTAAGTCGATAATTATGATATTGAAGCTTGTCATATTAATGTGTCAGAACATCCTATCTCAAGCCATGAACACAAGAATTCTTCATTATTTTAAAAAAGTAAGTGTCAAATCACTGGTGTTCAGGCTACCTACAGCTACTTCTGGAAGTGCTTGGGGTGTTCACCAGGTCTGCATCTAGGGTATAGGAGGGGATGTCATGTGATGCTAAATATCAACCTCAGGCCCTTTACGTCCTAGACATGTGGTCTTGCTACTTGAGCTCTCTTTCAAATTATAATTCTTCTGTTTTTTAGGGTTTTTTAAACTTCTAATTATAATGGATCAACTCTTTTCTTGGAAGAGGCACAGCAGATGCTGTTGGGTCATACCTGCTATGCTCAGGGTCTGCTCCTGGTTCCATTGTCAGGGGATAACTGCTGGCGATGTTGGAGGTTCATATGTAGAACAACAAAACAAAGCAAAGCAAAGCAAAGCACAAAGCAAGCTTTGAATCCCTATGCTAGCTTATCATTAGTTCTATTTCTTTTTTTGATTAATGATCACCAAAAGCAAATTTCTTGAATATTTTACTCAGAATTTTAGGAGAAATAAAAATTGTTCTCATAGATAGAGAGAAAAAAAAGGTGGTTGCAAGACAAGGGTGTCAAGTGGGAAAATTGGGTAAAAGAGATCAGAGGTATAAAAGAAAAATAGGAAGAAAAAAATAAATAATACAATTACTTAAATATATGTAAATAAATATATAATAGAGCGTATTATTCAACCATGAGAAAGAAGGAAATTCTGCCGCTTACAATGTTTTGAGATCACCTTAAGGGCACTAAGATAAAAGAGATGAATCAAAGAAAGACAAGAACAATATGATACTACTTACGATGTACAAATAAAAATAAAACATAATTATGCATACAAAGAATAAACTGGAAACTACCAGGAACTGGAAGAAAAATTAAGATGATAATCTTTCTTTTTTTTTTGGGTCACACCGGCAATGTTCAGGGGTTTCTCCTGGCTCTGCACTCAGGAATTACTCCTGGCGGTACTCGGGGGACCATATGGGATGCCAGGGATTGAACCGGATAGGCATGGGCCAGCCGTGTGCAAGGCAAACGCCCTACCCACTGGGCTATCACTCCGGCCCAAGATGATAAACTTTAATACAACCAACTTATTGCTAAGATCCAGACATAAAATTCTCCTGAAATTCTAAGAGGGGAGTCTGTAAAATAGTGTTATGCTATAATTTTAAAATGATATTTTCATAAAGTAAATGATTTTTTAAACTTTTAGATGCATAAAATCATAACAAAATTAAAGATCAACTCTAATAAAACCAACCAAAGAGACACTATTTACATCCATAAGCTGATTATGCCCTTGATTGCTATCTTATTATTTAACATC
The DNA here is from genome assembly GCA_021461705.1 of Cryptotis parvus. Lineage (NCBI taxonomy): Eukaryota > Metazoa > Chordata > Mammalia > Eulipotyphla > Soricidae > Cryptotis > Cryptotis parvus. The sequence goes on from JAJIBD010023415.1 coordinate 13,897, forward strand.
GTATCATCAGTGTCTCCCTGTGATCTAGAGGTATCATAAATTAACTTTTATAAATAACACTCTTATTTGAACCTTTTTGATGAAAGCTTTGTGTTGTTTTAAAACTATCTTTAGGATTGGTTGTAATAATGAGAGAAAGAAAATTAACATTTGAGGGGCAGAAATGGAGTCCAGTAGTAGATTTTCATCTGTGAGTTCTAAGCTCAATCCTTAGCACTACAAACACAAATTAATACTTTTTAAAGAAACATTTCTATAGCCATACCACCCTTAAACGCACCTGATCTCATCTGATATTGGAAGCTAAGAAGGATTGGGCCTGGTTAGTACTTGGATAGAAGAAACTTGATATAAATATTTCCAAAGAAATTCCCCCTATTAAGAATATTACTTTTTTGGGATTTTTTGTATAAATAAAATACATCAAAATACTGAACATGAAACATAACAACAAATTTTATAGTAAAATTAGAGCAGTAACTAAAAATCACTCTCATCTGAAAATTGTACCTTATATACTAGCAATTTTTTTATTATATCACCGTGCCATATACAATTACAAAGATGTTCATGATTGGGTTTCAGTTATACAGTGTTCCAGCACCCATCCCTCGACCAGGCCCTATTCTTACTAACAATGTCCCCCAAATTCCCTCACTCTTCTCCCAGCCTACACTCTTATAGCAGGCAGTTTTTCTTTTTCTTCCATCTCTCTCTCTCTCTCTCTCTGTCTCTCTCTCTCTCTGTCTTTCTGTCTCTGTCTCTCTCTGTCTCTCTGACTCTCTCTCCTTCCACATTGGGGTTTACCCTATGGACATTTAGGAATTATTATATAAATCCCTTTGTGAACATTCAATGCTCATTAGTAGAACACTGGTATATATTTATATCCCATTAATGATTGCAGTCATTCAATATCTGTAGTGAAGAAACATTATACTGGAGTTAAATAAGCAAAAAACTTTATTTAAGACTAATAGAATAGATAAAAAGGGTTGAATTAAATTCCCCTGGAACAACAGATTGAAGGGATATAAGTACTAAAATGAGCAGGTGGTAAGCAGAAAAAAAAAGTATCAGGGGCAAAGCTGATCAGTGTGATTTCAGTTATCTTAGTTTCAGTTTGGTGCCTCTATAAAAGACAGATTCCGCCTTCCCCCCAAGGCTGACTTGGAGAAACTCAAAATTTCTTGAAGAGGCAGCCTCCCCCACAGGTGTGTGTGTGTGATCCTTGCGTCTCCACAGACCCAATAGGCCCCAGGGAACAGCCGGAACTTCCCATCAATGGGAACAGAGGCAAACAACCTTGGTTCCACCGGATCCCTTTGGGCCCTGCATTTCGGGGAACAATTGCAGCCTCCCCACAGGTGTGTGTGTGTGTGTGTGTGTGTGTGTGATCCTTTCATCTCCCACGGACCCAATCAGCCCCAGGGAACAGGCCAGAACCCTATACCCACATCCCAAAACACAAAACACGCAAGCGTCCAGCGCGATCCTCTTACTATCTATCTTGCATGAGGTACCAGTGAACCTTTGATTCTACACTAATTACCACCCACCCAAACCCTGGAAAGAGCCCAGACACCTACTAACTGTACTATCTAGTCACCCAAGAACTCACAATGGCAACCGACAATAATCATAATGGTAAAGCAACACAAAATTCCATCAAGCTTCAGTGGGTGAAGTCACTAGTCCAGATGAGCCAAGCAATACCGATGAGCTTGTATAACCTCACTGATAAGGAATTTTGGAAAGAATTGTTAAGGATGCATAAGGAACTCAAAGAAGCAATGGAATTGCAAAATCAATAAAATACGAAGAGGACATGAGAGAAGAGAGTGAGGGAAAATGAAAATGGAAATGACAGATATTAAAAATGAGGTAAATGAAATGAAAAATACAGTGGAAGGCCACCATAGCAGAATAATAGCTACTGAAGAAATAATTAGTGATCTCAAAGACGAGTTCCAAAGATTCTCTACACAACACCAGAAGATGGAAGAAAGACTTACAATTACCAAACAGACAACAAGAATAATCGGGATGAAGCCAGAAGAAACAACATACGGATCATTGGGGTCCCAGAAGGCCAAGAAGAAAACCCTGATGAAGAAGAAACTGTCAAAGCCATAATTGCTGAGAAGTTCCCGGAACTAAAGAACACTTGCATCAAGTTCCAGGAGGCCAGTAGGATACCAGCTAAAAAGAAACCACAACAAGAATACTCCAACACACATCTTAATTAGAATGACAAAAACTATAGATAGAGATAGAATACTGAAAGCAGCAAGATCAAAGAAGGAAATCACATACAAAGGAATATCCTAAGATTTGCAGCAGACTTCTCTGATGAAACACTCCGAGCCCAAAACAATGGTGGGATATTGTGAAAGAGGCTCAATGAACTGCAGGCCTCACCAAGAATTCTGTACCAGGCCAGACTCACATTCAGATATGAAGGAAAGTTACACAACTTCATGGAT
>JAJIBD010023416.1:0-17774 GCA_021461705.1 Cryptotis parvus
AAACCAAATTTGGGGCTGGCGTAATAGTGCAGTGGATAGATGTTTGCCTTCACATAGCCACGCCCCGTTTATCCAGGCAGTACATAATCCCTAATCACTCCGTAGGGAGGAGTTCCTGCTGAGTGTAGATAAGGTGGAGTAACCCCTTAACATCACTGGGTGTGACCCAAAAGCCAAAAAAAGAAAAGAAAAACAAAATTCAAAAAGTTTTAATTGCACTTCTCTTAATCTAAAAATACATAACTAATAATATGAAGAAGCACTCATTTTAACATAATTATAATGTAATAAATAAAACAGGCAAGAAAATTATACAGAACACTTTAAAAGTTAGAGCTTTTAATTTTTATTTATTTACCAAAAAATTATTCTAATGATTAAAAAAAAAATATATTTTTAGGTTCTTTGAAAATTGTTCACCATACATTCCTATTATGATCATCTGATCCCATACTAAAAAGAGCCAAAGTTGTATTTAATGAATATTCTCGCTCAATAATTTTAGTTGATCATGTAGCTGTAAGTGGGAATATCTTTACTACAGTTTAATTTACTACTCTGCATACTTGTAAGTTTCATATTAAAATCATGATACTTGAATCTCTAGATTAGACAAATGCAATAATGTGGTCTCTCGAACTCAAAGTGGGTGGAAGTATAAGTATGATAGTTTGCCCATAGTACTCCGGTATCAATCCACTTATATAAACTACCCAGAGCTAAACAATAAAATGATCAATGACTTTATTTTTAAAAGTTGTATAGAAGTTACTTTTACTTCAAAGTGGTGACTTTCATTGCCAGTTGAGGCAAACCTGGGGAGTGAGTGATGCAAGCAGGAGGGAAACCGGACAACAATACAGGGAATGTACACTAGTGACAGGGTGATGTTAGGAACATTCCTATATTGAAACCAATTTTAAGAACAATTTTGCAACTGTGTATCTCACAGGGATGTGTAATAAAATATTTAATTAAAAAGTAAACTTCAATCTGAAAGGCCATTAAAGGTTAGAAACATGCAATGCTAAAAATCGATTCCAGGTGGAAAAGTATTACATTCTGAAAGTATGAGAAACAAATAATATCCTTTTTTTTGCATTTTTAAATTTTATATTACTATGGACAGAGCTGAACATTAGTCATTTGTGCTCAGCTGACTCATATGAGGCGTCCATAGGGAGGGAAGAAGATGGTTTCGTAATTCCGAGCCAGCCATCTCTGTTAGAGCTCCTCAAGGAAGAGGCTTTATGACCCCCATACATTACACACCATGAGGGCCTCCTATTTTCAACATGTTAACATATGGCTCATCAGAGCTCCCACCCAAGAGAAATGCCAATCTCTCCCCATTGAGTTTCATTAGTAAAATGCACGAACTGAGAGAGACTATTAATGAGAGAGTATACTCACCCACAGGGCAGAGCTCGGCAAGCTACTCCAAGTTTTCATAGAGATTTTGATATATAACAAAACCAGCAATGCAAACAGCAGACCTCATTCCCATCACCTGAAAGAATGGCTTGTGGCTTCCCCAGCGTACCTGGACGATGTAACAGAATACAATGTCGTCCAACATCTACAATCTGTTTACACGAGTCATCCTGAACAGGATTACGAGAACACTAGATGAAGGACAACCATGTGAGCAAGCAGGTTTCCCGAAAGGATTAAAAGAATAATCGACCATATGCACACAGGAGCTAAGCTCATTGAGGGTTGTAGGGGAGTACAAGATACCGCCTGTCTCACGCTCATTGATTTACAGAAAGCCTTTGATTCTGTGGAGACTGAAGCAGTCATCGAAGCCCTAGTCAAACAGGGCGCTCAAACCCAATACATCAAGATCCTTCGTGAGCTGTATTACGGATTCACCACCAGGATCTCACCATTCTACAAAGAAGTGATCATTGATGTCAAAAGAGGGGTTCGACAGGGTGATACCATTTCACCAAAACTCTTCAGCACCACCCTCGAGAACATCATGCAACAATTAGAATGGGAAGGAATGGGAGTGAAGATAGATGGTCGGGTAACCACACCACCTCCCCCGCTTCGCTGATGACATCGACTCTAATAACACTCAAACATTAGCCAAGCAGCACAAATGCTGGCTGACTTTGACCGAGAATGTGGAAAGATAGGTCTACAGCTGAATCTAAAGAAAAACAATGTTCATGAGAAATGAACTAGTTCCAGAGGCCCCATTCACTCTCAATGGAACAAACATCTCTGAATGCAGCAGTTATGTGTACCTAGGTCGAGAAGTCAACATGATGACCCCTAAAACCTGAGCTGCGCAGGAGGAAGAGAGCGGCATGGAATGCCTTCAAAGGCATTGAAGAAATAGCTAAAAGGACAAAGAACCTCCGGCTCCGGGCACATCTCTTCGACTCCACCGTTCCTCCCTGCATTAACATACGCCTCAGAGACCTGGGCCCTACGAAAAGCAGGATGAGAATGCTATTCGGGTCTCCCAGAGAGGAATCGAAAGAGCTATGCTTGGAATATCACGCCTCACTCAAGTGAGAGAAGGAATCCGGAGTTCTGACCTCCGTCTATTCCAGAATCAGGGACGCTGTCTCGCTTGCCAAGGCATCGAAAAAATCAGATGGGCTGGACATGTAATGCGATTTGGAGACAACCGCTGACTAGAGCCGCTACCGACTGGATCCCACAGGATGTCAAAAGATCACGTGGGCCGCCCACCTACAAGATGGTCAGACTTCCTTTGTTAAGACCCTGAAGGAACGGTTTGAGGCTCTTCATATTCCTGAATCAACCAGATGCCATTGGGCCACATTGGCACGTGATAGGGTCCAATGGAAATGTTACTGGCGCCCGCCGAGCAAATCGATGAATAACGGGATTCAAGTGATCAAGTGATCAAGTGTTCCCAGTTAGCAAAATGCTCCCTGGCCATACTAGCACATGAAAGGATGCATGGAGATGTTAAGTGGTGCCCCTCGAGCAAATCAATGAACAGTGGAAGCATGTGCGATGCGACTACGTAGCATCGCCCATGACATGACAATTGCAAAAGCTGTTCATGATTGATTTAGCCAAACAATAAGTTACCGCACCCATCCCTCCAACAGTGTATATTTTCCATGATCACCACAAATCTCCAGTTTCCTTTCCTCCTCCCCACCCCCACCTTGCTCCTCTATAACAGGTTCTTTCTCTCTCTCATACACACTCCTCACCGTCTCTCTCTCTCTCTTTCTCTCTCCTTTGCACACTGTGGTCTACATACACTGAGGGGTTATCATGCATATCCCTTTATCTGGTGCTTTCAATAGTTCTAGTTTAGCATTACCATTTCCTAATCATTATTGGCAGATTGATCCCTTCTCTTTCTTACTTAATCTCTAAATTCTTCCCTTCCCCATAATACACAGACACAGATTTGTAGTAGATTCCAACACTTGACATGTCCTCCTGGGCCCTGTACAAAATTACATCAGTTAAGAAGTTACTTTCATATCTTCTTGGATTCAGTGCTCTGTGTGTGTGTTTGTGTATGAGTATGAGTGTGTGTGTGTGTGTGCATCATAAATTGTTATAAAAGAATATCACAATATATGTTCAATCTTTTTCAAAAGAATTTTTGGGTATTTTAATCACGTTGCTATTGGTGATTTTAAAGAACAGCAATAAAAGTCCACATTTAAGTGTATGCCATGTAATGTTCAACCCCCTGGCATATCTTGAAGGGGTGTAGGTAATATTTCTCATTGAGTAAATCAATCTGTCCAGAGAAACATATAGGTAAATTCAGGAGTTGTTATTTTCTCCTAAATACTTGCTTTGTTACTTCTGATAGTACTCTGTGATATGAATATTTTAGTATTAAATTATCATTTATATAAAAACATAATATTTAAGTAAAACATTTCACTTACTACTATACATTCTAGTTTCTATGTAAGATTTAGTAAGAAATTCTAAAATGAAATTACTTAAAGTCAATATTCTAAGAAGTCCATATTTGAAGTTGAAAGAAACTACTTTTAAAAGTGAATTTTATTACTCCATTTTCTCTCCATATAGAGTCAAAGATTCAGCCACCATAATTTAACATTTTTTTTTTTTGTTTGATCAAATTTTCCTTTGTGCAATTTAAGAACTAGTTCTGTCTGATTAGGGACCTAAACCAAAGTAAACTTTCTCCACAGCTTGACATAACGATTAATCAAGGCAACTGAACCTGGGAAAGGTACTGAGAGTATATAGACGTATGCACCTATAGCACCACATGCTGATTGAGTGCTACAATATGCAAAGCTTACTCACTCCTGACCCTCTGAATCTAAGGGCTTGAACTAATCCTCAAGGCACTCCAAGAGTTCTTAAGCAAAAACTCTCAGACTCATAAGAACTAATGAATATTTGCTATTATGTAAATTATGGAAAATACAATTTAGGTTGTCTTTAGTACATCAGTCTGTAGCTAGTGGCCAAAAGTACACAGCAGAAAAAAGACATCTGTAACTCCTATGTTCACTGCAACAGTATTCATGATAGTCAGAATCTGGAAATAATCCTAGTCCCCGAGAACAAAAAACTGAATAAAGAACTATGGTTTAATTACACAATGGAAAATGGTGCAGCTGTTTGTGAAAAATGAAATTTGCTTATAAATGGATGGACATGAAGTGTATCCTTCTGAGTGAAATGAATCTGAAAAAAGAATAGGCATAGAATGACTGCATTTATTGGTGGAATATTAAAAAAAACATGTATGACTAATACCCAAGAACAGGGGAACAAGGCCAGGAGACTGGTCCAAATTGATAAGCTTGCCACAGACGTGTGTGAGGGAGAGCGAGGGCAGTTAGGAGAGAAGGATCACTATGATCTCTACTTGAAGAAGGTTATACCTTTCACTACCAATATTGCAAGTGATCGGTATGATCCCTTCATAATACTTTTACCTTCAGTACCTGCATTGCAAAACAGTAATGTCCAAAAGGAAAAGAGTGGAGAGAGGAAATGCCTCGCCACAGAAGGTCCATAAACAAAGGAAGGAGGCAGGCAGTGAGGAAACTGGGGACACTGGTAAGTGGAAAAGGTACACCAGTGGAGAGTCAGGTAACTGAAACCCACTATGCAACAACTTTGTAGTTGTCTTTCACATGCCAGATTCAATATTAAGAAGAAAAATACTTGTAGATTAGGCAACTTATCGTTAAGCATTGACATTTCCAAGTGTAATGTGCCAACCACCTTGTCAATTCACCTACTTTACAGGAACACTATGAACCATGCCATATTTATGCTTTCAAAAAAGATATGGTCAAATACTAAACAGTGCTGAATCTCCATTTTCCTTCAAGATACCTTCTCCTAGCCACTATGCGGACCGCCCAAGAGCTGACCACCATTCCTTCGCTTCTGGAATTTGTTAGATGACTCAATGACAGCAAGCTGTCAGGGGCTGGAAGGTATGACATGGGTTTGTATATTCCTCCTCCCTTCTTCTTGACAGGTGGTACAGAATACCAATGGTGGATAATTACACCACTTAGTGGTAGGGTACATTTCTCTCTCTACTTGGGGTTATAACTAGACTCCTCCTAGCTTCAGCTATAACTCTCTCTGATTTGAATACCTGTACCCCAAGACCTCTTGTCCATCCAAACGGCTCCCCATTACAGGTAACCCCTTTATCATATCACTCTGCCATGATTTAAGAGCATAATACCTTTGGCTGGGAACAAAAATATAATGATAAGAGTTGTGCTTGCCATTTGTTTTCAAGGGGTAAAGAATTTCTAAGCATTATCTTCAGCAAAATAGCAGAATTTTTAGAAAAGAAAATGATTTTTCAAGGTCACTGAGTTATTCCTTTATACGCCAAGCTTTAATCATTGAGATAAGCAACATTTTGAGAGAAATGATGTATTTCAAGCAAGAAATTCTATGAATTGAATTTATTTGGTGTCAGTAAAGCATGTAATTTCTGTTATTATTGCTGTTATTATTATTATTATAAGATACCATGGTTTACAAAGTTGTTCAAGGCCAGTTATTCAGGCATACAATGTTCCAAAACCAATACCACCAACACTGCCTTCTTTCCTTTACTCAGTATGCTAAGGAATTCTCTGACAACACTGTAATGCTCTTCAGTCATGTAAGCAAATTTATTTCATTAAATGCTCGAGATGAGAGCCTTCTAATGAAAAAGTATACTTCACCTACACAGCAGAATCTGACAAACTATCTGTGTTGCAATTGATATTCCTTAAAATCCAGGTAACACTCAGAAACCCATTCCTGGCAGTGACCTGAAGGAATGGTTTGCAGGTTCTTCCTGTCCCTGGAGCACAGATGCCCTGACTATACTTGCTTCTGCAACAGGGTATGGAGATGTTATTGCGCCCTCTTGGAGCAAATGCATGAATAATGTGAAAGATGTAAGTGATGCTGATTACTGCTCCAATAAAACTCCTTCAAAATTAGCAAATGGAATGGCCAAAAAAAAATAAATCAATAAAAGTTGACTGTAGTGACTGACTGTTTATGTGATATTAGCCTCTGTAAATAAACAAATTCACATAATTTGGTCAGAATAAATATAGTAGACTGCCTATTTTCCCTTCTCGCATTTACACAACGCAGTTTAAAAGCTCTAGAGACCAGGAGCATATAACATTAAACTTGATGTTATTGCAGCAATCGTCACATCTTTACCTTTTTTGTCATAAACAAAGCTTCCTCCCTACCACCACCCTCCCTTGGCAGGCATATAGCAAATTTATTTTATATCACTTAACACAAAAAAAAAATCTAAAAGGAATGAAAAGTGGGAATTACAATTGAAAATAAATCAATAAAAAGCTCATTTGCCCAGGATGGTTAGTTGCTAAGCTTTTTAATCTTTCTTAATCTAGCGCAGGATAAACCATGTGTGATCATTAGTGAGTGCCAATGAGACAATGCCAATGATGGTAAATGTATCCCCAGTCCCTGAAGGAACTTCATCACCACTCTTTGCAAAACTGGTCAACGTTATAGGGTCCCTAAGCTGTGCCACCGCTATCCGGCGTGAAGTTCTGTAGACCTTTATCACTATCACCATCTTCCTTGCTCATCATCTATTTTCCATGTTCGAGCGGCACTCAGTGCAATGTGGGTCCATGTCCTGTTCTCATGCTAGTAGACCCAAGGCATCTACTTGCTCCAGGAACATAAAGAGCTCAGATATATATTAGGCCGCGGAACACTCCATTATAATTGTTACCAGATTGGGGGCATATCAAAATACAACATAAGCAGCTTGCCAGGCTTGCTTCGTGTGGGTGCACATTTTGTAGTCACTCCTAACATACAGTTTTTATTGATGAAACCGCTCGGGCTGCCAGGCCGCTGCCAGGCCAGATATGCCATCTGCTGCTGCGGAGTTGTGGCTATGAGAGGGAACCGATGTGGAAGATGGCAGCCCTGGGGTGGAGTGGTGGGATCGCCTGGCTTGTTGTGAGGCCCCAAGGCGGCAGGCCAGGGCGCGAACCTGCCATCCCTCCTGGGTGTTTGAGTAAGCTGGCACAGGTAGAGCAAGTAGCAGCTCTGGCCCATGCCCAGGTTGCCCTGGATCAGCATGCACCAAGGCTGATTGAAAAAAAACTGCCGTAGGATAGGTGTCGATGATCCAGGCTGTACAGGCTCGCCTGCTGCTGGGGTGTGGAGTTGTATCAGAGGGAAGCTCTGAGGGAAGATGTAAGGCCCCCAAGTGGCGGGGTATCACCTGATTGCAGAGACGGCCCCCCAGTTGTTGGGGGCGGCAGGTGGGCTAGAACCCTCCATCCCTCCCAGGTACCTCACATGAGTGGCCGGGTACAGGGAGAGCAAGTGCAGCGGTGCCTTGCCTCATGTCTGTGAGCCCTGGATCTAAAGCATACCTGGGCTTCGGATTGAAAAAAACTGCTGCAGGGTATGTGGTCGACAATCCAAGCTGATACGCTCCTTCTGCATTTATAAATGAGTTCCCACTGAACAGTGCCGCTTATTACGTGGAACAATGTCTCACCTTAGATGAATATAAAGTACATTAGGTAATTAATAAATGGCTGTTTCAAAACTAGATTATCTGTGCTTATCTTATTATTCCAAACTAGCTCTCAAGACAGAATGTCTTCTTCTAGACCAAAAATAATTTAATAATTTATCAAAAATATTGGTCATCAAACCAAAACATGAAGGAATACATAGATCTTTAAACTCAGAATGTTCAAATTTTTCTAAGACTACCATTGGGAATGGAAGTGTTTCGAAATTGAATGACACAGAGAAAGGAAGTTATAATTTTTGTGTGAATCAAATGCAAATCTTCTAACTGCATACATTTACAACATTATGAATTTTCTGGTCTTGTTTCCATTAGAAGAACCAATTATACATGTATTCTTTAAAAAGAATCCTATAGTGAAGATGAATCTATTTAATATTTTTAAATCCTTACTTCTTCTGAGTTTTCACATTATCATTACAAAATTATGTGGCCATCTAAAATAATTCAACAGTTATTATGAATAAAGAGTAAAGCAAAAACAATGCATGTGCATGAGAAAGACTGATCAATGTTATTCACAGCAGAATCAACACTGAATTGTTTTATTTTTCTTTCTACTAAGTTATAAAAAACTTATTTGTACAGTTAAAAAAATAGAAATTTTGTAGAAATTAAAATTCTAAGAATTGAGTCCCACATCCAATAAGTAATTCATGGAAAAGCAGAGCACCCATAGCTTTGATAAACAAGATTAAGTACTTATTTGAGTTGGGTTAGTTCACTCATGTAAGCCATGTGACCTACAAGTAAGCAGAGTAGAGGATTCCATTCCAGGTTGAAAGGCAAACACTTTTAAAGTCTATGATCTAGCAAATTCTGTTTCATCCACAACTTCTAAAATGAATGGTGAATAAATAAAGACTAAAATGTGCTACCTCATGATGGCCCTCCTAAGTAAAAGGGTGGCCAATAACCCAAACTGTAAGAGAAGGAAAAGAGAGAGAGGGAGAGAGAAAAAGATAAAGAATCCTGAGTGTGGGCTATGGATGGGAGGAAGTGTGAGTTACTGGGTGGTGGAAATTAGCACTGGTGGAGGGAAAGTGGGGTGCTGAAATTATGTGACCAAGCCCAAACATGAACAACATTGTAATTGTCTATCTCATGCAGTGGTATACTAAAAATATTTAAAAAAGACATTAAAAAATAAATAAATAGTGAAAGCTTCTTTTCTTTTCAAAAAATTGTGCGTACCCAGACATTATTGAAAAGTCACGTATATAAGTCATGAGACCAGGGAGAATTTGTGCTTCATTCTAGTAGCATCAGAGTGACAAAAAAAATGTTTGAAATTACAAAGTCAAATGTCTATTTTTAGAAATACTAAAAAGACAGTTTTCTGAAAAGTGCAGAATACAAACAAGCTAACTTTATAGGTTTAAAAGAATTCAAAAAAGTTTCAAAATTTGGTACATATAAAACCTTAAGTCGATAATTATGATATTGAAGCTTAAGTTAATGTAAACTTCTATCTCTGCCAGTGAACACAAGAATTCTTCATTATTTAAAATGTAACAAATGTCAAATCACTTGCGTTCAGGCTACCTACAGCTACTTCTGGAAGTGCTTGGGGGTAACACTCAGGTCTGCATCTAGGGTATAGGAGGGGGATGTCATGTGATAAGCTAGCCATCGTAATCCCCAGGCTCCTGTGGCTGTGTCCCAGACATGTATCAAGCATTTTATAGAGAGCCCCCTCTCTTTCAAATTATAATTCTTCTGTTTTTTAGGTTTTTTAAACTTCACTATAATGGATCAATCCTTTTCTTAAAGAGGCAATGCAGATGGCCCATACCTATGCTCAGGGTCTGCCTCCTGGTTCCATTGTCAGATAACTGCTGGCGGCGTGTTGGAGGTTCATATGAAGAACAACAAAATAAAGCAAAAGCAAAGCAAAGACAAAGCAAGCTTGAACCCTTATAAGTAGCTTTATCATTAGTTCTATTTCTTTGATTAACATCACCAAAAGCAAAATTTCTTTGAATATTTTACCTGTAGAATTTAGGAAAGTTTTAAAAATTGTTCTCAGATAGAGAAAATGGTGGCTGTAAGACAAGTGGTTAAGTGGGAAAATTGGGTAAAAGAGATCAGAGGTATGTAAAGAAAAAATAGTAGGTTAGGTGCAAATAAATAATACAATTACTTAAATATATGTAAATAAATATATAATAGAACGTATTATTCAAATAAACTTACATAGAGTTAGCTGGGGAAATTTGCCGCTACAATGTTTTGAGATCACCTTTAAGGCACTACAAGATAAAAGAGATTAGAATCAAAGAAAGACAAGAACAATATAGATACTACTTAATGGAGTGTGTGGCCAAATAAAAATGAAACATAATTATGCATACAAAGAATAAACTGGAAACTGGTCAGAACTGGAAGCAGCAGATGATAATTTTCTTCTTTTTTTCTTTTGGGTCACACTGGCAATAAGGTCAGGTTTCTCCCTAGCTCCCACTCAGGAATTACTCCTGGCGGTGTACTGGGACCATATGGGATGCCAGGATTGAACCTCGATAAAGGGCCAGCCGTGGCAGGTGTGCGGCAAACGCCCTACCCACTGGGCTACTACCCGCCCCAAGATGATAAACTTTAATACAACCAACTTATTGCAAGATCCAGACATAAAATTCTCCCTGAAAACTTGTAAGAGGGGAGTCTTGTAAAAATAGTGTTATGCTATACCTTAAAAATGATATTTCAGCAAAACATTTTTAAACTTTAGATGTAGCAAACTCATAACAAAATTAAAGATCAATTCAAATAAAACCAACCAGAGACACACGGTCATAATCCATGTTTGATTATGCCCCTTGATTGCCATCTTATTATTTAACATCGCATCATCAGTGTCTCCTCAGATCTAGAGTAATTACAAATTAACTTTATAAATGTAATACTCTACACTTGAACTCAGAGAAAGCTTTGAGTCAAGTTTTTAAAAAACTATCTTTAGGATTGCGTAAGGTTTTGACAGAAAGAAAATTGGCCATCCTTGAGGCAGAAATGGAGTCCAGTAGTAGATTTTATCTGTAATTCAAGCTCTAATCCCTAAGCACCACAAACAATAAATTATTACTTTAAAGAAACATTTTTGCAGCTGCTATACCTACCCTTTAAACGCACTGATCTCTCATCTGATATGGAAGCTAAGAAGGATCAATTGTTTGCATTTGATAGAAGAACTTTGAGGCAAGATTTCCAAAGAAATTTCATACACATAATATTACTTTTGGGATTTTTTGTTAACAAAAAATACATCAAAATACTGAACATGAAAACAAATAACAAATTTAGTAAAATTGAGAGCAGCAACAAAAAAAATCACTTTTCATCTGAAAATTTGTGGCCCATATGACAAGCAATTCTTTATTATATCACCGTGCCAAGTATACACCATAAAAAGATGTTCATGATTGCCTGTGCTATACAGTGTTCCAGCACCCATCCTCGACCAGGGCCCTATTCTTACTAACAATGTCCTTCTAAATTTCTACTTTCTCCCCAGCCTACCTTGCAGTGCTTTTTTTCTTCCATCTCTCTCTCTCTCTGCCTCTCTCTCTCTCTTCTGTCTTTCTGTCTCTGTCTCTCTCTCTGTCTTCTGACTCCTCTCTCCTTCCACATTGGGTTTACCTTATGGACATTTAGAATTATTATAAATCCCTTTAGAACATTCAATGCACATTAGTAGAACACTGTTATGGCTTATATCCTATTGTCGACTGGGTAAAATATTCAACATTTTCCGTAGTGAAGAAACATTATACTGGAGTTAAATAAGCTAAAAGAAAACTTTATTTAAGACTAATAGAAGGATTAAAAGGGTTGAATTAAATTTCTAAAACAACAGATTGAAGGGATATGGGCACAAATGAGCAGGTGGCAGAAAAGTATCATGCAAAAGCTGATCAGTGATTTCCAGTTATCTAAATAAGTTTGCGCCTCTATAAAAGACAGATTCGCCTTCCTTCCAAGGCCGACTTGGAGAAACTCAAAATTTCTTGAAGAGGCAGCCTCCCCACAGGTGTGTGTGTGTGATCCTTGTCATCTCCGCGGACCCAATCAGCCCCAGGGAACAGCCGGAACTTCCATCAACGGGAACTGAGGCAAACGGCCTTGGTTCCACCCCGGACCCCTTGGGCCCTGCGCTTCGGGAACGATTGCAGCCTCCCCACAGGGTGTGTGTGTGTGATCCTTGCATCTCCGTGGACCCAATCAGCCCCAGGGAACAGGCCAGAACCCTACACCCACATCCCAAAACTCAAAACACGCCATCCAGCGATCCTCTTACTATCTATCTTGCATGAGGTACCAGTGAACCTTTGTTCCTACACTCCTTGCCACCCACCCAAACTCTGCAAACAGCCCAGACACCTACTAACTGTACTATCTAGTCACCCAAGAACTCACATTTGCAACCTACAATAGTCATAATGGTAAAAGCAACACAAAATTCCATCAAGCTCAGTGAGTGAAGTCACTAGTCCAGATGAGCCAAGCAATACCGATGAGTTGTATAACCTCTCTGATAAGGAATTTCGGAAAGAATTGTTAAGGATGCATAAGGAACTCAAAGAAGCAATGGAATGCAAAATCAATAAAATACAAGAGGACATGAGAAGAAGTGAGGAAAATGCAAATGGAAATGACAGATATTAAAAATGAGGTAAATGAAATGAAAAACACAGTGGAAGGCCACCATAGCAGAATAATAGCTACTGAAGAAAGAATTAGTGATCTCGAAGACGAGTTCCAAAGATTCTCTACACAACACCAGAAGATGGAAAAAAAGACTCACAATTACCGAACAGACAACAAGAGATAATCGGGATGAAGCCAGAAGAAACAACATACGGATCATTGGGGTCCCAGAAGGGCAAGAAGAAAACCCTGATGAAGAAGAAACTGTCAAAGCCATAATTGCTGAGAAGTTCCCGGAACTAAAGAACGCTTGCCTCAAGATCCAGGAGGCCCGTAGGATACCAGCTAAAAGAAACCCCAACAAGAATACTCCAAGACACATCTTAATTAGAATGACAAAAACTATAGATAGAGATAGAATACTGAAAGCAGCAAGATCAAAGAAGGAAATCACATACAAAGGAACATCCCTAAGATTTACAGCAGACTTCTCTGATGAAACACTCCGAGCCCGAAAACAATGGTGGGATATTGTGAAAAGGCTCAATGAACTGCAGGCCTCACCAAGAATTCTTTACCCGGCCAGACTCACATTCAGATATGAAGGAAAGATACACAACTTCATGGATAAGCAACAACTCAGGAACTTCATGGACTCAAAACCAACTTTAAAAGAAGGACTGAAGGGTCTACTGTAATACGACCAAACCCAAAAAGCACAACAAGCACAAACAGAAAGATGGCACAAAATCCGATGACAATAATCTCTCTCAATGTCAATGGTCTAAATGCACCAATTAAGAGACACAGAGTGACAAAATGGATTAAAAAATTGAACCCAACATTCTGCTGTCTACAAGAAACACATCTGAATAATCAGAACAAACACAGACTCAAAGTCAAAGGTTGGAAGACCATTCTCCACGCAAACAACTCCTCCAAAAAAGGCTGGTGTGGCCATACTAGTATCAGATAATATAGACTTCAGGCTGAAAAAGGTTAGAAGGGACAACGAAGGCCATTTCTTATTAATTAAGGGGTATGTACACCAGGAAGAAATTACACTACTAAACATATATGCACCCAACGAGGGGCCAGCAAAATACATAAAACAACTGCTAAGAGACCTCAAAGAAGACATTAACAGTAGCACAATAATAGTTGGAGACTTCAACACTGCTCTATCAACTATGGATAGATCAACAAGACTGAAACTCACCAAGGAAATATTGGCCCTGAAGGAAGAAATGGAAGAAAGAGAGCTAGTGGATATATACAGGGCTTTTCATGCCAAAAAAAGCTGAATACACATTTTTCTCTAGTGCACATGGAACATTCTCCAAGATAGACCACATGCTGAGCCACAAAGCATACCTCAATAAAATAAAAAAGATAGAAATTGTGTCAGCTATCTTTTCAGACCATGATGCACTGAAAATGGAAGTTAACCGTACACAGAAACAGGGGAGTCAAACCAAACACCTGGAAACTGAACAGCTCACTCCTGAACAACAAATGGGTCATAGAAGAAATCAAACAGGAAATCCAAAGATTTCTGGAAACAAATGAAAATGAAGACACCAACTATAAGAACTTGTGGGACACGGCAAAAGCCGTGTTAAGAGGGAAGTTTATAGCTCTGCAAGCATTCATCAGGAAACAAGAAAGGGCCCACATAAATAACCTGACTACACAGCTGAAGACATTAGAAAAAGACCAACAAAAGGAGCCCAACCCAGGCAGAAAAAAAGGAAATAATAAAACTTAGAGAGGAAATCAATGAGTTGGAAACCAAAAAAAAAACAATCCAAAAGATTAATGAAACCAAGAGCTGGTTCTTTGAAAAAATAAACAAGATTGACAAACCATTGGCAAGACTTGTAAGGACAGGGAAAGAGAGAACCCAAATAAACAGAATCAGAAATAAAAATGGTGACATCACAACAGAAACCACAGAAATCCAAAAGATCATCAGAGATTACTTTGAGAGCCTGTATGCCGTGAAACATGAGAATCTAGAAGAAATGGATAAATTCCTGAAGTCCTATAACCCTCCCACGGCTGAAACAAGAAGACCTGCAATACCTGAATAAGCCTATCACCATCGAGGAAATTGAAACAGTAATTAAAAAGTCTGCCCAAACACAAAAGCCCAGGTCCAGACGGATTCACTAGTGAACTCTACCAAACCTTTAAGGAGGACCTACTGCCAGTCCTTTTTCAAGCTCTTCCAGGAAATAGAAGAAACAGAAACACTCCCAAACAGCTTCTACGAGGCACATATCACCCTGATACCCAAAGCAGGGAGAGACAACACAAAAGAAAGAAAACTACAGACCAATATCCCTGATGAACACGGATGCTAAGATCTTCAACAAAATACTAGCAAACAGAATCCAAAGACTCATCAAGAAGATTATACATCATGACCAAGTAGGATTCATCCCGGGAATGCAAGGATGGTTCAACATTCGCAAGTCAATCAACATAATACATCATATCAATAAGAGAAAAAATAAAAACCATATGATCCTATCAATAGACGCAGAGAAAGCATTTGACAAGATCCAGCACCCGTTCATGATTAAAACCCTCCAGAAAATGGGAATTGAAGGGACTTTCCTCAAGATAGTTACAGCCATCTACCAAAAAGCCCACAGCGAGCATCATTCTAAATGGGGAAAAATTGAAAGCCTTCCCCCTGAGATCAGGGACAAGACAAGGTTGCCCCACTCTCACCTCTTTTATTCAATATAGTACTGGAAGTACTTGCCATAGCAATCAGAGAAGAAAAGGACATCAAGGGCATCCAGATAGGCAAGGAAGAAGTCAAGCTATCATTATTTGCAGATGACATGATATTATACCTAGAGAACCCTAAACTCTCTACCAAAAAAACTCCTAGAAACAATAGACACATATAGTAGAGTGGCAGGATACAAAATCAACACCCAAAAAGTCGGTGGCTTTCCTATATACAAATAACGAAAGAGAAGAAAGGGATATTAAGGAAACGATTCCATTCACAATTGTGCCACAGAAAATCAAATACCTAGGAATCAACTTAACCAAGTGTGTAAAGGACCTGTACAAAGAAAACTACAAGACACTGCTCCAAGAGATAAAAGAGGACACAAGGAAATGGAAACATATTCCCTGCTCATGGATGGGGAGAATCAACATTGTCAAAATGGTAATACTCCCTAGAGCTCTGTACAGATTCAATGCAGTCCCTATAAGGATACCCATGACATTCTTCAAAGAAATTGACCAAACACTCCTGAAATTTGTATGGAACAATAAACCCCCAAGGATAGCTAAAGCAATCCTCGGGAAAAAAGAAGATGGGAGGCATCACCTTTCCCAACTTCAAACTGTACTACAAGGCAGTAGTAATTAAAACAGCATGGTATTGGAATAAAAACAGACCTGTGGACCTATGGAATAGAATTGAGTATCCTGACACCCAACCTCAAACACATGATCATTTAATCTTTGATAAAGGTGCAAAGAGTCCAAAATGGAGTAAGGGAAAGCCTCTTCAACAAGTGGTGTTGGGAAAACTGGGCAGCGACATGTAAAAAAATGAATTTGGACCTGTGTCTAACACCATGCACAAAAATCAGATCAAAATGGATTAAAGATCTCAATATCAGACTTGAATCCATAAAAGTACATTGAAGAAAATATAGGAAAAACCCTCCACGACATTGAAGCTAAAGGCATCTTCAAAGGTGAAACATCACTAACAAAGCAACTAGAAGAAAAGATAAACATATGGGACTACATGAAACTAAAAAGCTTCTGCACCTCAAAAAGAAACAGTGACTAAGATACAAAAGCAGTCCACAGAATGGGGAAAGAATATTCACCCAATACCCATCTGATAAGGGGTTAATATCCAGGATATATCAGGCACTGGTAGAACTTTACAAGAAGAAAACAAACAACCCCATCAAAAAATGGGGGAGAAGAAATGAACAGAAACTTCAGCAAGGAAGAAATTCGAATGGCCAAAAAACATATGAAAAAATGCTCATCATCACTAATCATCAGAGAGATGCAAATCAAAACAACAATGAGATATCACTTTACACCACAGAGACTGGCACATATTCAAAAGAGCAAGAACAACAAGTGCTGGCGTGGATGTGGGGAAAAGGGGACACTCATCCATTGTTGGTGGGAATGCCGGCTGGTACAGCCTTTCTGGAAAACAATATGGACATTCCTCCAAAGACTAGAAATTGAACTCCCATTTGACCCAGCCATACCACTCCTGGGAATCTACTCTGGGAAGCCAAAAATACGCAGCGGAAACACCATCCCTACTTTTATGTTCATAGCAGCATTATTCACAATAGCCAGAATCTGGAAGCAACCAGAGTGCCCGAAAATCGATGACTGGATAAAGAAGCTTTGGTACATCTACACAATGGAATACTATGCAGCTGTTAGGAAAAAATGAAGTTATAAAATTTGCCTATAAATGGATGGACATGGAGAAGATTATGTTGAGTGAAATTAGCCAGAAGGAGAGAGACAGATACAGAATGACTGCATTTATTTGCATGACATAAATATATATGTACATATTATGATACCAATATCCAAGGTCAAGTGAAACATATATCAGGAGGTCTTGTCAAAGGTGGAAATTATCACAAACGTGTGGGAGTCAGGAGGCTAGGTAAGACAGAAAATGGAACAGTGTGCTAACAATTGTCGAGGGTACTAATACCAACCTAGAACTGAGCATTAAATAGAGGCAAAAAGATACACATGACAACCCTTTAATGTATGTTCTGTAATCCATAGTCTGAAGGGAAGGAAAAGAGAAAGAGAGAGAAAGGGAAAGAAATAAAGAACCTGCCATGGAGGAGGGCTGGGGGAGGGGGAGGGAACCCGGGACGTTGGTGGTGGGAGATGGGCACTGGTGGAGGGATGGGTGCTGGAACACTGTATGACCAAAACCCAAATATGAACTTTTTAATTGTATATCTTTGTAATTGTATATCTCACAGTGGTATAATAAAATACTTCTTTAAAAAAAAAA
>JAJIBD010023417.1:0-146435 GCA_021461705.1 Cryptotis parvus
AGACACAGAGTGACAAAATGGATTAAAAAATTGAACCCAACATTCTGCTGTCTACAAGAAACGCATCTGAATAAGCAGAACAAACACAGACTCAGAGTCAAAGGTTGGAAGACCATTCTCCATGCAAACAACTCCTCCAAAAAGGCTGGTGTGGCCATATTAGTATCAGATAATATAGACTTCCAGGCTCAAAAGGTTAGAAGGGACAACGAAGGCCACTTCTTATTAATTAAGGGGTATGTAAACCAGGAAGAAATTACACTACTAAACATATATGCACCCAATGAGGGGTCAGCAAAATACATAAAACAACTGCTAAGAGACCTCAAAGAAGACATTGACAGTAGCACAATAATAGTTGGAGACTTCAACACTGCTCTATCAACGATGGATAGATCAACAAGACTGAAACTCACCAAGGAAATATTGGACCTGAAGGAAGAAATGGAAGAAAGAGAGCTAGTGGATATATACAGGGCTTTGCATGCCAAAAAAAGCTGAATGCACATTTTTTGTCTAGTGCACATGGAACATTCTCCAAGATAGACCACATGCTGAGCCACAAAGCATACCTCAATAAAATTAAAAAAGATAGAAATTGTGTCAACTATCTTTTTCAGACCATGATGCACTGAAAATGGAAGTTAACCGTACGCAGAAACAAGGAGTCAAACCAAACACCTGGAAACTGAACAGCTCACTGCTGAACAACAAATGGGTCATAGAAGAAATCAAACAGGAAATCCAAAGATTTCTGGAAATAAATGAAAATGAAGATACCAATTATAAGAACTTGTGGGACACGGCAAAAGCCGTGTTAAGAGGGAAGTTTATAGCTCTGCAAGCATTCATCAGGAAACAAGAAAGGGCCCACATAAATAACCTGACTACAGAGCTGAAGACATTGGAAAAAGACCAACAAAAAAGGAGCCCAACCCAGGCAGAAAAAAGGAAATAATAAAACTTAGAGAGGAAATCAATGAGTTGGAAACCAAAAAAACAATCCAAAAGATTAATGAAACCAAGAGCTGGTTTTTTGAAAAAAATAAACAAGATTGACAAACCATTGGCAAGACTTGTAAGGACAGGGAAAGAGAAAACCCAAATAAACAGAATCAGAAATAAAAAGGGTGACATCACAACAGAAACCGCAGAAATCCAAAAGATCATCAGAGATTACTTTGAGAGCCTGTATGCCGTGAAACATGAGAATCTAGAAGAAATGGATCAATTCCTGAAGTCCTATAACCTCCCACGGCTGAAACAAGAAGACCTCCAATACCTGAATAAACCCATCACCATCGAGGAAATAGAAACAGTAATTAAAAGTCTTCCCAAACACAAAAAGCCCAGGTCCAGACGGATTCCCTAGTGAACTCTACCAAACCTTTAAGGAGGACCTACTGCCAGTCCTTTTCAAGCTCTTCCAGGAAATAGAAGAAACAGAAACACTCCCAAACAGCTTCTACGAGGCACATATCACCCTGATACCCAAAGCAGGGAGAGACAACACAAAGAAAGAAAACTACAGACCAATATCCCTGATGAACACGGATGCTAAGATCTTCAACAAAATACTAGCAAACAGAATCCAAAGACTCATCAAGAAGATTATACATCATGACCAAGTTGGATTCATCCCGGGAATGCAAGGATGGTTCAACATTCGCAAGTCAATCAACATAATACATCATATCAATAAAAGAAAAAATAAAAACCATATGATCCTTTCAATAGACGCAGAAAAAGCATTTGACAAGATCCAGCACCCGTTCATGATTAAAACCCTCCAGAAAATGGGAATTGAAGGGACTTTCCTCAAGATAGTTACAGCCATCTACCAAAAGCCCACAGCAAGCATCATTCTAAATGGGGAAAAGTTGAAAGCCTTCCCCCTGAGATCAGGGACAAGACAAGGTTGCCCCCTCTCACCTCTTTTTATTCAATATAGTACTGGAAGTACTTGCCATAGCAATCAGAGAAGAAAAGGACATCAAGGGCATCCAGATAGGCAAGGAAGAAGTCAAGCTATCATTATTTGCAGATGACATGATATTATACCTAGAGAACCCTAAACTCTCTACCAAAAAACTCCTAGAAACAATAGACGCATATAGTAGAGTGGCAGGATACAAAATCAACACCCAAAAGTCAGTGGCTTTCCTATATACAAATAACGAAACAGAAGAAAGGGATATTAAGGAAATAATTCCATTCACAATTGTGCCACAGAAAATCAAATACCTAGGAATCAACTTACCCAAGTATGTAAAGGACCTGTACAAAGAAAACTACAAGACACTGTTCCAAGAGATAAAAGAGGACACAAGGAAATGGAAACACATTCCCTGTTCATGGATGGGGAGAATCAACATTGTCAAAATGGTAATACTCCCTAGAGCTCTGTACAGATTCAATGCAGTCCCTAATGAGGATACCGATGACATTCTTCAAAGAAATTGACCAAACGCCTCCTGAAATTTGTATGGAACAATAAACCCCCAAGGATAGCTAAAGCAATCCTCGGGAAAAAAGAAGATGGGAGGCATCACCTTTCCCAACTTCAAACTGTACTACAAGGCAGTAATAATTAAAACAGCATGGTATTGGAATAAAAACAGACCTGTGGACCTATGGAATAGAATTGAGTATCCTGACACCCAACCTCAAACACATGATCATTTAATCTTTGATAAAGGTGCAATGAGTCTAAAATGGAGTAAGGAAAGCCTCTTCAACAAGTGGTGTTGGGAAAACTGGGCAGCAACATGTAAAAAAATGAATTTGGACCTGTGTCTAACACCATGCACAAAAATCAGATCAAAATGGACTAAAGATCTCAATATCAGACTTGAATCCATAAAGTACATTGAAGAAAATATAGGAAAAACCCTCCACGACATTGAAGCTAAAGGCATCTTCAAAGGTGAAACATCACTAACAAAGCAACTAGAAGAAAAGATAAACATATGGGACTACATGAAACTGAAAAGCTTCTGCACCTCAAAAGAAACAGTGACTAAGATACAAAAGCAGTCCACAGAATGGGAAAGAATATTCACCCAATACCCATCTGATAAGGGGTTAATATCCAGGATATATCAGGCACTGGTAGAACTTTACAAGAAGAAAACAAACAACCCCATCAAAAAAATGGGGACAAGAAATGAACAGAAACTTCAGCAAGGGAAGAAATTCGAATGGCCAAAAAAACATATGAAAAAATGCTCATCATCACTAATCATCAGAGAGATGCAAATCAAAACAACCATGAGATACCACTTTACACCACAGAGACTGGCACATATTCAAAAGAGCAAGAACAACAAGTGCTGGCGTGGATGTGGGGAAAAGGGGACACTCATCCATTGTTGGTGGGAATGCCGGCTGGTACAGCCTTTCTGGAAAACAATATGGACTTTCCTCCAAAGACTAGAAATTGAACTCCCATTTGACCCAGCCATACCACTCCTGGAAATCTACTCTGGGAAACCCAAAATACGCAGCGGAAACACCATCCCTACTTTTATGTTCATAGCAGCATTATTCACAATAGCCAGAATCTGGAAGCAACCAGAGTGCCCGAAAATCGATGACTGGATAAAGAAGCTTTGGTACATCTACACAATGGAATACTATGCAGCTGTTAGGAAAAATGAAGTTATAAAATTTGCCTATAAATGGATGGACATGGAGAAGATTATGTTGAGCAAAATTAGCCAGAAGGAGAGAGACAGATACAGAATGACTGCATTTATTTGCATGGCATAAATATATATGTACATATTATGATACCAATATCCAAGGTCAAGTGAAACATATATCAGGAGGTCTTGTCAAAGGTGGAGATTATCACAAACGTGTGGGAGTCAGAGTTTAGGTAAGACAGAAAATGGAACAGGGTGCTAATAATAGTCGAGGGTACTAATGCCAACCTAGAACTGAGCATTAAATAGAGGCAAAAGGATACGCATGACAACCTTTTAATGTATGTTCTGTAATCCATAGTCTGGAAGGGAAGGAAAAAGAGAAAGAGAGAGAAAGGGAAAGAAACAAAGAACCTGCCATGGAGCAGGGCTGGGGAAGGGGGAGGGAACCGGGGATGTTGGTGGTGGGAGATGGGCACTGGTGGAGGGACGGGTGCTGAAACACTGTATGACCAAAACCCAAACATGAACTTTTTAATTGTATATCTTTTTATTTGTATATCTCACGGTGGTATAATAAAATACTTAAAAAAAAACATTAAATAAAAATATTCACAATATTTCTGTAGTTGAGGTAAACAGTTACAATGGTGTTAGTAACTGATGGTTTTGATGTTCCAAATTACTGCATCTCCACCATGGTAAGGATTTAGAAAGCCTTGCACCACTTTCCCAGCAGGCCTCTTCATGCCCACCACTTGTCTCCCCACATCATTTGTTAATCTCATCTGAAGTCAAAGTTTAAGGGTCCTTTGTTATACACTGTCCATTACCTTTTTTTGTTCCGTTGTAAAGCAAATGTGAATGAGAAAATCCAGTGTTTGTCATCCTCCCTCTGACTTTTTCCCTTTTCACCCATTCCTGCCCTGCCTGCAGCCTGGACATTCTCTGGTCAGAGAGACAGAAAGAGTTCTTCCCTTTTTTAACATTTGTTCAGGATGTCTGGTACCAAACATTTGTAAACTTTTGTTTACCTCATAATTTGGGGAAATGGCTTTATGTGGGCATTTCCTCTCTGGAAGCTGCTATGTACCCCAATCTGTGCTTTTGTCTCATCTATAGTGGACAATAATACTTGCTTAATTAATGAAATATCATAGAGTTCTTTTCCTGTTAAGCTATAAACTTTTAGAAGTTAAAAATCATGTCCTATCATCTTTGTAATCCAAAATGTAGAAAAGGGCTTGACATAAAAGACATTTTAAAAATATGGCCATGAAATAAATGAAAGAAATAATATATACATCAAAACACTTTCATTTCATATAATGTTTTTAAAATTTCCAAAACTTGTTCCAAGCAAGAAGTGAGTTTAGTCTCAGTTTTTCATGCTTGGCTAGAAATAAAGCAAAATATTAAACTTTAAGATGCATACATAATAGATTAAAGCTATATGTAGTGAGAAGTAAACTTTAGAATTATAGGTCAAAGATGAGTGTATAGAACTTTGTTTAAGATTATAGTTATTTTATATTCCAAGATATCTGTGTATGTGTGTGTCTCTCTCTCTCATTTAATATAGGATTGTAGTTCTTTTTTTTCTACCTATCTGCCTAACAGCCTACATTTCTCAGGAAACTGATGTTGAATCAATTAAACTTGTGCTAAACCTTGAAACCCTAGTAAACTTGCACACTTTTGATTTATAGTTCCATCCTCTACTGCCAGCCAAGATTCTCCAGACATTAATTTTAGCAGGAACAGCTGGTTCTGGAGTATAGGGGCAGGCTGTTCCTGTCATATGATTTACCTGTGATGTATTAATAAGAGAATGATGGTATGGTATTAAGTTTTTCAAATATTAAAAAAGCAATGAATGCTTTCTTGAAAGAGCATCAACTGAAGATAATTTTGCTTGTGTTTTGTTATCGTCTTTTATCTTGTGATCCATATACTTTCATGCACACTGTTTTACTTTCCATTACAAAAGGAAAGTTACAATGATGTTAATCAGAAAGGATTGTCTTTTAAATAGAGTGGATTCAATTAAAATTTATTACATTTACAAATAAAAGAAGTAGCAGCAAAACTGTTCATTTGTGTGAAGTGAAATAAGTTGATATTTTTGCTGTGGAGGGAGGCCATACTGCGTGGTGTGCAAAGGCCAGAATCTTCATTTGGCTATGCTGGAGGGTTGGGTGGGGCTCAGGGACAGGGCTAGAAACCAGGGCCTACACATTCAATAGAACATGCACAATACCAGTTGAGCCATGACTCCTGTCCTCTTCTCTCTCCCTTTGTCTCTCTCTTTGTCTATCTCATCCATCTCTCTCTATCTCTCTCTCTCTCTCTCATCGCTCTTTCTCTCTGTCTCTCTCTCTCTCTTTTATTCTGCTTGTTTTTCAGTTTTGGGTACACCAAGTGTAAGTACTCCTTTCTCAGTATTTGGGGGTCACTCCTCAGTGACTGATTGGGGTCACTCCTCAGTATTTGGGGGTCACTCCCTTTGGGACCATACAGTGCCAGGAACAGAGCCTGAGACTCCCACATATGCTATTAGAGTGAGCTATAGCAATATCTTTATTAATTTTTAGTAGAAAATATCTGTTTATAGTTTCATACCACCACATTTTATTATATATTATTATTTTATATCACTAAGGCAGTTTAATTTTTATATCCCAATATGGGAGGAAAGCTCCGACATATATTCATCAGTATATATTGTCTTAAAATGATTAAAGCATCAATTACAAATTAAAATGTAAGAAAAGATTAAGATTTAAAATAAATACCTCATAGAAAGCAAATATATATACATATTTTTTACCCTGTGGTGAGAATCATAAATATTTGTCAGAGAATGTTTTATATGGGAAGATATCATTTCAGAAAAGGAAAACACAAAACTTGTATTTTCCGGTTTAGTTCTAATCTTTGCAGTTGTTGAATTTTTTCTTTCAAAATCTCTATGATTTTGTCTTACATCAGTTTGATATTAACTAATTCTCAGGGTAGTTTTGAGGAATAAAGATAGAATATGTGAACAGTACTTCTTAAATAGTTTTCACCTAACAAAAATTAATTACCTTCTTTCATTATAAAGTCAAAGTACTATAATTAAAGATGTCTGACTTTCTGTTAACATCAAGACATGTATTCTTACAATGGATTTTTAATTTTATATCCCATGCAGTTTGTCCCCATAACAATTAAAACACATTTATGTCCAAATTAATGAAGTGCTCTTTATTGAAGTAATAAAGTTATTTGAATTCAGGACTGTATCAGAATGTGAGTGTAATAAAGCAAGTAGAAAGGCATGACTTTAGAAATACAACAGTGTATTACAATCCTGCTCTACCATTTTCCAGCTGAACAGGACCGTGTCCAAATGATGTAATACACAATGATCTAATAACCATAGATTTATAATTTGGAGAGAATGTTAAATAGTGCTTGTATTTATACTGTTAAAAATAGCATTTACTATATTTTGTAGTTCAAGCACATTAGTTTACGTGTCTTAGCTCATTACTGGTGATTTATTTTTTTAAAGGCTATTTCTTAGACTTGCATTTTAGGCTAGAAATATTTATTTACTTAAATATTATTAGAAATATATTTATGAACAATATAAAATAAGACTATAGAAAATCATATTTTTGAGATATTGTTAATATTTCAAACAATGTAGGAATAGAATCAGGTGTAATTCTTCCAAAGGCTAGTATTATTCTTTCTTTACCAGCAAGTAGAGTTTTCCTTTTCCTCTTAACCTTTGTCTTCTTCGAATGAACACAGCTTAATTGGTACATTACATCCAAAGTGAGACAAAGAGAGCTTTCCAGCAGATCTCTGCTGGCAAATAGCACTTAAGCTAATTTATCCTTTCATGGCAATTACTCTGATACCCCTAAATTGTCATGGTCTGCC
Organism: Cryptotis parvus; assembly: GCA_021461705.1. Classification (NCBI taxonomy): domain Eukaryota; kingdom Metazoa; phylum Chordata; class Mammalia; order Eulipotyphla; family Soricidae; genus Cryptotis; species Cryptotis parvus. Next base: position 7,584 of record JAJIBD010023417.1, read on the forward strand.
GACCCGATGGTACCTGCCGGTTTACACCTGTCAACACCTGCTGGTTGAAAGAGGCTTACTTTAAAAAGTCAGCCTGTGGAGAAGAATCTATCAATTCTGTCTACTCAGGTTGAACTTCTTTTTATTTCATTACTCTTCTTACCTTGACCTATTTATTGTGTTGCATTTTCTATGCACTAAGAAAATCCAAACTATGACAAAGCATCTCACAAAAGCAGAGATCACTGAATAGGAGTCTGATCATCTAATCCCAAATAAGGAATTTTCTATTGATGCTGAAATTTGAGAATTTCAACATGATATGTAGTTAGGGGATAAATGAAGTTATATTCTTATGATACATTAGATAGAATTGATGAACATGTTCATGATAGTTTTTAAGTATTGGCCCCTTGGTAGAAATTTTAGTAATTATGAATGAACTGCTACTGTTTGAAATAGATATAAGGTATCAAGTACAGATTTTAGTTGCAATTAGTATAGCAATTTATTACTTTTGTTAGAAATTCACTTTTACCTTTAAGAAATATGAATAAACAGAATGAGTACTTTCAAAAAGGAAAGTGCTAAAATTCATTACTCTCTGAACACTCTTAAATAGGAGAAGCATTCGTTAGTTATAACAACTGCTCAGAGGAATTTTTTTAAATATTTTCATAAATGTTTCTGAATTTTATTATTCTTGTAAACAAATTATGAGACAGTCCATTTTGTTGATAAGAAAAACTGCAATGAAAAAATTTTCAAGTCTTAAAATTGGTTAAACTAATATAATGAAGTTGTTTCTATATTGTTATTTTTATGAAGCATATTGTAAATACAAAACAAAATTTCAAAAAGAAAGACTTGGTCCATTCTACAATTTTTAAAAATGGCCTGAAGATCAAATTTTACTTATTGGGTCTTTAACATTTTACATGCTCTCAAAAGAAGAATTCATATATGTAGTTCTGTGCCCTAGAGCTACCAAAACTGAATATGTCTAAGGTATGAAACCCAGTAAAATCTGAGATATCTGAGATGGTATAGTGAACATTTTCCTTCCTTCCTTCCTTCCTTCCTTCCTTCCTTCCTTCCTTCCTTCCTTCCTTCCTTCCTTCCTTCCTTCTTCCTTCCTTCCTTCCTTCCTTCCTTCCTTCCTTCCTTCCTTCCCTCCTTCCTTCTTTCCTTCACACCTTCCCTTCCTTTTTTCTTTCCCTTCCCTCCTTCCTTCTTTCCTTCACACCTTCCTTCCTTTTTTTCTTTCCCTTCCTTCCTTCCTTCCTTCCTTCCTTCCTTCCTTCTTTCCCTCCTTCCTTCCTTCTTTCATTCCATCCTTCCTTCCTTCCCTCTTTCCTTCCATCCTTCCTTCCTTCCTTCCATCCTTCCTTCCTTCTTTCCTTCCATCAATCCTTCCTTCCTTCTTTTCCTTCCATCCTTCCTTCCTTCCCTCCTTCCTCCCTTCCTTATTTCCTTCCATCCATCCTTCCTTCCCTACTTCCTCCCTTCAGTTTTTCATTCCATCCTTCCTTCCTTCCTCCTTCCTTCCTTCCTTTTTTTCTTTCCCTTCCTTCCTTCTTTCCTTCCATCCTTCCTTCCTTTTTTCTTTCTCTTCCTTCCTTCCTTCCTTCCTTCTTTCCCTCCTTCCTTCCTTCTTTCCTTCCATCCTTCCTTCTTTCCTTCCATCCTTCATTCCTTCTCTCCTTCCTTCCTTCCTTCCTTCCTTTCTTCCTTCTTTTCTTTCCTTCCATCCTTCCTTCCTTCCTTTCTTTCTATCTTTCTTTCTTTCTTCTCTTCCTTCCTTTCCTTCCTTCCTTCCTTCCTTTCTTTCTTTCTTTCTTTCTTCCTTTCCTTTCTTTCTTTCCTTCTTTCTTTCTTTCTTTCTTTCTTTCTTTCTTTCTTTCTTTCTTTCTTTCTTTCTTTCTTTCTTTCTTTCTTTTCTTTCTTTCTTTCTTTCTTTCTTTCTTTCTTTCTTCTTTTCTTTCTTTCTTTCTTTCTTTCTTTCTTTCTTTCTTTCTTTCTTTCTTTCTTTCTTTCTTTCTTTCTTTCTTTCTTTCTTTCTATCTTTCCCAAATTGTTTAATGCTAAAACCCAAGACTCTGAATTAGTTACTTGGATTGGAATCCCAAATCTCATTTATTAAAACTACCATCTTGAGAAAGTCAATTAAATTCTTTTTGTGTCTGTTTTTATCCAGTAAATGGGGCTGTTAAAAGAATTAGATCATTAATGGGTGGGATTCATGACAGTACGTGTCAGATTCTAGTTCTTCTATTAAGAAGTTGCTAGTGCAACTCCTTTCATGAAGAGACATGTTAGAGCGACCATAGGTATATCTCAGATGAAGTCTTTAGGCATGAGAATTCAGAACATAAAATAAGAGGAAATATTTAAAATGTTTGTTACTTTAAAAAATTATACAACAAAATGTACAAAAGAAGAATGAGTTGAATGTAAAAATTACTTTGCCCAAATTACACTGTAAGCAGGGGTGAAATTGATACATGAAATTCATGTGCAAAAACCAGAGCTTAGATTGCATTTCTTCTCTAATAAAATGCCCAATTTAGAAAAAACACTGGAAATGTTTCTAAGGAGGAAATGCCTTTTCCTGTAATAGCACTCCACATTTAACTGGGAGCAATGATAGATATGGTGACAAGAGCCTCGTTCATGAAGCTTTCATCCAGTTTTATACTTTCTTGTCTACAACCGATCACACTCATTCTTGCTAGGGAATTTTCACAATTAAAAAAAGCGTTCCCTAAAATATGTTATTTGAGCCATCTGTACTCAGGGATTACTCCCAACTCAGCACTCAGAAATCACTCCTGGTGGAGCTGGGGCTCCATATGGGATGTCGGGATCAAAGCCAGGTTGATCACATGCAAGACAAACACACTATCAGCTGTACTATATCTTTATTCCAGAGAGCAAAGATAATATCTTTACAACTTATAAGGAAGAAAAAATTCTTAGTTTTTACAAACTCTATCGAGTTCACAGTTGTGTAGTTAGAGAGCTATCACAATCCTGCCCTTCTAGTTTGCTTATTAGATTAGCAAACTTTCTAGGTGAAGTGTGACTTTTACACCTCTCTTTTCACTGTTGAATAAACACAATCTTGCCAGATAAATTTACAATGAAAATTGAGTGTGCTAATGTTAGCAGCTAGATCAAGAGACATTTCCTTTCTTTGTTAGTCTTTGGACAGAGTGATAATAATTTTCCTAATTCAAAGTAGTAGGTCCTTTAAAAGGCATGTAATATAATAAACGTGTTATTTACCATAATAAAACCTTTTCAAATTATGCATTTAATGATCAATTTATTAGTATTAAATACATAATTAATGGAATTATGAATATGAATATTAGTTAATATTACTAATGGTTTCAGTAATATCAATACTTATGGTATTGATGTGCATTGTTACTTCATATAAGTTTCCAAGACCCTCCACCACAGACTTTATGTCACTTCTAATCCTCATCTTCTTTTCACAAGTTTCAAACTCTCTTCCCACAGCTTAGCACCCCATTACATTATGCAATAAAAGGCCAAAAAGTCTTTATTTGATAATGTCTATTCCCTTGAATTGACTCTCTCTCTCTCTATATATATATATATATACACACACACACACATATATATATATATATATATATATATATGAAATGAATGAGATCACTTGGTATTTATTCTTCTCCCTCTGACATATTTCACTAACATGATTCTCTCCAGTTATATGAACCTTCAAGACTGCATATTTTCTTTTAGGCACATAATAGTCTATAATGTATATAATAAACTTATTTATCCATTTATTTATCAGATGTTTGTGTTTTTCCAAATCCTTGTTATTGTACTTTGTGCTGCTGAACATAGGTGTGCATGATCTTTAGTACTTAATACTTGGGTTTTCTTAGAATACACACCGAGAACATATACGCACAAAGAAAACATCTATGTGACATAGATGTGTCATATGGACCCTCTATTCTTACTTTTTGGAGAAGTCTCCATATTTTACATAGTATCTGAATGAGAAGAAGACACTTCTACCAAAGATAAATGTTTCATTTTTGCCACTTCCCCTTCAACATTGGTTGTTTTCAGTCTTTTGACATATGCCATTCTTACTGATGTGAGATGATAGTTCATTATTACATTGATTTGCATTTACCCGATAATATTGCATGAGACTCTATATTTTTCATATGTCTACTGTCTATTAATTTGTTCTCTTCTGTTATGAGTATATTTATCTCTTCTTATTTTTTTGTTTTGATGAGAATGTTGGGTTTTCTTTTAATGAGCTTCTTTTGTGCTTTATACTTCTGGGATATGAGCTTTCTATCTGGTATATGGTTTATAAATATTTTCTTCCAATCAGCAGGATATTTACAGTTTCTTAAGCCATGATTTTTTTGTTTGATGCAGCCTCATTTATTTTTTATTTTGTTGTCTTTGACTATGGAGTAAAATTGTTGAAAATTTTTCTGAAATCTATTTGCTGCAGAGTTCAGCCTGGTTTCCTCAGTGTTTTTTAGGGATTCTAATATAATCTCAAGGTCTTTAATGCATCTTTGAATATTGTATGAAATATAGATCTAGCTAATTTAAAGGGTTTTTTGCATATGTCCATTCAGTTTTTCCAGAATCATTTATTAAAGAAGAACATTTCGTTGTTCAATTTCATCCACCTAAATCCTTTGCTATTTATTAGCAACTCGTATTACAAAACTTTTATCCACAGAACTTAATTTTGTTATATTGGTCTGAGAGTCTATCTCTATTTAAATGCTATGCTATTTTGGTTACTATAGCTGTAAGTAATATTTAAAGCTAGGGAATGTAATACTTTTCATGTTCTTGTTCCTCTGAGTTTCTTTGGCTGTTGGGAAGTTTAATGATTCTCTACAAGTTTTAGTAGTATTTATTTCTTAAATAGTAAATACGAAGAAGTTCTTGAAGAATGTCTTTGGTATTTTGTCAATGATTGTATTGATCTGTATTATGATTTGAATAGAATATTTTTAACAATGTCAATTATCCAGAATTAAACATGGAAGTTTTCCCATTTCTTGGGGTTCTCTCTATATCTTTCAATGCCGACTTATAGTTCTCAATCTATAAGTCTTGAACATCTTTTATTAAATTGGTTCCTAGATAAATGTGATATTATATTCTCTCTACATCATGAGTTGCATATAGAAATGCAACAGATGTTTGCAATTTATTTTATAGCCTGCTACTTTGATGTATTAGTTTATTATTTTTACAGTATTTTAGTGAAATATTTAGGACATATATTATTACATTATATGCATATAGCAGTAGCTTAACTTCTTTTCCAATTTTTATAACTTTAATTTCTTTTTATTGCTTGATTACTATGATTCGGATATCTGAAACTATATTGAATAATAAACAAAAAAAGTCGATATCCTTGCCTTTGAATAACCTTAGAAGGTTTTCAGTTTTTCACTATTGAGTATAATGTTGGCTGTAGGTTTGTTGTATGTGGCCATTACTATATTGACATAAGTAAAGTTCCTTTCTTCCTTTAAAAATAACATTATTTCTTTTCCTTGCTTATCCTTTTTTTCTTTAATTAATTCATAAATTAGTGCTAAATGGAAACTAGAAATACAATAACTACTTCATATGGGATAGGTAGAACTACCCCATTTTTATTGTAGCACAAAATGTTCAATGTTTCATCTTTCAACTATAGACGTTTTATTAATATGATTTGGTCATATGAGAATACTCTTTTTACTCTTATTTGCTGAAAGTGTTTTACTTTTAATTAATTAATTTGTATATTTTTATTGAATCACCATGACATAGACCATCACCAAGGATTCATGATTGGGTTTCAGTCCTACAAAGCTATAACATTCATCCCTCCACCAGTGTAAATTTGCCCCAGTTTCCTTCCACAACCCCCCATACTTCCTGACTCCTCATCTGTCTCTATGGCAAGCACCCTTCTTCTTGTTCGCTCTTTCTCTCTCCTTTTGTGCAGTATAATTTGTAGCGCAGGTACTAAGAGGCCATCCTGTTTGTTCAGGGTGTTCAATGCTTTTATTGGGAAAGTACAGCTGAGTAGCTTTATTTTTTAACTGGTAGAAGCTTTGGGGTGTAGACCTGACTTTCAGCGCTTCCAGAACTTCAGAGAGATGGGAGGAGGTATACTATTCCAACCCCAAGAAGGTCTGGAGTTTTCAGTCACAAAACCTGCAAACTGAATTTTCAGCAAAATATAACAGTGACATATAGATACTATGAAATCCAGTCAGAGTATGGAAATAGTTTTGATTGTGGGAGAAAATGGTTGTTGGGGGCTCTGTTCGGGTGGGCATTGGCACAGTCATTCCTTCCAATGTACACAGGTCTGTTCAGCCTTGTACAGGTCCAAGATTATCTGCTACTTTTCATCCCTTTCGAGATTCACTTATGAGTCTCTAAAGAAAGACCAGAAGAGCTGACATGGTAGCAATGGAGTTGGTTCATGGGGTGACTGCCAGTGCTTCCAGGGGTGTAGGAAAGTAGGGGAAGGTAGTGCTTTCTTTCTCCAAGAAAGCCTGGAGATTTTAGTCACAAAACCCTCATACCCAAATTATCCGCACGTTAATTTCTATGTGAGACAGTGGATCTGTTCAGCCTTTTATGGGGCTGAGGTTAACTGTGGCTTCGATTTATTTTTTTGAGATCTATTTATGAGTCATTAAAGCAAGGCCCCCACTCCATGAGGGCCTCCATTTTCCACATCGGACTTAATCCTCGTCAGATCTCCATCCAGCAGACCAGTCTATCATAGCCTGGTTTGCGCGCCACAAGCGGCCGCGACAGTTCATCAATAAATGTTGGATTTAGAAAAGACACAAGAGTATGCTACCCACACGGCAGAGCCTGGCAAGCTACCCTTGTCATACTTGATATGCCAAATACCAATAACAATTATAGACCTCATTCCCATGACCTGATGGAATGGTTTGAGGCTTTTTATATTCCTGGAGCAAGCAGGTGCCCTTGGGCTCTATTTGCATGAGACAGGACATATGGAGATGCTACTGGTGCCCGCCCGAGCAAATAGATGATGAACGGGAAGACAGTGATACAGTGAAAGCAAGGCCAATAAATCACTTGTATGGCTGAACCAGAGGTGGTTTGTGAGCATGACTCCCATTTGGTGGTTTAATTTCTCAGGAAATTTGGTCCTGAGTTGCTGCAGTCCAGCCAGATGCACAGCAGTGATCTGCGGTATCAGGAAATCTGAAGGTACCACCAGGCTGCTGGTTGCACTCATAGGAACAAGTTGACCTGCTGGTGGAGATGTGAACCCTTGGTTCCAGTTAGTCATGGCCACAGCAACTCCAGCAGGCATCAGGAATGGAGTCAGGACTACTACTGTTTATGGCTTGGGCACACTGGGTAGACTGCATCCACCAGTCCAGCAGATTCTGACCACAGGGCACATGCCCGCATTCTTGTTCTCCACAGCTAGCTCTCAAGATGGTTTTCCTTCATAACACATTGTGTGTAGTATGGGCTGGTTCAGGGAAGAAATGGGGGCAACCCTGACAGTGGTTAATTGCTGGGACCCCATGTGGGAACCTGGTGAGCCCATCAGCTAAGACACTTGGAGTTGATGCCAAGTTGGACACAGAGCCCTATTCAGACATATTAAAACTATGCTACCACTCAAAGGCCAAGTGCTGCAGGAGCTCCACGAGCAGGTAACCTCATTGCTGCCATCTGCATGAGTGCCACTCTGGGTCCATGCTCCTCATGGGTGACCTGCCAGTTTAGTTTAATGGCTCTTTCCCTAAACAATCAAGGACTTGTTCTCTGTCATCTGGGCTGTTGAACTGATTAATAAAATTATAAACATTTGCATATTAATATTATCTACCTAGTAAATTTTTGTTTTGCTTTGTTTATCTCACTCTGCTTGGTGGACCATACCTAGTGCTGAGGATTTTCCGGCAAGTGCCTTGCCGGGTTATCTTTCCTGGACCTCACCTAGTAAACTTTAGTATATTCTTCTTTAAGAATAATATCCTCTCTCACTTCCTTATATTAATAATTGATTTCATTTTTGCCCTTGATAGTTCTAGTTACTATTTGATTAATTGTACTATCTTTAAGAAGAATTAATGTTTTTGATCTCACCTATTATTATATTATGGTACTATTGTTCCTTTTTTCCCTCTAGTATATAATCATTTGGAAATAACTCAATCTAGTATTTTGGAAATCTTAATCATTGCATTGCAACTTTTCTATCTACCTAATTTTAGGTGTTCATTGCTATAAAATCTAATATGTTGAACACATTCCATAGTTTTGAAATGCTTTCTTTTAACTGTACCCAGTAAAAAATATATATTTTATTTCATGTATATGGATTATTTAAAATAATAAACTTTAATTTCCATGTGTTTTATTTTTGCTGTTGTTTTGTTTTTGTGTCCCACCATTGATATTCAGGTGTTATTTCTGGCTCGCACTCAGGAATTATTCCTCCTAGTGCTTGGGGAACCATATTGGACACTGATAATTGAACCCTACTAGGCCTTGTGTGTGGCAAGTGTCATATCCACAGTATTATCTCTCCTGTCCCTTCATATTTTTGACAATATAAGTAGAAGGTGTAAATATTTTGAAATTTTCTTTAGAAAAATTCTAGCATATCCATATATTACTCTATTTGAGAGAAGCACATTACTATGAAATTCTTTATTTTTTTTCCATTTTTTATCATAGGATATACAGTTACAAAGATATTCATGTTTGAGTTTCAGTCATGCAGTGCTCCAGCACCAATCACTCCACCGGTGCCCACTTCCATTACCAATGGCCCTGATTCTGTTTCCCCTTCCCCAGCCTGGCTTTTATGGCAGGCACTTTGCTGCTTCTTCCGATCTCTCTATTTCTCTCTCTTTCACTCTATATTCTCTTACTCTGTCTCTCTCTTCCTTCTCTTACACATTGTGGCTTGCAATACATACATTTAGAGACCCCAGCCTGCCGTTATGGCAGGTACTTTGCTTCTTCTTCTTCCGATCTCTCTATTTCTCTCTCTCTATCTATCTTCTCTGACTCTTTCTCTCTTCCTTCTCTTACACATTGCAGCTTGCAATACATACATTTAGAGATTATCACGTATATCCCTATGCCTACATCTAATGCTCAGTTCTAGGCTAGTATTATCACTTCTAACGTTTGTTAGTACAATGTTCCTTTCTCTGTTACCTAAACTATGATACCCACACACTTGCATTAGACTCCACCCAATGACAAGACCTCCTGATCTATGTTTTTCTGGTCTTGGATATTGGTATCATACTATTTTTATATCCCACAAATAAATGCAGTCATCTATATCTGTCCTTTTTTTCTCTGCCCAATTTCACTGAGCATAATTCTCTCCATGTCCATATATTTTTAGGCAAATTTCATGACTTTGTATTTCCTAACAGATGCATACTACTCCACTATGTAGTTGTGCCTCAGTTTCTTTATTCAGTTGTATATTCTAGGGCACTCTGGTTGTTTCCAGATTCTGCCTATTGTGAATAGTGCTGCTATGAACATAGAAGTGTAGATGGTGATTCTGCTGTGTGTTTTTGGCCTTCCAGGGTATATTCCCAGAAGTTTATGGCTTGGTCAAAAGAGACTTATATTTCTAGTTTTTGGAGTAATATCCATATTGCTTTCCAAAAAGGCTGTACATTCAACCTTCCCACCAACAACGAATGAGAGTCCCTTTCTCCCCACATCCACGCCAGCACTTGTTGTTCCTGTTCTTTTTGGATGTGTGCCAGTCTCAGGTGTGAGATGATAACTCATTGTTGTTTTGATTTGCATGTCTCTGATGATTAGTGATGACGAGCATTTTTTCATATGCCTTTTGGTCATTTAAATTTCTTCCTTGTCGAAGTTTCTGTTCATTTCTCCCCAATTTGATGGGGTTGGCTGTTTTCTTCTTGTAAAGTTCTACCCGTGCCTGATAAATGCTGGATATTAATCCTTATCAGATGGATATTGGTGAATATTCATTCCTATTCTCTGGACTGTCATTGTGTCTTTGTCAGTTTCTTGTGAGATGAAGAAACTTTTTAGTTTCATATAATCTCATGTTTATCTATGCTTCCAATTGCTTTGTTAGTGGTGTTTCATCTTTGAAGTTGTCTTTAGCCTCAATGTTTTAGATGATTTTTCCTATATTTTATTCAATGTACTTTATGGATTCATGGGAGTTTATTATTCCATACAAATTTCAGGAGTGTTTGGTCAATTTCTTTGAAGAATGTCATGGGTGTCCTTAGGGGGACCACATTGAATCTGTATAAAGCTCCAGGGAATATTACTATGTTGATAATGTTAATTTTCCCAATCTATAGGAAATATGTTTTCATTTCCTCTTGTTCACTTATCACTTGAAGCAGTATTTTTCAGGTTTTTTTAATGCAGCTCTTTTACATTCCTAGTTAATTTGATTCCTAGGTATTTGATTTTCTGTGGCATAATTGTGAATGGGATAGTAGTCTTAATATTCCTTCCTTCTATTTCATTATTTGTATATAGGAAAGCCATTGACTTTTGAGTATTGATTTTGTACCCTGCTACTCTACTACAGGTATCTATTGTTTCTAGGAGCTTTTTGGTAGAGTTTAGGTTTTCTAGGTATAATATCAAGTCATTTGCAAAGTGTGATAGCATGACTTCTTCCTTGCCTATCTGGAAACCCTTAAATTCCTTTTGTTCCCTGATAGCAATGGCAAGTACTTCCAGTACTTTATTGAATAGAAGTGGTGAGAATAGGCAATTTTGTCTTTCCCTGATGTTAGGGGAAGACTTTCAGTTTTCCTGTATTGAGAATGATATTGCTGTGGGCTTTTGGTAGATGGCTTTGACAATTTTGAGGAAGTTTCCGTCAATTTCCAATTTAGGGAGGGTTTTTATCATGAATTGGTGGTGGATCTTCTCAAATGCTTTCTCTGAGTCTATTGATATTATTATATGGTTTTTATATTTTCACTTATTGATGTGGTGTATTATGTTGATTGACTTGTGAATGTTGAACTATCCTTGCATTCCAGGGATGAATCCTAGTTGGTCATGATATATAATCTTTTTGTTGACTCTTTGGATTCTGTTTGTTAGTATTTTGTTTATGACCTTAGCATCTGTGTTCATCAAGGTGATTGGTCTGTAGTTTTCTCTCTTTTTGTGAAGTCTCTGTCTGCTTTGGATATCAGGGTGCTTTGTGACTCATAGAAACTATTTGGGAGTGTTTCTGTTTCTTCTATTTCCTGGAAGAGCTTTAAAAAGGACTGGTAGTAGGCCATCCTTAAAGGATTGGAAGAATTCACTAGTGAGTCCATCTGGAACTGGGATTTTGTATTTGGGCAGATTTTAATTACTATTTCAATTTCCTTGATGGTGATAGGGTTATTCAGGTACTGCAATTTTTCTTGTCTCAGCCATGGGAGGCTATAAGACTTCAGGAATTTATCCACTTCTTCCAGGTTCTCTTGTTTTGTGGTATACAGACTCTCTTTGTAATAGCTGATAATCTTTGAATTTGTGTGGTTTCTGTTCTTATGCCCCCGTTTCATTTCTGATTCTATTTATTTGGGTTCTCTCTTTCCCTTTCCTTGCAAGTGGTTTGTCGTTCTTGTATATTTTTTTCAAAGAACCAGTTCTTGGTTTCCTTAATCTTTAGATTTTTGGGGGATTCCATCTCATTTATTTCAGCTCTAATTTTCATTACTTCCTCCTTTCTTCCTGGGGTGGAATCCTTTTGTTTGTCTTTTTCTAAGATTTTGAGATGTGAAGTCAATTTATTTATTTGGGCCCTTTCTTCTTTCCTAATGAATGCTTACAGAGGTATGAAATTTTCTCTTCTGCTTTTTCTGTATCCCTCAAGTTCTGATAGTTTGTGTCTTCAGACTCAATTTTTTCCAGGATCTTTGGATATCTCCTTTGATTTCGTCTATGACCCACTGGTTGTTCATCAGTGATCTGTTCAGTTTCCAAGTGCTTGGTTTGACTCCTTTCTGTGTGTGGTTAACTTCCATTTTCAGTGCATCATGATCTGAAAAAATAGTTAACACAATTTCTATCTTCTTGAATTTATTGAGGTATGCTTTGTGGCTCAGCATGAGGTCTATCCAGGAGACTTCCATGTGCACTGGAGAAAAATGTGTATTCAGCTTTTTGAGGGATGTAAAGCTCTGTATATATCTATCAGCTCTCTTTCTTCCATTTCTTTCTTCAGAGCCAGTTAGAAGTTCTTCTTATTGCTTCACTATTTTATGTATTACTCTGAAAAATTAAGAATCAGGGGGCCAGATCATGTAGAACCCTAAAGGATACAATAAAAATAGCAACTATTATAGACCTCAGTTCCATAACCTGAAGAATGGTTTCGGGCTCCTCCTGTCCCTGTAGCAAGTAGATGCCCTTGGGTTGCACTTGCTTGTGACAGGACAAATGGAGATGTTACTAGTGTCCACTCGAGCAAATCGATGAACAATAGGAAGACAGTGACAGTGACAGTTCTAAATTTAATAGGAAGATCTAAATTTTTGAGGAATATAAAAATAGTGTTTTGTGTGTTATGATTTATCATGGGAGGGGCACTTAGCTGCCATCTGTGGAATAAGCAATCACAGAAGAGGTACCTTGTCAATGGCCAAGCTGAAAGGATCCAACATCTTGGTTAGAAATTTTTTGAGGTCTGATCTCAACTGTGGTTCTAGTTACATGTACTGTTTGTGTCTGAAATTCATGAAACCATGTAATTATTTCAAGTACAAATATTATATGTAATATATAAAAATATATATGAATAGAATGTTTCATAGATTCTACATAAGTTCAAAATAAAAGTAACTAAAAAAGATAAAGCTCTGCTGTATTAACTTCTTTATTAAATCATTATATTTAAAAAGTTATTCAGTTTAAGTTCCAAGCGTACAGTGTTCTGGCACCAGTCCCACCAGCAGGGTCATTTTTTCCTTACCAGAGTTCCCAGGTGTCCTCCAACCCACTCCACCCAACTTTAGTACTCCTCTTCCAGCCTTTGAGCATGATAGGTATATACTTAAGTTTAGTTACTGAAGATTGGATCTTGTGTTCCCAGTGCTGTAGACTCTGTGATTTGGATATTTGGCTAAACTACTCTTACACCCACTCAAATACCCCCTAGTTCCTACTACACGTTGCTTCCTATATATCTCTTATTAACTCCTCAATTTCTTTCCTTCTAGAGCCTTCTCCTTTGTATACTCTGGGGCAAAGTGTGATCAATGATTCCCCCATGTTAAAATATTTCTCTCCCTCATAAAATTATTCTATACATCACACATAAATTATAGCAGTATGTGTTTGTCCTTCTTCTGACTTACTTCTTTAAAAATCTATTCTCGTTTCATCCATGTTGCAGGAAACTGCATGACTGAACAACTAGGTTGATTCCATGTAGGAGCTATTATAATAACTGCTGCAATGAAACTAGCCTTTAAAATGCACGCATTTATCTTTTAAAGTGAATGCTTTTATGTCTTGAGGGTAATTAACCAGAGGTAGAACTGCTGTGTCATATGTCAGCTCAATTCTTGGTTTACTGAAATATCCCCATACTCTTTTCCATAAAAATTGAACCAGACAACAGTCGCACCAGCAGTGAATGAGAGTTTCTTTTTCATGACACCCCGCCAACAAAGATTTCAACACCAGGTCATTGATCATATCCTGCTTTAGATTATTTCTCTGAAATATGAAGTTGTAATTTTATCCATGTTTCCTTTCTTTAGCTTGACTTAACAAGACTTGGGAAAATACTGATTGAATGCTTCCCAGAAGTTTTTACAAAGTAAAACTATATAGCAATATTGAGTTTGTCTTGTACTAATAATGTTTTTTTCTCATAAAAAAGAAGTAAATTTACTGAGAGTACTATATTTACTGACAACCTAAATTTGTTATATCTAAAAGCATAGTAGTCATTCAGTCATAAGTATACATGGCATTTTCATTTTGAGACTATGAAAGCGAGTCTTCAAAAAACCTTGTCCAGTGTTTTGCATATAAAAGGGCCTGGGATTGACCCTTGAAGTCACAATAAAATAAAAATTGAGTTACACTAAGGCAAAATTAATGTAAATGTTATGTAGTTAAATTTTCTATTCGTAGTTCAAACCCTTCTGAATTCCATTTAAGTAACTACAGGCAAGAGGCACACCCAGTGGTGCTCGTGGCTTTTTCCTGATTCTTTACTCAGGCATCACTCCTGATGGGGCCCAGGGCCACATAAAAGGTCTCGGACCAAACCTTGGTCAGCCAATTGCAAGACAGTTCCCTACCGACCATACGATCTCTCCTGTTACTGAAGTAACTGTTATGACTCCAATTACATGGTTAAAGAGCATACACATACACACATGTACCCACGCATACTAAACAAAGTTACTGATTACTAAAGCACCAAGTGTTAAGTGTCACGATTTCTTACTAAAAGAGTAATTTAAGTAGCCAGGTTGAGATAATATTAATAGAGGAAAAGTTCATAGTAATATAGCATGCATGTGAATTAATGTTTAGAATTCCTTTTGCTATTATTCAAGTAGGGTTTTCATGATCACTTAATCCCCCATTATATTTCATAATTCTAAACAAAAATTATTAGAACATCAGGCAGACTGATGAATGTATTATAAGCCTATTACCCTTTGATTTAGAATTATTCAGTTACAGAAAACCATACATTTAGGTTGAAATATGTATAATGCTTCTGTGCTCATGCCTAAAACTACTAAAAATAAATGTGTCAGTTTGGAGAGATACTACAAGGGATAAGGCCCTTAAGTTTCACGCAGGTGACTCCAGTTAAATCCCTACCACCACATGTGGTTCTCTGAGCACTTCCTAGTCACTCATGGGCACATAGCTAGTAATAGTATGAGCATTGAAAGAGATGATCCAAAAAACAAAAGCAGAAAAATCTCATTAATTGTGGGAAATACTAAAAGATAATTCTACACATTTCTTTCTTCCCTAACAGGCATTTGTGCTATTTTCCAAACAGTGTTTATAAAGCTTATATTATCGTTCTATGATAGATGAGAAGCAATACAAAAGAAGAAAGATCCAGGAGAAATAGAAATAGTTTCCAAGTTCTAGTTCTTTTTCAGCATACTTTTTATATGAGTCTTACTATTTTACACAGCCCCAAATGAGCTAATCTCTGCCTAGCTATTGAAATTGTGTCCTGCAAAATTGACTGCTTCCCAATTCACCAGACATTGCAAACTTTATCTTTTTATTTACATATTTTATAGATTTTTAGATATATCATAGAGAATCTTATTTTTTGATTATAATAGTAAGTAAAAAGACAAAACCTCATCCTTATGGTGCTTATTTTCAAATGTGAAATGGATCAAATATAAATCAATATATACAGACCAAAAGAGATTGTTTCAAAATGTTATACATACTAATAAGAAAATAAGTACAAAATTTAAAAGGAACAGTATAATTAAACAAAAGGTTACTAGATTAAGATGTGGAGTCCAGGATGTGAGTCTCTTGAGGAGACTTATAATTAGTATCTAAGTAATAAAAAGAGGCAGCCTGAATATGTAAGGGGAATCTATGGAAAGATGATGAAAGTAGAGTAGAAGGAAGTCCTGAGGTTAAAAGCGATACTGCTATATATAAAAGACAGAAAAATGATAAAATCTTATAGGTCTAAACTAATAATGTGGAGAATTTGAAAATGCAATTGAAATCATCAGTTCTGATTCTAGAAATTGTTTTAATAGCTTTCTGGATATTTATTTTGCATTGTAAAGTTTGAATCAGCAATAAAATATGTATAAATATTCTAATGATTATCTATATCCGAATTTCTCAAACAAGAGTAAAAGAGATAGTAGAGTGTTAATACTTTTCATGCATTTCCCCAATCACAGTTCAAATCCCTGGAAGCACACATAACCCTCTGAGTACTATTAAGGGTTCCTAGAAAATAGAGCAGGAATAGTTCCTGAGCAGAGTTGAATATGACCCCACAAAATAAAATACAAAGTAAAAATGAATTTATCAACCAGGGGTCCTCATAACTTCTGTGAATTTCCAGGATATTCTGAGGGCCCATAGGTAAAATTTTTTAGAAATGGGGGGGAACATGGTTTGAGACGAGCGAGTCGACGCTAGGGCAGGGGGACACAGAAGGGAAACAAGGAAGGAAGGGGGCTGTAGGTGGTAAAAGGTTGTGAACTCTGATGTAAATAATATTGATCATGGATTTTAATTTAATGAGGTAGTTTTATGGATGGGTTGCAGGAAGGACAGTGACACAGAAACATTCTGTTTCCATAGAGAAAAACTAGAATACAAATAAACAACTTGAAGAAAATTTAAGTATGAAATTGAGAAATGACTCTTTTCCTTCAATTATGTTGGATTTAGTGAGCTAGCTTTTTTCCTGAAAAGAATAGAAAATAAATTTGATGTTGATACAAAAAAATTGAAATAAAGAATATTTAAAGCAGTTCAAGTTGATTGGATTATTTACTCAGAAGAAAATGATTAGAATATAAATTCCAATTTAATTGTGATTAGGTATGGCATGTGAGAAAAATAATATAATCAAAAAATTCAATTAGGGACATGTTAATTGATATGAGAATTATAGTTTTGTACCCAGAAAATATAAAATTGCTTGAAATTCTAAGGAGCATACCCAAACTAACCTGGTACTATAAAAAATGATCAGAATAGATATTTTATCAAACATATATAAGTGACAAAGACATAGAAAAATATGCTTCAAATCATTAGCTAGTCACTTAATAGAAAAATAATTCAAGATGTTTGTCATAATACACACTAGAAGACCGATTATTCTTATTACGATGATAAAGATAAGGTTTGGTGAGAATGCGAAATGATGGAAAACTCATTTTTTTGGTGTGAGTGCAAATCTTCTACGAAGAAAAATAAGATATGTTCAAAGAGAAAAGGGTGAAAATGGTAGATTTCTGATGAAAAGGTAGAAAGTTTCAAATAACTTTAATGTTGAGTTAAAATTATTTTAACTCATACAACTTTCCAATGATTCTTTTTCTGCAATTAAGTTGGATTTTGAGTTAGCTTTTTGCCTGAAAACAATAGAGAATAAATTATTTTATGTTGATACAAAATTTTTTTGAAATAAAGAATATTTGAAGCAAAGGTTCATTTCAAATTTTCCAACATATGCTATAAAGTCCCATGTTTTTAAACACAGGAATTTTGAAAATCAAGTGTATCATCCTTCTCTGAAAAGAAAATTACTATCTGTAGTTAAACAGAAGAGAAAAAACAATTTCATTAAAGAAACAGGGGTAGGCAGGGTGTTTACAAATGACTCAGATCAGCAAGGAATGAAGTATTATGGTAAACACACCAAACAGATAAAAATAAATTTACATTAAATCAAGCAAAAAGTCAGAAGGACTCAATCAGAATTCTGAAGAAAAAAATAAAAAGTGCTAACATTATATGACTGAATCTTAATCATGGGCAATTTTGCAACTCTTTATTTCAGGTTGATTAAAAAAACATGGGCCCCACGAGCAGTGCCAGATCATCCACGCCCACCCTGCAGCAGTTTTTTTTTTCAATCCAGCCCAGGTATGCTGAACCAGAGACTCTCAGACATGGGGCAGAGCTGCTCCTTGCTCTCCCTGTGCCCAGCCACTCATGAGGCACCTGGGAAGCATGGCGGGTTCTAGCTCTGGCCTGCCACCCCAGCAGAGCCTCACAACAAGCCAGAGGACCCCTGTCTCCATGGGGGGCCGCCATCTTCCACATCCGGAATTCTCTCTCGTCACAAATCCACCCAGCAGACCAGACTATCACGGCCCGGCTCACGCGACCACTAAGCGGCTGCACGGTTCATCAATAAATGCTTTATTCAGAGGTGACTACAAGAGTATGCCACCCGCACAGCAAGCCTGGCAAGCTGCTCGTGCCGTATTTGATATGCCAAATACCAGTAACATTATATTAGGTCATTCCCATGACCTAATATAATGGTTTGAGGCTCTTTATGTTCCTGTAGCAAGCAGATGCCTTTGGGTTCTACTAGCATGAGACAGGACATATGAAGATATTACTGGTGCCCGCTCTAGCAAAGTGATGATGAACGGGAAGATAGTGATAGTGATAGTGATTAAAAAAAGCTTAAATTACAAAAAAACTCAATTGCATCAGTAAGGAAGTATATGAAAACATATGAAGAAAATAACCTCTTTCCTTCCATTATTATTAAGAGAAAATGAACCTTGAAATTTAAAAACCAGAAAAATTAGTTATGTGGAATCATCAAAGACAGAAAACAATTTATCTTGATAGTGTATGAATTAAAACAACAATTTGGGCCCTGGATGGTTGATGGTCTGACATAGAAAAGAACTTCAACAAAATATTAGCAAAGAGAGTCCAAAGAATCCAAAGAAAATCCAAAGAGTCATTAAAAAGATTATACACCATGACCAAGAGGGATTCATCCCGCGAATGCAAGGATTGTTGTATATCTGCATGTCAATCAACATAATGCATCATATCAACAAAAAGGAAAATAAAAACCATATGATTATATCAATAGATGCAGAGAAGGCATTTGACAAAATTCAAAACCCGTTCATGATAAAAACTCTCTGTAAAATAGGGATTGAAAGAACCTTCCTCAATATAATCCAGGCCATCTACTACAAGCCCACTGCAAGCTTCATTCTCAATGGGGAAAAACTGAAAGCCTTCCCCTTTAGATCAGGGACAAGACAAGGCTTCCCACTCTCACCACTTTTATTCAATATAGTACTGGAACTACTTGCCATAGCAATCAGGGAAGATAAAGATATTAAGGGCATCTGGATAGGAAGGGAAGAAGCCAAGTTGTCACTATTTGCAGATGACATATTATACCTGGAAAACCCAAAACTCTTTACCAAGAGGCTCCTAGAAATAATACATTCCTATAGTAGAGTGGCAGGGTACAAAATCAATACCCAAAAGTAATGGTCTTCCTATATGCAAACAGCGAAAGAGAAGAAAAGGACATTAAGAAACTATCTCATTCATAATTACACTGCATAAAATCAAATACCTAAGAATCAATTTTACAAAGAATGTAAAGGATCTCTACAAAGAAAACTACAAAACGTTACTTCAGGAAATAAAGAGAACCTGAGGAAATGGAGACACATTCCCTGCTCATGGATTGGAAGGATTAACATTATCAAAATGGTAATACTCCCTAGAGCTTTATACAGATTCAATGTGGTCCCTATAAAGATATCCATGATGTTCTTCAAAGAAATTAAACAAACACTCCTGCAATTTGTATGGAATAATACACCCCCACAAATAGCTAAATCAATCCTTGGGAAAAAGAAGATGGAAGGTATCACTTTCCCCTACCTCAAACTCTATTACAAAGCAGTTATAATTAAGGCAGTGTGGTATTGGTATAAAGACATACCTGTAGACTTATGGAATAGAATTGAATATCTTGGAACACACTCTCAAATATACAACCACTTAATCTTCGATAAAGGAGCAAAAAATATTAAGTAAAACAGAGAAAGCCTCTTCAACAAATGGTGCTGGGAAAACTGGGCAGCTTCATGTAAAAATGTACTTAGACCTCCTTCTAACGCCATGCATAAAAGTCAGATCAAAATGGATTATAGATCTCAACATTAGACATGAATCTATAAGGTACGTCAAAGAAAACATAGGAGAAACGGCTCTACAACATCGAAACTAAAAGCATCTTTGAAGATGACACACCGCTGACCAAGCAAATGGAAGCAAAGATAAACAAATTGAATTATATAAATTGAAAAGCTTCTGCACCTCAAAAGAAACAGTGACCAAGATACAAAGACAATCCACAGAGTGAGAAAGAATAATCATCCAATACCCATCTGACAAGGGGTTAATATCCAGGATATATCAAGCACTGGTTGTACTTCAAAAGAAAAAAACAGCCAACCCCATCAAAAAATGGGGAGAAGAAAAGAACAGAAGTTTCCAAAAAGAAGAAATTCGAATGGTCAAAAGGCATATGAAAAAATTCTCTTCATCATTAATCATCAGGGAGATGCAAATCAAAACTACAATGAGGTACTATCTCATGCCACAGAGACTAGCACACATCCAAACCATCAAGAACACCTGGTGCTGGCATGGATGTGGGGAAAAAAGGACTCTCATCCACTGTTGGTGGGAGTGCAGATTGGTCCAGCCTTTTTGGAAAACAATTAAGGACATTCCTCTGAAAACTAGATATTGAGCAACCATTTGATTCAGCAATAGCACTCCTGGGAATATAGCCGAGAGATAGAAAAACACATAGCAGAAACACTATCTGTACTTCTTTATTCATCTCTGCGTTATTCACAATAGCTAGAATCTGGAAACAACCAACGTGCCCAAGAACAGAGGACTGACTAAAGAAACTGTGGTACATCTACATGATGGGATACTATGCAGCTGTCAGAAAAGATGAAATTATGAAATTTACCTGCAAATGGATGGACATGGAGACTATCATGCTGAGTGAAATTAGTCAGAAGGAAAAAAGAAAGATATAGAATGACTGCATTCATTAATGGAATATAAATATATACTAGTGTTTTACTTAGTGTGGGAAATGGTAATGTCAAGACTAGAACTCACCATTGAACACACACAAAGAGACTTAAATGATATTTAGGGCTAAATATCTGCAGGGCTAGGCGCAATGTGAAAAAAAAATAGGGAGAGAGATGCATAGCCAGAAAGAGACAGAGAGAGAGAAAGAGAAGAAAAGGGGCACCTGCTACTAAGGCAGTCTGGGGGTGGGTGGGAGGGGTGTGGGTACACTGGTGGTAGGTATGGGACACTGGTGGAGGGATGGGTGCTGGAATACTGTATTACCAAGAACCAATTATGAACACCTTCGTAACTGTATGTTTCACTGTGGTATAGTAAAAAAAAATTTAAAAATAAAAAAGAAAATGACTGGCCTCCCTGGGATAAACCCAGCACCACGGCAGAGCCAGGCAAGCTACCCGTAGTGTATTCGATATGCCAAAACAGTAACAATAATGGACCTCATTGCCAATGAATGGAGATGTTACTGGAGCCCACTCCAACAAATCGATGAACATTGGGAATACAAGTGGCAAGTGATTATATGTTGCCCTTATTAACATTTTCTTCTTGATCACTTGACCACTTGAATCTGTTATTCATTGATTTGCTCAAGCGGGCACCAGTAACATTTCCATTGGACCCTATCACTTGCCAATGTAGCCCAATGATATCTGGTTGATTCAGGAATATGAAGTGTCTCAAAGCGTTCCTTCAGGGTCTTGACAACGAAGTCTGACCATCTTGTAGCTGGGCTTCCATGTGATCTTTTGACATCCTGTGGGATCCAGTCAGTAACAGCTCTAGTTAAGAAGTCATCTCCAAATCGCATTACATGTCCAGATTTTCGATGTCTTGGCAAACAAGACAGCATCCCTGATTCTGAAATAGCAATGGAAGTGAGAGCTCCGGATTCCTTCTCTCACTTGATTTTCTTCTATCATCACTTGATCACTTGATCACTTTAATCCCGTTACTCATCGATTTGCTCGAGCGGGCGCCAGTAACATTTCCATTGGACCCTATCACGTGCCAATGTAGCCCAATGGCATCTGGTTGATTCAGGAATATGAAGAGCCTCAAACCGTTCCTTCAGGGTCTTAACAAGGAAGTCTGACCATCTTGTAGGTGGGCGGCCACGTGATCTTTTGACATCCCGTGGGATCCAGTCGGTAACGGCTCTAGTCCAGCGGTTGTCTCCAAATCGCATTACATGTCCAGCCCATCTGATTTCCGATGCCTTGGCAAACGAGACAGCGTCCCTGATTCTGGAATAGCGACGGAGGTCAGAACTCCGGATTCCTTCTCTCACTTGAGTGAGACGTGATATTCCAAGCATAGCTCTTTCGATGCCTCTCTGGGAGACCCGAATAGCATTCTTATCCTGCTTTCATAGGGCCCAGGTCTCTGAGGCGTATGTTAATGCAGGGAGAACGGTGGAGTCGAAGAGATGTGCCCGGAGCCGGAGGTTCTTTGTCCTTTTAGCTATTTCTTCGATGCCTTTGAAGGCATTCCATGCCGCTCTCTTCCTCCTGCGCAGCTCAGGTTTTAGGTCATTCATCATGTTGACTTCTCGACCTAGGTACACATAACTGCTGCATTCAGAGATGTTTGTTCCATTGAGAGAGAATGGGGCCTCTGGAACTAGTTCATTTCTCATGAACATAGTTTTCTTCAGATTCAGCTGTAGACCTACCTTTCCACATTCTCGGTCAAAGTCAGCCAGCATTTGTGCCGCTTGGCTAATGTTTGGTGTTATTAGAACGATGTCATCAGCGAAGCGGGAGGTGGTGTAGTTGCCGACCATCTATCTTCACTCCCATTCCTTCCCATTCTAATTGTCTCATGATGTTCTCGAGGGTGGCACTGAAGAGTTTTGGTGAGATGGTATCACCCTGTCGAACCCCCTCTTTTGACATCAATGATCACTTCTTTGTAGAATGGTGAGATCCTGGTGGTGAATCCGTAATACAGCTCACGAAGGATCTTGATGTATTGGGTTTGAACACCCTGTTTGACTAGGGCTTCGATGACTGCTTCAGTCTCCACAGAATCAAAGGCTTTCTGTAAATCTTCTTTCAGAAGAGTTTAATGACAAATATAAATTTTGGTTTTATATGTATAATCATAGTACTAGTTATACAGTATACTAGATAATAACTTTTTTAAATGTTTAGTGAACTCATAAAGAAAACTGTGAAGTCAGTTACAGGATAGAATGCAAATGCTCTAATAGTAATGGCATCCTGATAAAGATGGTTAAATTAGAGCTCAGTCAGAGAAACAGAGCACATAGACATGTGTATGAATGTATATGCATAAATTTTATGCAAACATATTGTAATGAGTTGCAGAAGTAAGCCATAAGACAGTAGGCAGGACAGGAATATCATAAGCACTCATGAACCCCAACACTGGTGTCTTTTTCGTGATTGCTAGTAAGACTTTCAGTAAGGCAATTCTTGGGCAATTCAGTAATACCATCTTGCCATTTTCTAATCATTAGAAGAGTGATTTTGAGAGTTTTCAAATTGATATACCAGTTAAATATAGTTTTTTATGATTATTAAATCATAAAGAATTTATTTTTAAGTTCAGAATCATTGGAATATACCTCTATAGTTTAAAGCAGATAAAAAATAAATGATGGAACCAGGAAAATAAATGATATTGAAAAACAAGGACTATAAAACTGGAGAAACTAATTTTTCTATTGGAATAGCTCCTTAGCATCTATTCAATCCTAATCAGCCTCAAGTTGTACTGAATAGAATAATAAGCACCATTAGAATAATTCACTATTCATCAAGAATAATAAACCACTTATAATAACAAGGTTAAAATAATAAGCCAATGCTTAAATTGTACAAAAAGGAGAATGGAATGGAAGAAAGGAAGAGTCTCAGAGGAACTGAGATTACTGCTGTTGTGAGCTGCTAAATCTCCCTCCTTGTGTTGAATTCTCTATTGACCTACTTAGATCTTCATGCCTGCTTGTCACTTAGAGTGGGTTTTGGACCATGTATACCACATCCACCTAGAGTCCTTAGAGAGCTTATTAATACAGATGGTTGAGGGAAGTAAAAGAGAGAATGTCCTGACCAATTGAGGTCAAAGAATCAATTTTAACTGGAATGATTCTTATTTATTAACCTACATATTTATTAACCTACATATTAACCTTGATTTTTTTTCTTCATCCATTCTTTAGTGGACTTATATATTCACCAGTTAAACATTATTCCATCCTCAAGCTCAGATCAAGAGTCATTTCCTCTATTTACCCTTCTTGAATCTAACTCCTCACCACTTACTCATTCTGGCCAAAGTGGAAGTAGAATTCAAGAATCCTAGCTATAGGAAAATGGAAAAATTATTTAGTCTAGTAACTTGCTTTGCAAATAAGGATTGTAGAAGAAAATATAGATTTTTTTTTAGATTTTAAGTTAAAATTTTTTATGTTTATACAATATTACCTGACTCATATATAAGACTTAAAGATACACAGTAAGTAGCAACAAAAAGTGAAAGGTAACACAATGGGAGAACTGATCTGTAAAACTGAGTTTGTATATGTTTGGGGGATTGGAAGTTTGAAAGGGATAGTCATCAGAACTTGGAGAGGAGCAAAGGGTACATGATTGTAGTGTTGGAATTATGTACACAGGAAACATCATTAATAATATTATAAATCACACTGTATTAATCATTTTTTTCCGTTTCAGTTTCTGTCATGTAGATGGAACTTCTGAGTGAGGGTTAGCCCGAAGGACAGGGCTAGATACAGAATGAGTTCTCTCCCATGTGGGATGTACAGAGACAGAGCAGGGACTAACAAATGCCCAAAGGCAACAGAATCTGAGAACGGGAATACAGTACTGAGCCTTGGACCTGTGGGTAAAAGTAGGGGGAAATCAGGAGAGGGAACTGGGACAAAGGTGGAGAAAGAAGAGTACAGTAGGTGGAGGGTGAACTGTTGGAATGTTATACCCATAAAACCCTGCCAGTAACTGCACTGTAAGTCACATTACTTAAATTATAAAAAGAAATTCCTTTCCAAAAAATTATTATTAAAGTTTCTCTTAAGAGAACAAAACAGACTCCTATAAAAGTATAACATACTACACAGAATAAAAAATATTGTTGTTACTGCCAACAAGAGATAGTTATGAACTATAATTACATTTTCTTATATTTTTATCTTATAAAGGAGTATGAAAACCAGAAAGATGCCTAAAATAGACGCCTAAAGATGCCTAAACAATTGGTTGTTTTCTGAATCTGATAGTCTATGCAGCAATAATTTTCAGCTTTACAGCTTGATTTCTTTTTAATTGTGTAAGGGAATCGACTGCTCTGTGATCTACTTTCTAAGTATAACATATAAATTAAGTAATGCCTAAATGAGAAGTTGCATAAATTGGTGAGATGATTTCCAGCAAAAAATGTTTTTTGAAGAACATGTTCTGAATGATCACAAATATAAAATTCTAGTGAAGTTAATTTCATCTACTTTTCTTAAATACTTGAGATTTTTAAAGCATACCTCTATAGTAAAAATACCAAAAATGAGTTGGTATAGGTACTTTTACTTTTTTTTTGCATTATTCAGTGTTAAATTCCTGAAGGAAGTTGATTGAGAATTTACTGAAATATTTATATAGTAATGAATAACTATGTAAAAGTTACATGAGGTGATTATAGTTTCCTTCCAAATATGTACATAATTTTAATCAATGAAAAATGTGATATACTGAGAAGAAACCTCTAAATGCTTTTCAGATGGCTCAATATTTAGTAAATCACATTTGTCAAATTGCCACTTGAACACCTTCAATAAAAAATCAAAAAAGTTCTTTTGACAGATTTCATGAATTAATCAGAAGTAATTTCTACACAATTTTATCTAAAAAGGGATTACACTAAAAAGTTTAGCAAAAGAAAATGTTTAGTAGTTCTACTTTGCTTTATGACTTGTACACAATTGACTGGACTTAGGACATCAGGGATCACTTCTGGTGCTCAGAGGACCAAATGTAATATCAGAGATCAAACTGGGATGGACCATGTGCAAGGGAAGTGATTTAATTATTGTATTTTTTATCTGGACTCACCTTTTTAATAATTTTAAATGATAAAACTATTTTCTATGTTTGTCACTGTTTTAAAAGTAGTTTCATTAAAAATCCTTAACCATTCTTTTTCTGTATTCTTGATGATCTCAACCATTAGCGTTCCAGAAGAGAAAATTACTAATCTAATATTAATCTAATAATAAACTTATATTAATACTAATCTAATACTAATAATCTTATAAGTGTTTGAGCCCCAGAAAGGTCTGACACATCCATTGTAGTTAAGAAATCTTTCTTTTCAAAATAATATAAGTAGATATTAAATGAAAATATCAAATTTTAGCAGCTGATCTTACTAATAAAGAGAAACAAAAATATTTTATAAGAAGTCAACTGTGGGCATACTAGAGAGATAGTATAGAGGGTCCTTTTCTTTCACTGTTTTTGAATCTGTGAGGCTGTGGGCCTCCTCAGTCTTGCCATGCCAGACATTATTTGTGCCACATGAGTAGTGGTTGGTGCCTCTAGAGCCAGTCCCATATTCCCCATATGGTCACCTGAGTCCACCTGAGTGATCTCTGATGCAGGGCTAAGCCCTGAGCACAGGTGGGTTGTGGCCCCCAAAGCAAAAAACAAAGCAAATTATAGACTAAACTTTATATATGTTATGTTATCTTAAAAGTCTGTTTTAATGTTTGAAGTTCATTGGTACATTCCTGAACTGTGCTCATAACATTGCAACAAAAATATTTGCCACCCCTAACTTCTTATAAATCAAATTTAACTGAATAGGTCATCCACAGGTGTTGGGCTCTGAGCTGCTAGCCTTAGGGTCCACCATTTTCCCACCACAAGACCCTAAGGGCAGAACCCAGAAATGAGACCTGCCCATAAGGTTACACCCAAAACATCTGTGCGCATCCAATCTAAGGGGAGGCAGAATGTGCCTGGTCTTCTGACCTCTGATCACAGGGATTAATAATTAAATTAATCATTGATTGTTAATCATTAAGTAAATCAATGATTGTTACCTTGCAAATGTTACTTTGCAAATGCTAAATCTGTGATTGTCATTTGTTCTGAAGATTGTTATCTCTTACAATGGCCCAGGAGCTTGCAAATGCCCTGTGATATGTGCTTGTACCCCCCTCCGCCCACATATTGTATAAAAGGCTTAAACTGTGTCCAGTAAATCGAGTGCTGTTATCCAGAGTTCCCTGCTGCATGGGTGTCATTCTTTCTTTCTTTCCTTTCTCAGCAGTAGCAGCGGCAAGGCAGAGTTTCTCCCAAGTCCATCCCTCTCCTTTTTCCACAGGGATGAAGTCCGGCAAGATCTAGGTCTTCCTCCTTTGTGCCGGGAACTGCTGGCCAGGGCCCCCGACACACAGGATTAATATTGCACTAGATGATGTTTATCATTAATACTTTAAATCTTTTTGCTGAAACAATTTTATTTACAAAATCTTTATATATAAAATGTTACAATGAATACATTTCAAGGATGTATATACTTGTAGTGTCTAATAAACTCTACAAAATTAACTAGCCATGTGATAGTTAAAAAAAACTTAATGGCATCAATTTTAGAGCACTTCGAAGTACAAAAAATATTGTGCCAAAAAATCTGCTACATCAAGTGTTTTTTTTAAAGCCTGTCCATAGACATAGCACTGTGTAGGAAATAAGAGGAAATATTGAAAAATGATCTCATCATGCATTATAGATATCCTCCATTTAGCTTGCAGCACCGTCTTTTCTTTTTTCAAGGGGGAAGACGTCAGTCAAGTTGGAGAGAGCTACAGGTGTCACCAGGGAGAAAAAGCATTCCTTGCCCGTGCCTTATCCACTGTACCATGTTGAAGGAATAGAGAGGATTCCAGCAGCAGCCTGGCTGCAGAGTAAGGCTGGAGAATTTATTTTGTTTTCATCCTGCCAATGAAAGTCAGGAACATACCTACCAGTTGTAGTCAAAGACTGTTGAATTATACTGCACAGTGTTCATAATGATTAAAAAGGTATTTGTATATTAAACAAAGAACACAATCATAGTTTTGACTTCATATAGGTAAAAATAATTGGCAGGTAATTTACTGCTAAGAAATCTCTTTCCCTAAATTTTGTTAGACTCAATAATTGACAACTGCTTTGAGTAACATACAATGAGACTAAACCATCAAGTGCTTCATTTGTTTTCTGGCCTCAAATTAAGCATTGCTTTGATGGAACAAACTTTTGAATATTCTGTGACTTACACTGTCTTTCAAGGAGTTTGGAACTCTTTATTACTTCTAACATACAACGAGAAAGATTTATTTGTGATGGAAAGTTAAGTCTCCATTTCATAATATTCAGTTCAGGATTTTCTGGAAATATACTATTATTGTATTTTTTCATTACAGGCATCTTGGAGACTCATTGTGTGTCTGTCTGTGTGTGTGTGTGTATGCCTGTGTCTGTGTACGTAAAATATTATATATATTATTTATATTATATATACATATACTCAAATATATGTACATATTATATGTATACATATATATTATACATATCAAATAACCCAACAGATTTTAGGATTAGATTCTCTGTGTTGATAGTTGTGATAACAGCCCATTCCTTGAAATATGTGTTACTGAATTTTATCTTAGATTTCCAGTATGATTTGAGTTGCGTTGATTGTACCAGGAATATTGGGAGGTGATAAAATCTTGGTTGTTATCTTTTGAACATTCAGGTAAATAGACTCTAATTTAAATGTGAGATTATCATTCTATCAATGTGATTTTGGGCAAGATACTTAGCCATCTTTGCCTCAGATTCCCCAATTTCAATGTTAAGTAGACACATAGATAAGAAAAGTAAATGTATTTGTGTAAAAGATTTTTTGCAGTTAAGGTAAACTTTTTTCTATAAATCACACATTAGAAAAGTTTTCGGAGATAAAATACTCTCTATAAAACAGAATTTACACAATATTTATGATCAGCTAGGATTGTATGTCAAGACACAGAATTTAATAAACTCTCTTGATCTCTTTCCTTGTTCCACCCCTCACTCAAAGTCAGGTTACCATATACAGTAATGCAGTTTTGCAGAAAAGCACAAAGGAAACTGCCCAAAGAACCAATTGAAGGCTAAAATCTAATAAAAATTCCTGTTTCCAAGCAATGTTTCCACATAGAAGGTGAAAGTATACATGTTTTGTCAAATTGCATAATTATGTCAACTAGAAACAGCTTATGAGACCACCTAAATAGTTCTCTGTCTTTTGACATGGTGCTGAAACAGACTGAGCAAGAAAAAATTTCAGGGCAAAAATTTAAAATAGGGGCTGGAGTGATAGCACAGCTGGTAGGGTGTTTGCCTTGCATGCAGCCAACCCGGGTTCGATTCTTAGCATCCCATATGGTCCCCTGAGCACCGCCAGGAGTAATTTCTGAGAGAAGAGCCAGTTAGTAACTCCTGAGGAGTGCCAGGTGTGACCCAAAAAAAAAAAAAAGAATTTAAAATAAAACTGAAAGTGTTTAAAAGATAAAGAGCTATAACTGATGTATGTTTATATGTCCCCATTTATCATTCTATTGAATTATAGATCATAACTTTTCACTCTTTTGTTCTCTCTCTCACACACATACACACACATGAAAATAAAATTTTTGGGGTACATATATAAACCTTTATAAAGACTTGTTTTATATAAAACCAAATTTCTTGGGTTCTCTGTAAAATGTGTTCTTAAGTAGGTCTCATTTTTGATGGACATTAGTAGTATTTTTTCACAATTTCTTGTCAGACCTATGCATATGCTATAATGAAAGTAAAATATTTTAATATTTTACTGAATGGAAGAACTATAGTATTGCATTAACTGGTAGGAATCCCATAAAGATATTTCATACATCCATAAAAGATGAAAATTAGGCTTGGGCCACTTAATATTCTGAAATGTTGTATTTGGCTTGCAGATAAGATCTTTTTAATTCAAGTCATGAAACTTCTTGCATAGAATCAAAGACTAATATCCGGATTTTTTTTATCTATGACTACATTTTTAGATATTTTTTAGAGCAGCATGGAAAAGTATTTCAAGACTAATAGCTCCAGCAAGCAGGATTCATAATTCTTCCCTTTCTCCTTGGTATACAAGTCTCTTTCCTTTATGCAAGTAGAAAAGGGAATTTTAAACATAAAACACTGAAATCAGAATGAAGCATTGAGATTCCTGACAATTTAATAAATGATTTTTCTCCGTGTATTGTTATCACCTCACGTGTCTAGTGCAATGACTTTTAATGAGTGGGTTATATACTGTTGAAATAATACACTGGTAAAATAAAGGGACTTACAGAAGTTCCTCTATTTCCTATTTCTTAATTCTTGCCTGTCTTGTAATGTGTCAAAAGCACACATCAGATTTTAAATTCCAAACCATTTCTTTTATGCGTGCTTTGTAATGTGCTGTGTAAGAAAGGATTTATGACATTGCTATATACTATCTAGTGTGGCATTAGAGATACCATAAAAAGTAAGACACAGTTTATAATGTAATGCTAGATACACATAATTGTGAAAATGAAGACAAATAGGTAGCGCATCAAATTATTTTTGAAACAAAAATTATCTTTACTATTATCATCATCATCTTCATTTTGTACAGGGACTACTCCTTGAGATGACCAGTGTAGATCTGACAGTTGGATGATCAGGTCAGCACTATGGTATTAAGGGCCATCAGGACTTCAGAGCTGTGATCCGTGCATGCAGATTCACAACCAGTGTGGTCTAGGACCAAAATTAGAACCTTGCATATATTAGCCATGTGCTCTATCACTTTAATAATCCCTGACTAAGGAAAAGATATCTTTGAAAGATAAAAAGGAGAAAACCCTCAATTGTGTACATCAAATTTAATATTAGGTTACTGTTAAAAACAATGTTAATTATATGTATACAACCTAAACATCATGTAGGCATATTTTTCTGATATACTGATTTTTACTTCTTGTAGTACATTATTGAAAGCTGAAAACTTCAAGTATTTAGGCTAGGGATGTAGTTCTGTGGTATAGCACAGCCTCACATGTATGACACCTTTGATTTTATACCCAGCCCTGAAAAAGTGAAACTTTAAAACTATCTGGAATGGCATTTTTCATATATATCCCAGAATATGAAATAAGGATATTTTCAAAAACACCAATCTAAAATATTGCTTCCTTCCTATGGGTATTATCTATTTATCTTTTTATTGGGGGCTACACTTGGATATGCTCAGGGTTTACTCCTAGGTTTGAACTCAAAAATCATTACTGATGGGCTAGGGAGACCATATGGGGTTCTTGGGATTAAATCCATGTTAAGCACATGCAAGGCTCTACCTCTCCAGCTTGGAATTGTCTACAACTTAAGGAAAAATCTAAAGGCATGTGAAATGTGAAATGATCAAAAAACTAGGATTGAGTTTTCTTCCAAATTATTTCATAAGATAAAATGACACTGGAATGATATTTCAATAGCTCATGGCCACCTTGTGGAAGACCCTAAATTCTATCCATTGTAACACAAGAACCTTCCAGAATCATAGAATGTGGTCCTGGTAGCACCTTTATCATACAGCTCCTTGAGAACCAGAATGAGTACTGCACTACTTAGGGAATAACCACCAGACCAACATGGTTGTGAGTGACATAGGAGAACCCCCTGGACACACAAGAACTATGAGGTATGGCCTCTATAAAAATTAATTTGATAGTCATTCTAAAACATTTCAATGTAAAAAAGAATCTTTGCAGAGAATGATACTCTTCAGTTATGATTAGTGGAGATTTTAATAGCTCACTCATCCCCCAAAATCTTCCTTGATCCTTTAAAAACAACCTCTTATGAGTAAACTGGAACTATTAAGATATATATGCAGAAAAAAAAGGCAAATTGATAAAAGCTCTCTAAAAATCCAAGATATATAGAACTATTAAAAATATTGAACTTATCCTTTCATTGCTATCAATTATATGCGGTTCTCTTAATAAGGATTTTATGTGAGACTTTTTCTTCTTTTTGTAAACTGTAAAAAGCTTGAGGCTATACTAAAGTCTCCAAATTTTATGACATATACTTTCTGATAGCTGTTAGATGAGTGAATTTCAAACATAGCTTCTGGGAAGTGAGCAATTAAATTGTACACAGAACACCACCTATAAAGTCCTTATCAGGCTCTGATAGTAGATGAAATATATATATAACTATGAACTTTCTCCCAAATAGAACATCAACTTCTATAATTTAACTAGAATAATCTGATTACTACATACATTTGGGGATTCGGTGGACATGATAGGAACAAACGTTAAAATTTTCAATCATGCTTTTAAGAAAAGCAAACCAAATTCTTAATATTGATCCACTAGATGATTTGAATGTGCAAATTCAAATTCTTGGCAGGCCAAGAAACAAATATAAATTTAATCCTAAATAACCTGAGTAATTTACTCTCACACATGTATAGCATGAATATAAAAAAAGAATGATAGACACTGGTGGAGGGATGGGTGCTGGAATACTGTATTCCCAAGAACCAATTAAAAACACCTTTGTAATTGTAAGTCTCACGGTGGTATAATAAATTTTTTAAATGATAGAATAAATTCAGATAAATTTGTGTCAATTAATTTTGGGGTTTTGTTGAACAAATACTTGATAAATGTCTACTATATTTATAAAAGATTAGAAGAATTAGAAGTGACAATATCTGAACTTTGAAGAATCAGTTATTATTTATAACTATTTATAGATTACATGCAGGCATATAATAAAATCAAACTGAATTTGAATTCGTGTCCTAGTGACCATGATTCATATTATTAAGAAATAGAATTTCAAGGATATCAGCACTCTGAATAAAAGTGGGAACAATGGATTGCCTACTTTCTAGTGAAAATAATATACTATTTACACATAGATTCAGGTTCCAAGACTGTCATTGATGGTTAGATCTTATTTTTTCTGATATAACTGAACACTGGGTGCTGGATAAAATTTAAGATTATTTCTGGTGTTTATGTGAGCAGCAGGTTTCAGGTTGGATGATTTACAAACTGATTACTGATTAAATAGTAAAGTAGAGGCAAGCAGGCCTTATTCAGTTAATCGAGGGCCTGAAGGAAGGGAGAAAAAGTGAAGGAAGAAAGAGGTTATTTCTCCTAGCTCTTTTTTATTTTTGCTTTTTGGGTCAGACCCAGCAATGCTCAGGGGTTTCTACTGGCTCTGCACTCAGGAATCACTCCTGGCGGTGCTCATGGGACCATGTGGGATGCTGGAAATCGAGCCCTGGCCGGCATGGGCCGGCCGCGTGCAAGGCAAACACCCTACCCACTGGGCTATGGCTCCGGCCCCTTCTCCTAGCTCTTGAATGAGAATTCACAGCATTTACTTTGATAATTGGTGCCCAATAGAGCCTCAGAAGAAGCCAGAGGAACCCCTGCACCATGACAGCATCCATTTTCATGTCCAGATTCCACAGCTAGTCAGAGTTTCACCCAAGAGAAAAGCCAATTTCAAGCCCCGCACATTAGAACCCCACCCTAGAGAGAAGCCTATTTCACAGATACAGGTAGAGCTGTTAGCTGCTCTGCCCATGCTCGGCTGATCATGAGGCATCCAGGAGGGAGGGGTGGGTTCAGGCCCTGGCCTGCCACCCCAATAGAGCCTTGGAAGAAGCCAGAGGAACCCCTGCACCATGATGGCAGCCATTTTCAAGTCTGGATTCCACAGCTAGTCAGAGCTCCACCCAAGAGAGAAGCCAATCTCAAGCCCAGCTCATCAAAACCCACCCTAGATAGAAGCCTATTTCACAGACACAGACAGAGCAGCTACTGGTCTGTCTGTTGCATGCTGCCGCTTTGAGCTGTGCAGTACATAAGTAAATGCAAAACTAAGTGTGCCCGCATGGCAGAGGCTGGCAAGCTACCTGTGTAGTATTTGATATGTCAGAAACCATAACAATAATAGACCTCATCCCCATGTCCTCTGAACGAATGGTTTGAGGCTCTTCATGTTTCTGGAGCAAGCAGAGGCCCTTAGGTTATACTAGCATGCCACAGGCACAAATGGAGTTCTTACTGACACCCAATCGAGCAAATGATGAACAACGTGAAGACAAATGATACAAGTGATACTTTAATAATTTCCCGGGCTTTGGAATCAGACTGAATTATGACATTATTCCTGCTAATAATTAAGAGAAACTATCCAATCGATCACACCCTAGCTATATGTATTAGCCATATGTTAGAAGACATTTTAACATTAAATTGTGTTGCTGGAAGACCACTTGTTATAGTTTCATGGGGGAAAAAAGCAGCATATTCATTGTTCAAGCTAAAACTCATGAATTCAATCTGGGTAAAAATTCTAAGTTCCTTAAATTCTAAAACTTCATGACTGTATTGTTTTGCAGTCTATATAAAATGCCTTTCCTAATGTATATTTAGCTGGTTATTCTGGTAAAAACTAGTTAGAGTACAACATGCATTTTTCCTAGATGGTTTGTGAGAAAAAAAAATTTAAGGTGAAGAACAGTAGCTATGCTAATAGTTTGATACATATGTTTTGAAAGAGTAAAACCTTTTGACTATCTCCAAATTAGAAAAATTTTGCTAATGAGATTTAAGAGTACAAATTCCAAGGGAGCTAGTAATAATTATGCTAACTACAACGTTGTTGTATATGAAGACTTATTCAGTTTTACTGTACAACTCAGTACCTCTCTCCTTTCAGTTTTATCCTTCTTTCTCCATTCTTTTATGTATATAATTACTTTTCAGCATAGATTAAGAAAAAGAATACATTTTTGGTTTAAATGTGTCTAGCAATTTTCTATTATTTAAAATGCTATGGGCCAGAGCCATAGTCCAGTAGGTTGGGGATTTGCCTTACATGAGGCCAACCTGGATTTGATGCTCAGATATGGGTTTGATCCTCAGATCCTCCCATATGGTCACCCATGCAGTGCAAGGAGTAATTCCTGAGCACAGAGCCAGGAGTGACCTCTTAGCATTGCTGGGTGTGACTCAAAAAGCAAAAATAAATAAATAAATGAGCAAATGAGTAAATAAATAAATAAATGCTTATGTTAAACACTTTTATGTATGTGTTTCAACAATTATCTTCAAACTATCTGAAGAGTTTTCCCTTTTCCCACTTGAGCTTCTTGCACCTTCAGCATAAATTAACGGTTCAAAATTTAAAGGTTTATTTCTGGGTTCTCAATTAAATTCTACTAGCCTGAGAACCTGTATACCATAATCACACCATGCTAATTTTAATCACTTTAGCTCCAGGCACGTCTCCTCAACTCCACCGTTCTCCCTGCATTAACGTATGCCTCAGAGACCTGGGCCCTACGAAAGCAGGATGAGAATGCTATTCGGGTCTCCCAAAGAGGAATCGAAAGAGCTATGCTTGAAATATCATGCCTCACTCAAGTGAGAGAAGGAATCGGAGCTCCGACCTCTGTTGCTGTTCCAGAATCAGGGACGCTGTCTCGTTTGCCAAGGCATCGAAAATCAGATGGGCTGGACATGTAATGGGATTTGGGGATGATTGCTGGACTAGACCTGTTACCAACTGGATCCCTCAGGATGTCAAAAGATCACGTGGCCGCCCACCTACAAGATGGTCAGATTTCTTTGTCAAGACCCTGAGTGAACGGTTTGAGGCTCTTTGTATTCCTGAAGCAATCAGATGCCATTGGGCGACACTGGCACGTGATATGGCCAAATGGAAATATTACTGGCGCCCACTTGAGCAAATCGACGAATAGCGGAATATCAAGTGATCAAGTGAAGATAATGTAGTTCAAGAAGACAATGTTCATGAGAAATGAACTAGTTCCTGATGCTCCGTTTGCTCTCAACAGAATGAACATCTCCGAATGCAGCAGTTATGTGTACCTAGGTGGAGAACTCAACATGACGAACAATGTAGCACCTGAACTATGCAGGAGGAAGAGAACAGCATGGAACAACTTCAAGAACATAGAGGAAATGGTAAAGAAGATGAAGACCCTCAGGCTCTGGGCATAACTTTTTAGATTCAGTCATTCTTCCTGCACTAACATATGCCTTAGAGACCTGGGCCCTTCGAAAACAGGATGAGAAGGCTATTCGGGTAGCAGCCCAAAGAGGAATCGAAAGAGTCATGCTGGGAGTATCATATTTCACACAAATGAGAGAAGGAATTGGCATTCCAACCTCCATCAAATATCAAGAATCAAGGATGTTGTCTTGTTTGCCAAGATGATAAAAATTAGATGGTAGGACACGTAATGCAATTTAGTGATGGCTGCTTGACTAGAGCTGCTACTGGATTCCACAGAATGTCAAAAGAACGCGTGGCTGCCTACCTACGAGATGGTCAGACATCTTCATCAAATACCTGAACAAATGGTTTGAGGCTCTTTGTATTCCTGGAGCAAGCAGATGCCCTTGGGCTACACTTGAATGCTACAGTGATGAATGGAAACGTTACTGGTGGCCACTTGAGCAAATTGATGAACTGGAAGATAAGTGGTAAGTGATAATGTAGTTTAAAATCAGGGAATGTGACGCACCACTCTTTTTTTTTATAAGACTCACATTAGCTATTCAGTGAGTTTAAATATACAAATTCTAAAAGTATTTATTCTACATCCTTGAAACATTCCATGGGAATTTTTATGAACATTGTATTGAATCTATTTAGTACAGTGGAAATGATATTCATTTTAATAATAGTAATACTTCCAATCAATCACTGTCACGGTATCACTATATTCTCGTTCATCATCGATTTGCTCGAGCAGGCACCAATGACATCTCCATATGACCTGTCTCATGCAAGTAGAGCCCAAGGACACCTGCTTGCTCCAGGAACATAAAAAGCCTCAAACCATTCCATCAGGTCATGGGAATGAGGTCTGTAATTGTTACTGGTATCTGGCATATCAAATACGACACGGGTAGCTTGCCGGGCTCTGCTGAGCGGGTAGCATACTCTTGTAGTCATCTCAAAATCCAGCATTTATTGATGAACCACGCGGCCGCAAGTGGCCGCTCGAGCTGGGCTGTGATAGGCTGGTCTGCTGGGTGGACTTCTGACGAGGAGGAAGTCTGGATGTGGAAAATGGAGGTCCCTCATAGAGTGGGGGGTCGTCTGGCTTGTTGTGAGGCTATACTGAGGTGGCCGGCCAGGGTTAGAACCTGCCATCCCTCCTGGGCGCCTATGAGCGGCTGGGCACAGTGAGAACCAGTAGCAGCTCTGCCCCATGTCTGTCTCTGGATCAGTATACCTGGGTCGGATTAAAAAATACTACAGCAGGGTGGATCTTGATGAGCTGGGCTGTGAGAGCCAGTAGCAGCTCTGCCCCATGTCTGTTCCAATCAAGAAAGAGATAATTTGTTTCAGTTGTCTTTTATCTTCTTTTACATTACAGAAGTGTAATGATTCGTGGTTTTCAATCTTTCACCTCCTTTGTTACTTTTATTCTGAGGTACTTAATTTTTTTGTTCTTTTATTTTTTTGCCCTACCCAGTGGTGCTCGGGATTATTCCTGGCACTGTGCTCAGGATCACTCCTGATGAAACAAAGAGAACCATAGGTAGTGCTGACAATCAAACCTAGGTCGGCAATATGCAATGCAAATTCCCTACCAACTGTAATCTCAGGTTCCTGTACTTAATCTTTTCCACATTTTTAAACAGAACTTTAAAATTACTTTCTCTTCAGCATAATTGTTTGCACATAAAAGTGCAACAGGTCTTTGTGAATTGATGTTGTACCCTGCCAATGTACTGTATCAATGTATTATTTCTTGAAGTTTTTGATTTTCTATGATAATATGGTACCATTGTGAAAATAGTGACCACTTCTTTGACCACTTCTTTAAAAATTTTAATCCATTGTAATATATCTCTCTGTCTAATTGATGTGGCAAGGAGTTTCAGTAATATTCTGAATATAAATGATGTGAATAGTCATCCAAGAATTATTTCTGATTGTGTACCCCCTTTACTGATTTCACTTCTCTCTATCCTCATTTTGTTGAGGGATTTTTATCATAAATACTACTTCACTGTGAGCAATTTGTTATGACTTGGATAGAACTGGAGGATAAACTGCTAAGTGAAGAGAGTCAAGAGAATAAATATAAATATAGAAAGATCTTTTATATTTGTGGAACATAGAAGTTGCTAGGGAATAGGTGTCGGGGAACACCGGGGTCCCCAACAGTGCCAGGAAGCGAGTTCCCTTCTACCTCCGAAGCCGGCAGGGAATGGATGAAGACTCAGGAATCTGATGCAGTTTTAAAAGGCTTTGCTTATCACAGGTTCAGGCATACAAGTCAGCAATAGGAAAAACCCTGTGCTTAGGATTCCCAGCTAGAACCCCAGACACGTGTAGGCCAAGATGGCGGCCACCATGTGTTAAGGCCCTGTAAAAAGGAGAAAAAGACAAGACTCCCAAGAAGGGTGCGAGCTCACAAAGAGAGAGCCCAAAAGAGAGAGAGAGAGAGAGAGAGAGAGAGAGAGAGAGAGAGAGAGAGAGAGAAAGAGAGTGAGGAAGCAGGCTGGTTTTATACCCCTGCAACTCAGACCTCCCACTATTATGGGAAGCAGGAAGGGTCAAATGCCCTTAGGTAATTTCTCCCAGCACCTCACCTAGCCACCTAGGTGGCTCAATGTTTTGAGCCAAGATCTGCCTGGAAATGCCTTTATAGGGTAGAGAAGGAGTTTCTGAGATGGCATGTCTCTGTACCAAAGACTAATACTAATGCCAGTTAAGTATTTCTCCAAGCCTTCCCAAGAGTCTCGTCTACTTCATGGTAGTTTTGTATTTTAGTTGCCTTTGAGTTATCAGGGAGCCATGCTTGCTTGCTTGGAGACAAACAGCATTTCTCTCTGGTCTAATTACTTAGAGAGCCAACGTGGCCAGGCAAATATGCTGGTTAGATCTAGCTAGTCCCACGATTGTGGTAGCATGAGAGAATATTTGTACCAGCCAGTACAGAATACATGGTCAGATAAGCTGCCACATTTAGACTACCCCCTATCAGCGAAGTGACCTGCAAGAGGCAATCCAGGGCAGATGCAGAGGCTCTTAGAGGAGTACTGCAACAAATCGGCAATGGCTAATGAAAACAAATATGGAAATACTAACATAATTTAGGAAAACAAAAGGTGAGCCAGTGAGACAGGACCTAAGGACTGTGGTGGAGTGCTATTAGCTCTCTAGTAATAGGGACCACACAGTAGCATTTAAGCCTAGAATATTGTGACTTTGTTATACCACTATATGTAACGATCACTCTAAAAAAATCTTTTGTGGAAAAAAATAAGACTCCCTATAGATACACACACACACACACACACATATGCACATGCGTGCACACATACACATATACACACTGGTTTAAAATTCACCATTTCTGAAATCCTCTTCATTAATTAATGTGCTGTGGAAATTTCATGTAGTCATAATTTTTAATCCCATATGGTCCCCTAGCACCGCCAGGAGTAATTCCTGAGCAAAGAGACAGGAAGTAACTCCTGAGTGTCACCAGGTGTGACCCAAAAAAGAAAAAAAAAGTTTTAAAACAAAGTAAAAAGGTTTTCATAATACTGTTGATAGAAAGATTCATACTTTAACACCTCTCCCACCATCAGTGTGTTCCCATTACCAAAGACCCTCATTTCCCACCCACCCCAATCCCCATGCCTGCTCTCAGCTGGCACTGATTGTATTGACCATTAAAGCACATACACGGCAATGTTATTGATGAATCCATTTTCTTTCCTATTGCTGGTTATTTATTGATGAATGGGGAAATATTAGCTTCTCTGCTGGGTGGAGTTCTGACGAGCTGTGGAGTCCGGATGTGGAAAATGGTGGCATCATGGTGTGGGGGATCCTCTGGCTTCTTGTGAGGCTCTTCTGGGATGGAAGGCCAGGGATAGGACCTGCCTTCCCTCCTGGGCACCTCATGATCAGCTGGGAACAGGGATAGCTGGTAGCAGCTCTACCCCGTGTCTCTGAGTCGAGATAAGAGGCTACTACAAGAATATCCTACCCACACAAAAGAGCCTGGCAAGCTACCTGTGTCATATTTGATATGCCAAAAAAACAGTAATAATTATAGATCTCATTACCATGACCTGAAGAAATGGTTTGAGACTCTTCATGTTCCTGGAGCGAGCAGTTGTCCTTGGGCTACACTTGCTTGCCACAGAACATTTGAAGATGTTACTGGTGCCCGCTTGAGCAAATCGATGAATAATGGGAAGACAAGTAATACAGGTAATACATAATTAGTATTGATATTATAATATTCTTTACTTGGAGATGTTCCTTCCCTATAAATCTTACACAGTTTTAGTAATAATCAAGATGAAAAAAATATGTTGATGCTGAGAAAATTACTAGACTCCTACCAGTGTAAGTTATTTTATAATAATTTTTTAATTTAGTCTATATATATATATATATATATATATATATATATATGACAACTAAGCTCTCCAACTGCATAGTGAAAACAAAAATGATTCATTATTTTCTTGCTACACTGAGCACTCTCTTTTGAGTAATTAACATCAGTTTCATTGATTACAGTTTAGTAGTGCTTCATTTTAATGTGAAAGAGTTTCTAGCATTTGACAGAAGTGTTGATTGACATATTTCATGAAGCATATACATCTATAAGTAAATTTAAAAAACTATGAGTTTGCTTCAGTATAAAAGTAATAATTGCTGAAGATGATAAGCTTCCGGGGTCCCGACAGTGTCAGGGTCCCCGACAGTGTCAGGGCAGACGTTTTCTTCTACCTCCGAGGATGCCTGGAGAACAGATGAAAAACTCACGAGTCTGGTGCAGTTCCAAAAAATGGCTTTTAATAGTACAAAAGCT
Organism: Cryptotis parvus; assembly: GCA_021461705.1. NCBI lineage: Eukaryota > Metazoa > Chordata > Mammalia > Eulipotyphla > Soricidae > Cryptotis > Cryptotis parvus. The sequence goes on from JAJIBD010023417.1 coordinate 48,288, forward strand.
CTTCCACAGCACTCCAATATAATGAACAAACTTTAGCTCTGGTCCAAACTTAGACCATACAAAAGAGCCTAAGTCTCCCACCAAAAGAGAGGATCTCACCCAAGCTGAGTCCTACCCAGAAGAAGGAGCAAAAGGCCAAAGAGCAAAAAGCCAAAAGCAAAAGGCTGAAAGGCCCAAAGTCAAAAGGTGAAGGTGAAGGGGCCTCAAGTCAGCCCCTTATATACACCAAAGTAATCCAATCGAGAGGGTCATGTCAACAAAGAACTCTAAACAGAGTGTAGTGCCACACCCTATTGCAGGTATAAACAAAGGTTAGCCAAGGTCTAATCCTTTCTACCAAGATTATCTCTTATGTAAAACACTGGAGAGGGTGGGCTTGTATAAAGTAATACATCTTAACTTCATGAGCTTCATGTAATCTAGATGGTACCCACAAGGTCCTTCTTATTATCTGCACCAGGGTGATTCTGAGTATCTTGTTCTCGTGAACTGAAAGGGTCACACTCGCCTGCTTAGAGCAAACTAGTATGATCCTTCCTATAGTCTTTCTATAGTCTTAGTGTAGCCAGGGTGGTAGTCTCCTGGTAAATTCTAACTGTCCCATGCTGGGTGCAGTGGGTAAAAAGAGGAGCTGTGCCCAATTTAGAAAACATAGAAGTCTTAGTAGATGTATAAGTCAGAAGTTATTCAATCAAGGTGACTTCAGTAACTGCCACACCCTCTAGCAGTGTTTACATAGAAGAGGTCTCAGAATGAACCTTGACTTAAATAGATTAAGCTGGGAGTGGGCAAAAGCAAAACTCCCAGAATAGCTAAACCTGTCCTCCAACAATAAGTCAATGAAAAAGGACATTTTTATTGTATTCAGAATACCTACTCTGTAGTTTGAACAAATGGGAGTATTTACTAGTTAAATGAAATCTTTTCTGCTGTAGGATTACTGAAATATTATGTCTCTAAAATAGCAAAATTTCCTGAAAATGCCACATGTAAACTTTAACACACTTTTTGGCTTTATGTGAATTCACTATATGGTTATTAAATCTGGATTTCTGCCACGTTTTTCAACTTAAATAAAAATTATCTAAATATTGACATATAAGTTGTTAAACATGGGGAATATTTTTATATATTAAGGAATACAATAAAGCAAATATGACTATAAGAAATATGCTTACTTGCACTCTCAGTGATCAAATTCAAGACCTTGTATGTCAAATGCTCTACCACTGAAACCAATCTCTGGCCTGTTAAGCAATATTTTAAAACTTGAAGACTTTAAAGCGATTTATTTTTGTCATAGAAATTTATAGGAATCACAAGTTTCAATGATCTTTGAAGAGTGTAATGTGTGTGTTTGAAAACTATTCTTACTGTCAAAAAGACATCACTAAATTTTCACGAATTCAATAAGTCAGAGGCAAAATAGTTTGTAGAGTGAAATTTGTGATAAAAATTGCATTTACACAGCAGCAACTATATAAGTCTTCAGAGAATTCTTTTGTTTCCTAGTTTCTTTATTCTTTTATTCTATCCTCTTTACTCATCTTATTTTTTTTAAGTAGAAAAGGGATTGTTTTACTTTGTCTTAAGAAAAGTAGTTGTTAGACAAATGACCGACATGCTACTGGGCTTAAATTATCTATTCAGCAATAGTCTCATTCTTGAAAATTAAAATAATTTTCTGTTTATAACTAAAATCACTGGGTGTCATCTAAAATGCTTGGTGCATTCCTAATAATTGTCTTTAATATGTATTTTTGTGTCGGGAGCTGCTGGGGTCCCTGACAGTATCAGGATAGAAGTTCTCTTCTACCTTCGAGGTCACCAGGGGAATGGATGAAAACTCATGAGTCCTGCACAGTTCTAAAAAGGCTTTTAATAGTGCAAAAACTCTACTACCGCAATCCAATATAATGAAAGATCTCTAGCTCTGGCAGAATCTAGACCATACAAGAGAGCCCAAGTCTCATACCAAAAAGGATCCTACCAGAGAGCAGTCCTACTGAAAAGAAGGGAGATGGGGTATGGTACCTCCAGGTAGTCCCCTTATATACACCAGTAATCTTAACTGTTGCCAGGGGAGGATCCTGTCAACAAAGAACCCTAAACAGCTTCTAGATAGTGGAAGAGTGTAGAAGGGTGGTACCACACTCTATTATAGGTATAAACAAAGGATTACATCAAGGACAAATCCCTTCTTCTGAGATTATCTCTTATGTAAAACACTGGAGAGAGGGGGCTGGTATAAAAGTAATACATCTTAATTTCACGGGCTTCATGTAATCTAGATGGTACCCACAAGTTTCTTCTTATTTATTATCTGCACCAGGGTGATTCTGAGTATCTTGATCTCTGTATACTGAAAGGGTCACACTCCCCTGCTTGAGGGCAAACTAGTATGATCCTTCCTATAATCTTAAAGATAATTTCAACATAGCCAAGGTGGCAGTCTTCTGGTAAATTCAAACTGTCCCACGCTGGGTACAGTGGGTATCAAGAAGAACTATGCCCAATCGAGATAACATAGAAGTCTTAATAGATGTAAAATAAGTCAAAAGTTACTCAGAGTCACGGTGACTTCTATAACTGCCACATGCTCTAGCAGTGTTTACATAGAAGAGAGATCTCATTAGAATGAACCTTGTCTAAGTACATGAACATAGATTAAGATGTGAGCAAAGCTCCCAAGCTAGCTAAACCTATAATCCAACACTTCTGTATCTATATTAATATTTAATAAAAGAAAGACGTAGAAAGACGATAGTGGAAGGAAGTTACAGATATATAGTACAGATGACTGGGTACAGTCTTGAAGGTCCCTAGGAGCTGCTTGGGTGATCTTATGGCTGGGGAGACTGTGGGGACTCAGTAGCACACTCAACCCTCAGGCCCCAATACTAAACCTTAGGGTCTGGTAGGCCAAGAATTGCCAGGAATGACTCTCAGGTCCATGAGCACTGCTTGACGCTGCCACCCTATCCCCACCCTCAAAGAAATAAGAAAAAGCAAAATAACTTGCTTTATAAAAAAAAATATTTGAATGAAAGCAAAGGTCAACATTCTTGAAAGGGTTAGACAGAAGAGACATTTATTAGAAAAAGCTGCTGCTTTAAAGCGTACATCCCTGTGCAGATCACTTAGAATAACATTTGCTTGCAAAAGAGCAAAAAAAGATATTTCATACTTCTCTTTTTTTACTGCTGAGGACAACTATTGTCTGTACTTTCTATTATTTCTGGTTTTCTGATTCAGTTTTACTCTAGGAATATATCTAACAGAGAATATGATATAATCTTCTCTTAGTTAATTCATAATCTTGTTAAGCTAAAATATGTTATCACAATTACAATTGACCTTGGAATACCACAGGTCTGAACAAACGGATCCATTTATACACATTCGCCTTCCATTTACAGGTTCTGCAAACATAATTTAGCCAACAATGGATGTTGGCTGTTTAATATGCATGACAATAAACCCCTCCTATGGAGGATCAACTATAAATAACATTTGCATTTTTCAACCCTTATGGGAAAATGTCCCTAAATCCCATGCTGTTCAAGAGTAACATGTATATGAGTGTAAATATATGCAAATACATGCATGAATTTATGTTATTCTTCCACCAGGCTCTTAAGGCCAAAATTATTTAAGGAGACTATATGTATCTCACCCTGTTCTAAAAGTAGAATTTTGCACGAAAGAGACGGTGGTCTGATCCTGTTTGGAATTTTGGGATGACCCTAACCCATTGAATTGAATATGATGTGGTCAATTTCATTGTGGAACTGTCCACCAGGAGATTCCCATGTCCCGTTCTACTTCACAGAACAGGGAGAAAAGGATGCAAAAGATTAAGAGAACTCCCAGAATGACCACAAATTTGGTACCATTCCAGCAACATGGGAAGATGCCATCATTGTTGAGATTCATGATGAATACAACCGACTGGTTCAGCACCTCCATGATTGTGCAAAGAATGCCGAGAGACAGAAAGACACAAAAGGACTCCTGTCTTCAAAAAACTCTTTAGTTCATTTGCCAACGTGGCAAGGCACAAGCCTCAGGCGACCAAATGTTAAGATCCAAGCTCACAAAGCAGTGCAGAGAAGTGATAAAGGAAGATGTCAAAGAGAGAAGAGAAGAAATACTGGAAGATGCAGCAGAAGCCGGGAAAAGCATTCGCAATGCCTGCCTGTCCTTCGCCAACTATAAGACCAAGATAATGCCCTCTGACACCCTGATGGATCTATCACATCTTCCAGAAAGTCAATGGAGAAGATTATCCATGACTTCTACTCAGATCTCTTTGATAGCCATGTTAACCTGCCCACATACCAAATTCCGCAGGATGGATATGTCATTTCCAATGTTCTCCCTTCTGAAATCCGACATGCCATTTTGTCGGTAAAGAAGGAAACAGCACCAGGACCAGACAAAGTCAGACCCATACACCTGAAGAATCTGCTGTCGGTACTCATCAATACACTGGCTCGGCTCTTCACATGCTACCTGTATGAATGAAAGGTTCTCTCCCACTGGAAAACCAGCAGGACCATTCTACTGTTCAAGAAGGGAGACATCCACGACATTGACAACATTTGTCCCATCTGCCTGTTGTCTGTCATCTACAAGCTGTTCACTCAGGTCAGGTCATCCTTAACAAAATTGGCAGAACATTAGATGAAGGACAATCTTGCGAGGAAACGGACTTCCGAAAAGGATTCAGCATAATCGACACTATCCACAAGGTAACCAAGCTCATTGAACTTTGTAGGGAGTTTAAAATGCCACTTTGTCTCACATTTATTGATTTAAAGAAAGCCTTTGATTCTGTTGAAACTGAAGCGGTCATCAAAGTCCAAGCCAAACAAGGCATTCAAACCCAATATATCAAGATCCTTCATAAGCTGTATTATGGGTTCACCACCATGATCTGACCGTTCTACAAGGAAGTGATCATTTGTAGGGGATCACTGCCGGGGTCCCCAACAGTGCCGGAAAGTGAGTTCCCTTCTACCTCCGGTTGGTGGGAAATGGATGAAGACTCAGGAATCCGATGCAGTTTTAAAAGGGCTTTACTATCACAGGTTCCAATATACAATCCAAGAGCAGGGAAAACCTCTGGACTCTGGGTTCAAAGCTAGGCCCCATCCAGGTGTAGGCCAAGATGGCTGCTACCACGTGTTGAGGCCCAACAGAGAATGGAGAGGACGGAGAAGCAAATCACCAAGGGAAGCCGAAATGGCAAAAAGGGGGAAAAGAGAGAGAGAGTTTTTTTCTTCTTGCAGCTTATTTTATAGCTAGAAATCCGCCTAAACTCCCCAGCCCAGCCCATTCTGGGCTGGGCTATCTGGAAATAAAAACAGGAAAATAGCTCTATAGAAATATAGCAACTTCAGGATACATCTGGCTGTTTACAAGAACCCAGAGCTAATTAAAGGCCTCCTAGCAGAGCTGGGAGAAGCTATAAGCTAAATGTAACTTCCCCAGGCAGGAAGGATCAAATGCCCTCAGGTAATTTCTCCCAGCACCTCACCTAATGTCTTGAGCCAAAATCTGCCTGGAATTGCCTTTATAGGGTAGAGAAGGGGTTTTCTGAGATGGCATGTCTCTGTACCAAAGACTAATACTAATGCCAGTTAAATATTTCTCCAAGCCTTCACAAGAGTCTCGTCTACTTCACGGTACTTTTTGTATTTTAGTTGCCTTTGAGTTATCAGGGACCCATGCTTGTTTGCTTGGAGACAAACAGCATTTCTCTCTGGTCTAATTACTTAGAGATCCAACGTGGCCAGGCAAATATGCTGGTAAGATCTAGCAGTCCCACGATGCTTGTGGTAGCATGAGAGAATATTTATAATAGTCAGTACAGAATACATGGTCAGATAAGACTGCCACATTCATACTACTCCCCTATCTGTGAAGTGACCTGCAGGAGGCAATCCAGGGCAGATGCAGAGCCCTAGGCTTTTAGGTGTCCTGCAACAACCATTGAAGTCAAAAGAGGGGTTTGGCATAGTGATACCATTTCACCAAAACTCTTCAGTGTCACCCTTGAGAACATCATGCTACAATTAGATGGGAAGGAATGGGAGTGAAGATGGACAGTCAGCAACTACACCACCTCTGTTTCGCTGATGACATCTTTCTAATAACAACAAACATTAGCCCAGATGCAAAAATGCTGGCTGAATTCAACGGAGAATGTGGAAAGATAGGTCTACAGCTGAATTGAACAAAACAATGTTCATGAAAAATGAACTAGTTCCAGAGGCTCCATTCACTCTCAATGGAACAAACATCTCTGACTGCAGCAACTATGTATTCCTAGGTCGATAACTCAACATGATGAATGACCTAAAGCCTGAGTTGTGCAGAAGGAAGAGAGCAGCACGGGACTCCTTCAAGAGCATCAAAGAAATATCTAAAATGACAAAGAAACTCTGGCTCCAGGCACAAGTCTTAGACTCCACTGTTTTCAATGTATTAACATATGCCTCAGAGAACTGGGCCCTGTGAAAGCAGGATGAGAATGCTATATGGTTTTCCCAGAGAGGAATAATTTCTGGGCATTGCGAGATGTGGCCCAAAATCAAACAGATATAGAAGAAATGAAAGAAAGAAAGAAAGAAAGAAAGAAAGAAAGAAAGAAAGAAAGAAAGAAAGAAAGAAAGAAAGAAAGAAAGAAAGAAAGAAAGAAAGAAAGAAAGAAAGAAAGAAAGAAAGAAAGAAAAAGAAAGGAAGGAAGGAAGAAAGAGAAAAATAAATGATAGAGAGAAAGAGATAGAGAGAAAGGAAGGAAGGAAGGAAGGAAGAAGGAGAAAGAAAGAGAAAGAGAGAGAGTCTTAGAGAGAGAAAGAAAGGAAGGAAGGAAGAAGAAGAAAGAAGAAGAAAGAAAGAGAGAAAGAAAGAAAGAAAGAAAGAAAGAAAGAAAGAAAGAAAGAAAGAAAGAAAGAAAGAAAGAAAGAAAGAAAAGAAAGAAAGAAAGAAAGAAAGAAAGAAAGAAAGAAAGAAAGAAAGAAAAAGAAAAAAAGAAAAAGAAAGAAAAAGAAAGAGAAAGAAAGAAGAGAGAAGGAGAGAGAAAGAAAGGAAGAAGAGAGGAGAAAGAAAGAAAGAAAGAAAGAAAAGAAAGAAAGAAAGAAAGAAAGAAAAAGAAAGAAAGAAAGAAAGGAAAGAAAGAAAGAAAGAAAGAAAGAAAGAAAGAAAGAAAGAAAGAAAGAAAGAAAGAAAGAAAGAAAGAAAGAAAGAAAGAAAGAAAGAAAGAAAGAAAGAAAGAAAGAAAAGATGAAAGAAAGAAAGAAAGAAAGAAAGAAAGAAAGAAAGAAAGAAAGAAAGGAAGGAAGGAAGGAAGAAAGAGAAAAATAAATGATAGAGAGAAAGAGATAGAGAGAAAGGAAGGAAGGAAGGAAGAAGGAGAAAGAAAGAGAAAGAGAGAGAGTCTTAGAGAGAGAAAGAAAGGAAGGAAGGAAGAAGAAGAAAGAAGAAGAAAGAAAGAGAGAAAGAAAGAAAGAAAGAAAGAAAGAAAGAAAGAAAGAAAGAAAGAAAGAAAGAAAGAAAGAAAGAAAGAAAGAAAGAAAGAAAGAAAGAAAGAAAGAAAGAAAGAAAGAAAGAAAGAAAGAAAGAAAGAAAAAAAAAAAAGAAAGAAAAAAAGAAAGAGAAAGAAAGAAGAGAGAAGGAGAGAGAAAGAAAGGAAGAAGAGAGGAGAAAGAAAGAAAGAAAGAAAGAAAAGAAAGAAAGAAAGAAAGAAAGAAAGAAAGAAAGAAAGAAAGAAAGAAAGAAAGAAAGAAAGAAAGAAAGAAAGAAAGAAAGAAAGAAAGAAAGAAAGAAAGAAAGAAAGAAAGAAAGAAAGAAAGAAAGAAAGAAAGAAAGAAAGAAAGAAAAGAAAAAGAGAGGAAGGAAGGAAGGAAGGAAGGAAGGAAGGAAGGAAGGAAGGAAGGAAGGAAGGAAGGAAGGAAGGAAGGAAGGAAGGAAGGAAGGAAGGAAGGAAGGAAGGAAGGAAGGAAGGAAGGAAGGAAGAGAATTCTTCTTGTAGAGAACAGTCTATAAGGCAAGTTAAAATCTCAAGCAGGTCAATGGAGCTGCACCCACGAGGGGACAGATGTTAGGAGATCCTGGACTTGACTTGAAAGGTAGGGAACCAAGTAATGTAAATTGGGTTATCCAAGGAAGTAAACTTTGCTTATACCTGCACTGCTAAAAATACTGGTCATTTTAGTGGTAGTAGACTCCAAACTCCTGACTCTAACAAAAATATCTTTTATTTCCTTGTATTTTTTAATTCCTTTTATTTTTATTTTATATTATTTTACTTTTTTTTCAAATGGAAACTATTACTGAGAGGTAAATAGTTTTCAATTTAAAACTAATGAAAATATAAGAATTATAATTGATATCATTTACCTTTTTAAATTAGGGACTGTGAATACTTCTGGGTGTGGCCTAGCTCCTTCCAACCCTGAAAAAGAAATACGATGTTGACCCAATGCTGAGTACTTCAGGAAAAGTGTATAGTAATGAGTCTTGATTTTTTTCTCAAATAAAAAATTCTCTGCAAAAAAATAGCAAGCATCTTCTAAGTGTAAAATGTCTTCCATATACTTCAGCACTAAAAATATAAATTACTTAGTAAAAATATAACATGATGTTTTATATACGTGATAGTCATAGTCTAGTAGGTAGTATAAGGAGAGAAGCATTTCTAATTTTGTTTACAACTTAGACATTCAACAGCAGTGTGACTGAGGCAAATTAACTTGTTTTCTATTTCTGTGACTACCAAATTGTACTCTGGTAATTTTGTTATATGGATCCATTTCCTCATTCATACCAAAATATTTATTGTGATCCTTCTATTTTGAAGACAGTTCTAGGTTTTAGAGAATTCTACCAAACAAGAAAACCTGAAACACTAACAGTTAGAGATTTATGCATTTCAAGAACTTAGGATATCACATTCCCTAGAAAAAAAATAACTAGCATTATTTCTGTAATTTCTGAAATAATTATTATTTTGAAATAAGTAGTTGTTTGGAATGTCCCGCCATAGAATCCTATATTTATTGCATATTTTATTTGTTTTAGAACTGCTATTCTTGTAAAGCCAGCCAATAATGCTCCTTAATAATTAAATATATTGGACTAAATTCACTTAAAGTTCACCATTAATTGATCTCTTATCTTTATTTTAGTTGAAATGCAAATAATGTGGAATGTTTTATTTTTTTTCAGACCAAGGAAATATTGAAAGGCATGAGTTACTGGCACTTTTCCCCTCTAGAGCATCCTTGTACTGAGTATTTAACTCAAGTGCCCTACTTTTATGATTTTGATTGAGGAGATACTTTTCATTAATGTTTCTATTAGCAGCATTATATACTTTATTACTTTTAGAAAACTTCTATTTGCTCTCAGAATAAGATTGCAATTCATTAAGTAAAGTAATTTCATGTGAACTTGATCTAAGTATATGGAGTATATTAAAAATTAGTTCATAGTACTTTAATTTTTAAATTAAAATACACCATATGACCTACCATAATTTTATTTTTATGATTGAAACAATCATTGTCAGCATTTAATTTCTCTTTTGATATTTAAGAGGGAATACTTATGGCTCTAAACATTTTTTGTTTTAAAAATCTAAATTTGTGCAACATAATCTTTAGCACATATAAAACTTTTAGAATATGCAAACTTAAGAAATAAGAATTACTATAGGTGCCTTATTACTTGCTGTACAAAGAAATGCTTCACCAGGAACTAATTGACAATATCTTTGTATAGTTATCAGACAAAAATAGAAACACACCTGTATGCAGAAAAATACAGAATAAATCTGATTATACTATTAATACTTTGAAATTCTTCATAATTATGATTGATCTTATTTAAATAAACTGTAGGAGTGTACTAATATTTTATGTTAAAATTTTCAAATACCTTATTAGAAAAATTGAAGCTTTTCCTTTTTATGTAGAGGAAGTAGTCTAGCTGAGCTGACCAGTTGCTGACCTAAAAGTTATTATTATCTGTTTGTTTGCAGGCCACTCATGGCTTACTCTTGGTTCTGTGCTCAAGAGGCCACTTCTGGTAATCTCAGAAAACCATATAGAATGCAGGGATTGAATCTATGTAGGTCTCATGCAAGGCATGAACCCTACTTGTTCACCGTATTATTGTTCTGGTACCCCTAGCCTACACGCATTAATACTAAAAAGGTTCACCACAGTTTCAGCATTTATGGAGATATGCTTTCATTTTGACTTTAGGACATAGAATTATTTTAAAAATATTAAACTGAGCACAACATGAATTAATCACATATCACATGAGGTATTAAATTTCAGTCTCATTTAGCTACCATTATTTCTAACTACATAAATGGCTTATGAGCTATTAAATATCAATAGAGTATTAGAGAGTCTGTTTATTAGCACCTAAGCACTACTTGCTATTTTCACCTTAGGTGATTTCAAATTAACAACACCTGCATGGAATAATTTTATGAGAAAATTAGTAACATAGAAATTAAATAGAAAAAAACGGCTATAAAGATTATAGTACTTATTGATGCACTGATATATTTAGTAGATGTGAAGTTGTTTTTAATAGTTTCAATAATAATTACCTATCTCCGTATGTTATTGAATCGGGGACAGATCAGAAATATCAATGAATGGAAAGGAAATTTTGATCCTGGTTTTAGTCCAAAATAGCTTGTCTACATTTTAGTTTTCTAGGATTTACATTTATCCTTTCTCTTTCAACATCTTTACTAGATGACTAATTATCCATGCTACATTCAAGGATTTCCTTAGAGATTAGCTGGTTTTACTTAAGTAAATTAATATATTAAATAATCCCTGAATATACTTGTCTAAAAATTTTATTTCTCATGTTTTTATGTTTCTGGAATTTTTTTCCTCTGTGTCCAAGACATTTATTCAAACTTCTTTTAGACATGATGGTGGTAATTACCCACAGATAATCCAAGTACAGGAGTTAAGTTTAAACTTTTATTTTATTCTATAATTTTATAAACCATTTTTTATATTTTAAATCATCCATAAAGTGAAAACTAATGTCTAAAGGGATACTACTAATACCTGAGACAAATAACATTTTATCACATAGTAAAAAGTTAATAATAATTATATTATAATAATAATACCGAAAGCAGCTATAGATATTATTAAAGACAGTATCAAACCAGTTTTATTGATGATCTTCGTGCAAAAAATCTTCAACAGAGGATCATGCTGAGTGAAATTAGCCAGAGGAAAAAGGACAGATATAGAATGACTGCATTTGTTTGTGAGATATAAAATAAAATAATATAATACCAATATCCAAAGTCAGACAAAACATGGATCAGGAGGCCTTGTCAGTGGGTGGAGTCTAACGCAAGTGTGTGGGAGTCAGAGGTTTGGTAAGACAGAGAAGGGAACAAGGTGCTAATAATTGTTGGAAATGATAATACCAGTTTAGAACTGAGCATTGAATGTAGGCAAAAGGATATACATGATAACCTCTAACTGTATGTATTGCAAGCCACAATGTGTAAGAGGAGAGGAAAGAGAGAGAGAGAGAGAGAGAGAGAAAGGAGAGAGAGAGAGAGAAGAAAGGTAAAGTACCTGCCTTAAAGACAGGCCAGGGAAGGTGGGGACATTGGTGGTGGGAAACAGGCACTGGTGGAGGGATGGGTGCTGGAGCTGAAACCCAAACGTGAACATCTGTGTAATTGTATATCTCAGGGTGGTATAATAACAATTTTTTAAAAAAATCCTCAACAAAGAAAAACCTGAATATAGCATATCAAAGGGGTTATATAACACAATTAAGTAGGACTCAAACCTTAAGAGTGGTTCAGTGTATATAATATATTCTTCACTTGTATCACTTGTCTTCCCATTGTTTATCGATTTGCTTAAGTGGGCACCAGTAACATCTCCATATGTCCTGTTGCAAGCAAGTGTAGCCTAATGGTATCTGCTTGCTCCTGGAACGGGAAGAGCCTCAAACCATTCCTTCAGGTCATGGAAATATGGTCTATAATTGCTACTGGTTTTTGGCATATCAAATAAACATGGGTAACTTGCCAGGCTCTGCTGTGTAGGTGGTATATTCTCAGTAGAAGTTTCTCACCCTCGAGCTTTACTGATGAACTCAACGGGAAAGATCAGGTTTTCTCTTGGGTGGAGCCCTGAGGAGCTGTGGAGTCTGGATGTTGAGAATGACTGACCTCATGGTGTGGGGGTTCCTCTGGCTTCTTGCTAGGCTCACTGGGATGATGGGCCATGGCCAGTATTATCTAAGACTGTCATGGCCACAGAGTGGCCATGCCATCAAACTGTGGTCTGGTGTGTCTCTCTTCTGTGGTTGCTGGTGTGGAGGAATGGGAGGAGGAGCCCAAATTCCCATTCCAATGCTGGTGTGGCCCCTCCCCTGCACGTATGAGCAAACCCTTGAGCTATGTTGGACTCGGCCAGGGACTGGCTGAGCCCTTGACCGCCCTCTGGAGCTCAGCTCCATGGGTTGCTTCCCACGTGGTGCGAGTGGGTCTGGAGTGGTTGGGTCTAGATAGTCTCTCTTCCAGGTTTGCCGAGGGAACTGTGGGTCTGGCATGTCTCTCCTTCGAGGTTGCTGGCATGGAGGTGGAGGAATAGGAAGTGGAGTCCAAATCCCTGCTGCAAGTCCTGCCAGGGTGGCCCCTTCCCGCACATGTGAGGGAACCCTTGGAGCTATGTTGGATAATATATTATATATTAGAAAAATAGAAAAAATTATGCTTTCATCATTTGATACAGTGATACCTTTTGATAAAATCTAATACATTTTCATTATTAAAAAACAAGAATATAGGGGAAAAATAGAAACTTCCTCAAGAAAGTAACAACCCCATTTATAACATATGCACAGTTTTATTCTCAACAGGATGAAGCTAACACTCTTCCATCCAAGACCAGCACAAGGCAATGAAGCCCACTTTCTCAGCTTTTATTCAAATAGTCCTAGAAGCAGCAATTAGATAAGAAAAAGAAATCAAAGGGATCCACCTTGGGGTAAAAGTCAATGTATCATTATTTGCTGGTGATATGATCATACACAGAGGACCCTAAGAATTACACTAATGATCTCCCTGAGTCCTATTTCCAATTGTCATGAATTTGAAATTCCTATCATTTCTTACCATATTCTAAGATGTCCTGTACTCCAGAGAAAGCAATCCAAAGAATTCTTCTAAGGAAAAACAGCCTATATATCCCTTTAATAGCCCCAAATAATCTGTAGATAACTGGTTGTATTAGAATCTTTAAAATATACTTGAAGATTCATTAAAACATTGTGTCAAAACTAAGAACATAGTGAATGCAGCCTCTTCACATTGACAGTTATGCCAAGTAGTATGTAGGAAAGATTAAACTCAACCCTGTTTTGGTCCTTACTATGCAGTGAATGGTTAAATCAGTTGGATTAGCTTTTCAAACTTCACACATACCAGAGAAAGGACTGGCTCTTGACCAGCTTCTGGAGGATAATCTCTGGAACCTGGGAATACCCTAATAGCAAGTGTCTTTGCATATCTGGGCTTTGAGCTACACTGGAGAGTTCATATTAACTCTGTGATTTATGATCAGGGACTTGGCTATGCTACACCATATGTTAGTTTGATCTCTGGAGGAGCTAAAGATTGAGTAACTCATATCATTCAGACTCTTGTTTTGTGACTGCTTGATCCTTCCCATCCCTATGAAAAATCAGGGCATTACATCTCAGGTGGAATTTCTGTTGCTGGTAATACAAACCTATTGTCACATTTTACTGCTGGGAGAATTAAGCATAACCACATCACTGGAACAAGAGACTCATAGTATTTTCTTCCAGACTAGCCTATTCCATTTTTCTTTGCTGATTTTAATTATAACATTTCATTGTAATTTAACTTTTCATTGTAATAGAGAGACTCTCACACATGGGGGCAGAGCTGTTCCTTGCTCTCCCTGTGCACAGCCGCTCATGAGGCAGTCGGGAGGCATGGCGGGTTCTAGCCCTGGCCCACCACCTCGGCAGAGCCTCACAACAAGCCAGACCACCCCCTCCTCACTCCACGGGCGCCGCCATTTTCCACTTTTGGACTTCCCTCTCGTCAGAACTCCACCCAGCAGACCAGCACATCACAGCCCAGCCTCGCGCGGCTGCAAGCGGCCGCACGGTTCATCAATAAATGCTTTATTTGGAGGTGTTTAAAAGAGTTTGCCTCCTGCTCAGCAAGCCTGGCAAGCTTCTCGTGTTGTATCTGATATGCCATATTCCAGGAACAACTATATTAGGTCATTCCCATGACCTAATATAATTATATTAGGTCATTCCCATGACCTAATATAATGGTTTGAGGCTCTTTATGTTCCTGTAGTAAGCCGATGCCCCTGGCTCTACTGGCATGAGACAGGACATATGGAGATATTACTGGTGCCCACTCTAGCAAATAGATGATCAACGGGAAGATCGTGATAGTGATCATTGTAATAAATTGTAACTGTGATTTATTTTCGAGTGGTCCTGACCTTCTAGGGGATCAGTCAGTCTGGGAGATGTTGGGAATTCTTAACATAGCAGTGTTCAATGGACAACAATGATCTGGTTGTCAGGAGTTTTGTTCCCTGGGGAAGTAAAACTAATTCTATGGCCTCAGGCCTTGTGCTCCTTTACTATAACTTGTTGTTTTTCACTAAATAATTAAACTTAGGTGATTTCTAAGTGTAATTCCACATCTGATATTTTGTGATTCTAAATATGCAGTGCAAATTTTGCCAAGGCATCGAAAATCAGATGGGCTGGACATGTAATGTGATTTGGAGACAACCGCTGGACTAGAGCCATTACCGACTGGATCCCACAGGATGTCAAAAGATCACTTGGCCGCCCACCTACAAGATGGTCAGACTTCCTTGTCAAGACCCTGAAGGAACGGTTTGAGGCTCTTCATATTCCTGAATCAACCAGATGCCATCGGGCTACATTGGCACGTGATAGGGTCCAATGGAAATGTTATTGGCACCCACTGAGCAAATTGATGAATAACGGGATTCAAGTGATCAAGTGATATTATCTGGTGTTTCTGTCTAGGATTTCAAAGGCATCTTTCTCAAGTCTAGATCTTTGCGAGTATACAGGCATTTGAGAATACTTTGGTACTAATAGTATTTCCAATCTGCTTTAATTTTATTGTTAGTTTGCTTTTTCCCTTTGAGGGCACACCCAGCACTGAGCTCTCTGCTCCTCTGCCCCTGTTTCTTTAAAAGTGTATGGTCGGGGCTGGAGTAATAGTACAGAGGGTAAGGTGTTTGCCTTGCAAGCATAAACCCAGGGTTAGATTTCTGCATCCTATATAGTCCTTCAAGCATTGCCAGGAGTAATTCCTGAGATCAGAGCCAGGAATTACCCCCTGAGCATTACTGAATATGACCCAAAAAAGTCTTAAAAAAGAGGAAGGACAAAGGAAGGACAGAATCTAAACCTGTTATCTAAATTAAAATGGGTTGTAAAGCAAAAAAGTATGAAAGTGGGAAGAGGTCTTGACTCTTATCTTGTCTTATGAATACAACCCTTTAGTTTTACAGTGCTTGAGTTTGATGTGGTTGGGTATTAATGCACCAGACTTGGATCAGGCAACTGAACTACAAAAAAGAAATGTCAACTCTGGGATCTTCAGATGTAGATTGAATTTATTTCTATACCAAAATTTATTTATATACCAAAGCTTCTATTCCCCCCACCTCCCCTATTTAAGTTGATTGAGGAATGACTGACAAATATAATCATATATATTTAAAGTGTACAAGGAATTGCTTTGCTATACATTTACATTATGGAACAACTGCAAAGATTAAGATCATGAAGACATTCAAAGTTATTTTTACCTTTGCCTTTTTTGGTTTCCATGCTTAGTGTAAACTACTCTAACTTTCTACAGAAACACATATGAAAGACTGGAAATTAATCCTCCAAATTATTAATGTAATTACACTCATGGAAGCAGGAGATATGAGAAGAAACTTATCTTTAGGTTATCATTCATTAAGGAAAGGAATTGGGAGAAAGAGTAAAAAAAGTAAAAGGGAGGCAATAAGGGTCAGGGGCCTCAGTCACATCTGTGGTGTAGACATGAGGTATGTGTATTTATTTTGAAGTCACAGAGCCAGCACCTCTAAGAAGGAGACCCAAACTATAATAACCAAACTTTAATTGGTCCTGTCAAGGAGGCCACCTGCAAGGGTGGGAGGGAAACTGAGACTCTAGTGGTGGCATTGGGGTTATAACATTGTTGGCCTGAACATCGAATTTCAACTTTGTAAATAATTTTGCCTAAATAAAATTTTAAAAGAAAAATAATGGGTTGGAGAGATAGAAAGCAAGAGGGTAGGGTGCTTGCTTTACATGATTGCTTTTACTGCTGAGTCAAGATTCAGTAGGGTACCTGACAGTACTGAGTTTGTCGATGTCCCTAATGTATCCAGGGCCAATGACAATTCCACTTGATCCATAGATAAAAAAAAAACAAATATTATGGATCCACTGGGGTCCCCAACAGTATCAGGACAGAAGTTATCTTCTACCTCTGAGGCTGCTGGGGGAACGGATGAAAGCTTAGAGTACGGTGCAGTTCCAAAAACACTTTTAATAGTAGAAAAGTTCTACTACCACAATCTAATATAATGAAAGAACTCTAGCTCTGGTAGGAATGTAGACCATACACGTAGAGTACAAATCTCCCACCAAAGAGGATCCAACCAGAGAAGAGTCCCAACAAAGAGAGAGGATCTCACCTGAGAGAAAGTCCTACCAAATGGAGACCTACCCAAAAAAAGGGGTGAGTGCCTCAAGTCAGCCCCCATATATACACCATAGTAATCCTAGCTGTTGACAGGGAAGGTCCTGTCAACAAAGAACCCTAAACAGCTTCTAGATAGTAGAAGAGAGTTGAAGGGTGGTGCCACACCCTATTACAGGTATAAACAAAGGATTATTCCAAGGACTAAACCCTTCTAAGAACATCTCTTATGTAAAACACTTGGAGGAGGGGGCTGGTATAAAGCAATCCATCTTAATTTCATGGGCTTCATTTAATCTAAATGGTACCCACAAGGTCCTTCTTATCTATTATCTGCACCAGGGTGATTCTGAGTGTCTTGATATCTGTATACTAAAAGGGTCACACTCGCCTGCCTGAGGGCAAACTAGTATGATCCTTCCTATAATCTTAAATAACTTAGACAGGGTGGTAGTCTCCCTGGTAAATTCAAACTGTCCCAAGCTGGGTGCAGTGGGTATAAATAGGAGCTGTGTCCAATCTAGATAACATAGATGTCTTAGTAGATGTATATTGTCAGAAGATAGATACTCATTCAGAATCAATGTGACTTCTGTAACTGCCACACCCTCCATCAGTGTTTATATAGGAGAGAGATCTCATTAGTATAAACCTTGATTTAGGAACAGTTGTGAGTGGAAAAAAAACAGCAAAGCTCCCAGGCTAGTTAAGCCTATCATCCAACAGAACAAGACCACAGTCTCTGGAAAGCTTTTAATCTGTCTTCTCTCACCTCACCTCACCCCACCTCACTCCAGGATTCTCTCTCTCTCTCCCAGCAGTTTCTCCAGCAGGCCCCCCACTCTCTCCTAGAAGGTTCTCCAGCATGCTCTCTCTCTCTTTCTCTCTCTTTCTCTCTTGGTTCTCCAATATGCCCGAACTCCCCCCATTCTTCCTCCCAGCAAGTTCCCCAGCAGGCAGACTCCTCTCCCTCTTCCAACAGTGATCTATCCACGTACCACCATTCTCTGTACCCACAGTTTTCCAACTAGCGCCCTCCCCAACCCCCAGGATTCTTTCCTAGGGTCCTTTTTTATAGCTGCCCAGCCAGTCTCAGAATCCTGGCCTTATAACTGTTTTTGACAGTTTTCTTAACTATCACCTATAGGGAGTCATTCGAAAGTCTACCAGGGTTCAATTCCCAGGACCCCAGATAGTTCCCTGAGCCACTCTAGGAGTGTTCCCTGAACATTGCCAGGTGTGCCCCCCAAAAAATGAAACAAGCCAAAACAAATTAATAACATTTTACAATGATATGGTAATGGGAATCAGATGAACTTACAGCTTGATTAGTTGGGGAATTGAATTTCCTTTAGACCTCTGGCTCTGTTTTCTGTCCCCATAGAGTTCTGTGGATTCCCTTGCTTTCTCAGCAGAGCCGCACACACTGTAAAAAGCACAGAGAAACATGGCTAGGCTAACTGAGCAGTTATACTATGGTTTTATTTATGCTTGAGTGAACAAAGCAGTTATTATGAAAGTACTGTAGCTGTGAAAATCTGGCTTAATTTCCACACATTTGTAAATTTTGATTTCTAGATTCTACTGTCATCATAAAACATGCATTAGTATAACTGCATCCTTAAATACTTAGAATACGCTTTGTGACCTATTATATGATTATCCTGGAAAAGCTGGTTCATGTGCCCTTGAATAAAAATGTTTTATGCCCAGATAGATTGGAATGTTCTGTATTTTCCTCTTAATGTTCTTTAATATGTTCTTTTTTAATAAATTTGCTCTGTTAATTTTATTGTGCAAGATGTCTTAGGTTTTTGTGAGTGTTTATCTGTGAGCTTTCATAGAATATTTTAAATTCTTTCATAGCTAATTTTATAGGATCGGACCACTGTCTCCTTCATGCAAAATTCTACTTCACGTAATGGGGGAGAAAAGGCTGCAAAGTTTAAGAAGAGAACTCCCATAACAACCACCAATTTGGAACTCTTTGGCACCATTGCAGCAAAATGGGAAGATACCATCATTGACGACATCAATGAAGAATACAACCTACTGGTTCAGCACCTCCGTGATTGTGCAAAGAATGCCGAGAGACAGAAAGACACAAAAGGACTCCCTGTCTTCAAAAACTCTCTAGCTCATTTGCCAACGTGGCAAGGCACAAGCCTCAGGTGACCAAATGTTAAGATCCAAGCTCACAAAGCAGTGCAGAGAGAAGTGGTAAAGGAAGATGTCAAAGAGAGAAGAGAAGAAATACTGGAAGATGCAGCAGAAGCCGGGAAAAGCATTAGCAACGCCTGCCTGTCCTTCACCAACTATAAGACCAAGATGACTGCCCTCTGACGCCGTGATGGGTCTATCACATGTTCCAGACAGGCAATGGAGAAGATTATCCATGACTTCTACTCAGATCTCTTTGATAGCCACGTCAACCTGCCCACATACCAAATTCCGCAGGATGGATATATTGATCCCAACGATCTCTTCTGAAATCCAACATGCCATCTTGTCGGTAAAGAAGGGAAGAGCGCCAGGCCCAGACAAAGTCAGACCAGAACACCTGAAGAATCTGCCATCTGTACTCATCAATACACTGGCTCAGCTCTTCACACGCTACCTGTATGAATGCAAGGTACCCTCCCAATGGAAAACCAGCAGGCCAGTTTTACTGTTCAAGAAGGGAGACATTCACGACATTGGCAACTATCACCCTATCTGCCTGTTATCTGTCATCTACAAGCTGTTTACACGAGTCATCCTGAACAGGATTAGCAGAACACTAGATGAAGGACAACCATGCGAGCAAGCAGGTTTCCGGAAAGGATTCAGCACAATCGACCATATCCACACAGTAACCAAGCTCATTGAGGTTTGTAGGGCGTTCAAGATGCCGTCTCAAGATTAAAGAAAGCCTTTGATTCTGTTGAGAGTAAAGTGGTTATCGAAGCCTTAGCCAAACAGGGCTTTCAAACCCAATACATCAAGATCCTTTGTGAGCTGTGTTATGGATTCACCACAAGGATCTCACCATTCTACAAGGAAGTGATCATTGATGGCAGGGGTGATACCATTTCACCAAAACTCTTCAGCACCACCCTCAAGAACATCATGTGACAACTAGAATGGGAAGGAATGGGAGTGAAGATAGACAGTTGGCAACTACAGCACCTCCACTTGACTGATGACATCGTTTAATAACACCAAACATTAGTCAAGCGGCCCAAATGCTGACTGACCCTGACCGAGAATGTGGAAAAATAGGTCTACAGCTGAATCTCAATAAAACTATGTTCATGATAAATGAACTAGCTCCAGAGGCCCCATTCACTTTCAATGGAACAGACATCTCTGAGTGCAGCAGTTATGTGTACCTAGTTCGAGAAGTCAACATGATAAACAACCTAAAACCTGAGCTGCGCAGGAGGAAAAAGGGCTGCATGGAATGCCTTCAAAAAGTATCGAAGAAATAGCTAAAAGGACAAAGAAACTCCAGCTCCTGGCACATCTCTTCGACTCCACCATTCTCCCTGCATTAACATATGCCTCAATGACCTGGGCCCTAAGAAAGCAGGATGAGAATGCTGTTCGGGTCTCCCAGAGAGGAATCGAAAGAGCTATGCTTGGAATATCATGCCTCACTCAAGTGAGAGAAGGAATCCGGAGTTCCAACCTCTGTCTCTGTTCCAGAGTCAGGGACGCTGTCTTGTCAAGGCATCAAAAATCAGATGGGCTGAACATGTAATGCAATTTGGAGATGACTGTTGGACTAGAGCTGTTACTGACTGGATCCCATGGGATGTCAAAAGATCAAGTGGACGCCCACCTACAAGATGGTCAGACTTCTTTGTCAAGACCCTGAAGGAACCGTTGAGGCTCTTCATATTCCTGAAGCAAACCAGATCCCAATGGGCTACACTGGCACATGATAGGATCAAATAGAAATGTTACTTGCACCTGCTCAAGCAAATTGATGAATAATATGATTCAAGTGATCAAGTGAAGTTATCACTAAGTTCAGTGAGCTGGAGCGATAGGTGAAAAACAGGCTCTGAATACCTACATTTTGAAGGCTGTTGGCTGGGGAGACTTCCCTCTGGCTCAGAGGATACCAGTCTTCAGGTCCTCAGACTGGACGTGGCCCATACTTTTATCAAAGTCCAGATTTGTAAGTATTGATCTTATACAAAACAGCCACGCAGAAATAATCAGATAATGTTTGAGTATATGTCTAGGCATCACAAAGCAGTTAAATTTACTTAAAATCTACTATTATAATGTGCAGGTAAGGTGTTTGCTTGCATCTAGGTGACTCAAGTTCTATCCTCAGCATACGGTCCTGCAAGAGTTATTCCCTATGCACAGCTGGGTATGGCTCTGGCACTGAAATGTATTTCTTATAGGCAAAACATTTGAATTTCCACCCTATGAGATCAAAATTATCTTACATAACATGTTAATTAATTTTAAGTTCTTTTCATAGTTTAGATATATTTTATGCCATATGCTTGTGGTATTAATGATAAAATATATTGACTTTTTTCAGAGCACATAAATCAACTAACTTTGATTTTCATGTGTGCATCAAACGGAATGCTCTAGAGAAATAGAATAAGATGAGTCTCTATGGAAAGGGAATATTTTAAAGAACTGATTCACACAATTATGAAGACTGGCAAGTCCAAAATCTTCATGTAGTGAAACGCTGTAGGTATTCAGAGCCTGTTTTGCTCATTTTGAAGGCTGTTGGCTGGGAGACTTCCCTCTGGCTCAGAGGATACCAGTCTTCAGGTCCTCAGACTGGACGTGGCCCATACTTTTATCAAAGTCCAGATTTGTAAGTATTGATCTTATACAAAACAGCCACGCAGAAATAATCAGATAATGTTTGAGTATATGTCTAGGCATCACAAAGCAGTTAAATTTACTTGAAATCTACTATTATAATGTGCCACAGATTTATGTTTAAAATTTTAAATAGAAATTAAAAAATAATTAACATTATTTTGATTAACTATAATATATCTACACTCATCTCCCATGTTCTGAGTTTTATTTAGTTTTATTGGGAGATGCAAAAAAAAATAAAAGAATATAGATGTTATTGTCATATTAAAATTGCTGTATTTAAAAAGAGTTTTTATAAATTTCACTTGCAATATAATATTTTAATGTTTGTTCTGTTTTAATTTTACAGTGTCTGAGATACTTTAAAATTTGGGAATCTATATTAATATGCTTGTCATGAGGAAAATTTTTTGTGTTCAAAAATGGTAAAATAGCAGGTAATAATTGTAAATTATTACCTTTATCTTTATTATCTATTAACTCAAATTTATTATAATTAAAATTTTACAGCTGCATATATATGTACACATATATATATGGAAGTGAGTTGTTGGGCTACATTCAGCTGTGCTCTTGCCTTGCTTATAACTCTATGCTTAGGGCTTACTCCTGGCTATGCTTAGGGACCACATGAGTGTTAAGGATCAAACCAGGTTCTCTGGATGCAAGGAAAGCACCTTAACCAACTGTACTATCTCTCAGACTCTGATTATATTTATTTAGATTCAATGATTTTTTGTTTAAGATGACAATATATACATAGCTATTTAGACATAGTCATCCTTTCTTCTTTTTTTTTTTTTTTGCTTTTTGGGTCACACCCAGCGATACTCAGGGGTTACTCCTGGCTCTTTCTCAGGAATTGCTGCTGGCGGTACTCGGGGGACCATATGGGATACCAGGGATCGAACCCAGGCCGGCATAGGCCAGCCGTGTGCAAGGCCAACGCCCTACCCACTGGACTATTGCTCCAGCCCCCAACATCCTTTCTAATTGGATTTTTAAGTCACTGAGTTAAATTTAAAACTATATCAAAGTGTTTTTTCTAATATTATTTGAAAATATATTATTTAGAAATATCTTTTTAAATTATTTTTCATGGATTAATATAAAAAGAAATTCAGTCAGTATACACTTAAAAGTCTTTTTTTTCTTAGTCAAAATGATAGTAGGGGGTGAGGCAGTTTTTCTGGCATGTCAGTAACCCAGGTTTAATCCCAAGCAACCATATGGTCCCGAAACCCTGTCAGGAGTGAGTCCTGCAGAATTAGGAGAAAGTTCTGAGCATCTTAGGGTGTGGTCCAAAAAACGAAGTGTTATTTTCTATTTTTACAGTTATGTTGTAGTATTTTAAAGATCTATAGATACAGGAGAGATAGTATCACTTGCATCACTTGTCTTCCCGTTTGTTCATCAATTTGCTCGAATGGGCACCAGTAACATCTCCATATGTCCTGTAAAAAGCAAGTGTAGCCCAAGGGCATCTGCTTGCTCCAGGAACATGAAGAGCCTCAAAATATTCCTTCAGGTCATGGGAATGAGGTCCATAATTGTTACTGGTTTTTGGCATCAAATACAACATGGGTAGCTTGCCAGGCTCTGCTGTGTAGGTGGTACACTCTTATTAGTAGGCTATCATCTCGAGGTTTCCTGATGAACCTCAACAGGGAGAGATCTGTTTTTCTCTTAGGTGGAGTTCTGAGGAGCTGTGGAGTCTGGATGTTGAGAATGATTGACATCATGGCGTTGGGGTTCTCCTGGCTTCTTGCTAGGCTCACTGGGATGACAAGCCACGGCTAGAACCTGCCTAGAACTGTATACAGTGTATACATGTGAAAGATCCTGGTCCTAGGTTCCAGTATTATCTAATTCTCTCATAAGGCCATGGAGCGGCTGTGCACTGGCATAGATTTGGATCTGGAGTGTCTCTTCCAGGTTGCTGGCTGTGGTGGTTGAGAGCTCGCAGTCACGCCTTCTGACATGGAGGTGAGGAATGGGAGGAGGAGCCCACATCCATGCTCCAAGTCTGGCCAGCATGTCCCTCCCCCACATGTGTGAGTGAACCCTTGTAGCTATGTTGGACTCAGCCAGGGGCTGGCTGAGCCATTTATTGCTTTCTGGAGCTCCATGGGCTGCTTCCACGTGGGGCCGAAAGGCGCAACTGTGAGTCTGGAGTGGTTGGGTCTGGAGTGTCTCTCTTCTGGGGTTGCTGGCTGTGGTGGTGGAGCCCCCAGTGGGCAGTAAATGGCTCAGCCAGCACCTGTTTGAGTCCAACATAGCTCCAAGGGTTCACTCACTCCTGTGGGGAGGGTCACGCTGGCCTGACTTGGGGCCGGTATTTGGGCTCCTCCTCCCATTCCTCTACCTCCAGTTTGGAAGGCATGGCTGTGAGCTTCCAACCACCACAGCCAGCAACCCCAGAGAGATAGTGTCATGTGATAAGGTAGTTGCTTTATATGAACATACTTCTGTGACCCTGGTTTGATTCACAAGATATATGGTCCCTAAGGCAAAAAAAGCAGAATAGCCTTGAGCAAAACAGGGTCCAAAACTTATTCTCCAAAAAAAAAAAAAAAAACCTTGTTTGATCAGAGAGATAGTATAGGAGGTAAGATAGTTATTTAACTGGAGTTAATTATTTAACTGGAGTTAGCCTAGCATGTGGCTAACTCCAGTTAGGTTACCTGGAACTTCCCACGGTTCCCTGAGCTAAGCAGGAGGAGTAAGTGCTGAGTACAGATATGTGGCCCCAAAATTAAACTAGACTAAAATCAAATTAAAAAATATGTACACAGTTAAACAGTTGCTGCCAGATGTGACTTGAGAACTTTCCCAGCATTCTCATCCATCAGACATCAGAATTGAGCAGGAATTTTATAGCTATCAAATATAAAATACCTTTGGAAAGGCTGACATAATTTGAAGCTAGTATAATTTTTAAATCAAATTTATAGGAGCCAAAAAGATCATAAAGAAATGGAGGTGCTTACTTTACACAGAGTCTACCCTGGTTCAAATCCAGAAACTCCATTTAGGTCCCCCTGAACTTCATCAGAAGTAATCCTTAAAATACTGTTGGGTGATCAAAACCCAACATATTTAAAACTAAACAAATTCATTTTCTAAATATAAAAAGTATATTACAACGAATCTGTTTCTTGAAAAGTTACTGCTTGCTTCTTTTCATCTAACCATCAATTAGCCTTTCAAAATAATCATTTCTGTTTTTCGTTTTCTCTTGGACTTTTTAGAAGTGGGACAAATTATTATTATATTGAACCCAATATCAAGAAATAGAACATTGCTTTGAAGATTTACAGGGTAAAGATAAAACAATAATTTTGTTACCTAAATTAACATTGATACTTCTGTTAATTAACAAGCCTTATTTTTTATGTAAGTCTCAGAGTCCTAAAGAATGAGTACCTTCATGTTATTTTCCTTTCATTTTATTTTTCTATAAAAAGTTATGGTGGAAAGAATTTTTTTCTCATTAGTATTACCCAATTGAAAATTAGAACTTTAGTCATTTAATGGAGGATGAAGAGAGCAAGTAATTATCCAGTCGGTTTTTGCCTTTCATTAAAATTTCTCTCAAATATGAAAAGCATACAAGAGTCAATTTATGTCTATGATTATACATCGATGTAATTGACAGGCCTACATATAGAATAAATTACAAAATTTTAGAGTGCAATTAAATTTGAAATATTCCTTCACTAAATACATAATGTTGTATCATAAGCATATAATTATGAGATTGATGTAAACTTATAACACTGGAATATGGATAAAAGTCCTTCATGGAAGTGGGAAATTGCATAAGTCAGATATTTCAGGGCTTTTAAGTTGTTTGCAATGATTTCGCTGATGTTTCACATTTATATTTTATTTTACCACTTCCTTTTCTTTCCTATTTACTTTAATTTAAATAATTTAACAAAGCATTTTCTCTCAGGTATTGTGATTTCTGCTGAGATTTCTATACAATGTAAGAAAGGTACACACTTATTACTGACATGGGAAAGATGTATATGTTAAAACCAAAAGGGTTTGCAGTGAATATCCAAACTTGTAAGAAATATTTCCAATGGCATGTTTTGAGGGATGAAACACATCACTGTATCACTATATCACTGTCTTCCCGTTCATCATCGATTTGCTCGAGCGGGCCCCAGTAACATCTCCATATGTCCTGTCTCATGCTAGTAGAGTCCAAGGCATCTGCTTGCTCCAAGAACATAAAGAGCCTCAATCCATTCGGAATGAGGTCTATAACTGTTACTGGTATTTGGCATATATATCAAATACAACACAGGTAGCTTGCCAGGCTCTGCTGTGCAGGTAGCATACTCTTGTAGGCATCTCTAAGTCCAGCATTTATTGATGAACCGCACGGCCCGATAGGCTGGTCTGCTGGGTGGAGGTCTGACGAGAGAGAAGTCCGGATGTGGAAAATGGAGGCCCTCATGGAGTGGGGGTCCTCTGGCTTGTTGCGAGGCTCTGCTGGGATGGTGGGCCAGGGCTAGAACCCACCATCCATCCCGGGCGCCTCCTGAGCGGCTGGTCACAGGGAGAGCCAGTAGCAGCTCTGCCCCATGTCCATGAAACACATCAGAAAATAAAAAGGTAATAGTAGCTATACTATCACTATCACTATCTTCCTTTTCATCATCGATTTGCTTGAGCGGGCACCAGTAACATCTCCATATGTCCTGTCTCATGCTAGTAGAACCCAAGGGCATCTGCTTGCTCCAGGAACATAAAGAGCCTCAAACCATTCCATCAGGTCATGGTAATGAGGTCTATAATTGTTACTGGTATTTGGCATATCAAATACGACATGGGTAGCTTGCCAGGCTCTGCCATGCGGGTGGCATACTCTTGTAGTCATCTCAAAATCGAGCATTTATTGATGAAATGCGCTGTGATAGGCTGGTCTGCTGGGTGGAGTTCTGATGAGGGGGAAGTCCGGATGTGGAAAATGGAGGCCCTCATGGAGTGGGAGGTTGTCTGACTTGTTGTGAGGCTCTGCTGGGGTGGCGGGCCAGGGCTAGAACCTGCCATCCCTCCTGGGCACCTCATGAGCAGCTGGGCACAAGGAGAGCCAGTAGCAGTTCTGCCCCATGTCTCTCTCAAAAAACAAAAAGTCTTAGAACTGAAGTAGAACTGAGACTTACAAAAAGTCTTAGAAAAGTCTTAGAACCGAGGGCCCCAGGGGTCACTGCGGCTGCCGTGATGCAGAAAAAAAAATACTAGAGATATATCTATCTTTCAGCTTCTAGAGAAGCTCCAGCCAGTTTTGAAGTTCTCCAACTCACAAGCGGATGTCTACAATGACAGTACTAACCTGACCTGCCGCAACAGACATCTTCAGTCAGGTGGGTTTAGGTTACCAAACCCGTCAATTAACATAGTTTGCATGTAGAGTTCCAGCTTATCCTGACAATATTGATAGGATTTTGCTATGCTAGACTTGATTGAGTTATGTTTTCACAGAGCTATACTGAAAATAGAGTATATTCAGGGTTGTAGAAATAGTAAAGGCATTGAGACACTTACTTTGCATGTGGCCGTCCCCATTTCAAAACCATGTGGTCCCTTAGTACACCAGGAGTGATCCCTGAGCCAGGCTAGGAGTTAGCCACTGCCAGGTAACCCTAGAATGAAAAAGAAATTTTTGTTTTTCTGGTTTTTGGACCACACCTGTAAGGGATCATTCCTAGCAGGGTTCAGGGTGGTGTCCAGTGGGAAAAAAAGATAAAAAACAAAAACTTGAAGTAGCTATACAGTTTGTTTATTTGTACCTCAAGTATAAATATCACGGTTTACACAGTTTTACGCAGAGCAGCAGTGCTGATTTTTATTCTTCTGCAACACAGTAAAATAAAATGGGTGGGAGAAGTCGTTGGTTGGAAGTAAATCATCTCTGTGGTCATTAAGCTTCACACATTAAAGGATTTTCTATGAAGCAATGTATAAATATACCGTTTGTCTTTATTTGTACTGTTTTAACATTGCCTACTGTGCATAACTTTAAGTCTCTTTTGCTCGAATATCTAAATGATAATAAAAACATGCAGGCACAAGACAAGGTGTCTTACTCTTGCCCCTTCTATTTCAATGAACTTATAAACAAGACAAATTAGTGATATAAACATATCTAAAGATGAAAGTCTGAATTTTTTAAATTTATAAAGTAACACTCATAGGAGCTTTTTTTATTTGCTTTTTTTGGGTCACACTCAGCAATGCTCAGGTGTTACTCCTGGCTCTTTGCTCAGGAATTGCTCCTGGCGGTGATTGGGGAACCATATGGGCTGCCCGGGATCGAACCTGGGTTGGCCGCATGCAAGGCAAACACCCTACCCACTGTGCTATTGGTCTGGCCCCTTAAGAGCTTATTTTTTAAAAATTCTCATTGTTGTCTAGAACCAAAAATTATCTACCATAGAAGTATTATATCATCTAATTAAATGCAATTCATTTCAACTTCCCTTCAAATAACATTATCAGGATATATTATCAATGATAACAAATCAATGCATCTTACATGAAAATTATTTTAACTTTAATGTAGATGAATTAGATATAGAACTTCTGTCAGATAAAATAAAACTTTTGCCTCTACATCTGAATACAGCAATTGAAGTCATCTTCATGTGTTGGTCAAACTTTAATTTTTTTTCAAATTTTATTACACCACTTTTAGACACACAATTGCAAGATGCTCATGTTGAGTTATGGTTCTACAGTGTTCCAACACCCATCCCTCCACCCGAACCCATCTTCCATCACCAATGCCCCCACCTCCCTCCCCCCCTCCCACACCTCAACTACCTGGCGGGTTCTGTTTGTCTTTTCTCTCCTCTCTATCTTTCCCTCCAGCCCAACTTTCCTACACATCATAGAATGCAGTACATTAAAGAACATAACTGTTTCCACTAGTTTGATGGACCACGCGACTTAGGGGCCTCATGGTCAGCATCTGGACAGCGAAGGTGGAGGCTAGTGTGGTGGGCAAGTCTCATCCGGCTGCTTCCGGAACCCCCAGAGGTGATGGTCCCACTCCCCAAACCCATCTGTCCTCCTGGGAGCCCCATGGTCAGCTAAGCCTGGATAGAGCCAGTTCCAGCTTCCCGCCACGTGTGAGGCTCTGCATGCTATGGATGGTCCTATTGGTCAAACTTTAATATCTGTGGTCTGCAAAGTAGATCTGAGGAAAAGAATTGCAGAACCATGTCCTGGCTACATTCGCCCAAGGAAGGAACTTTACTTTTTTCACATTAATATTTTGATGATGTCTTAGCAGTACTCTTATAGGAGACAATCATTCCATTATTTTAGAGAGTGGGAATTTATTTCAGTTTAATAATTATAGAAACCTTATTACTATTATTATTTATCAGTAAAATGAAAGTTCTCTTTATTCATAGGTTTATGTCAGCAGCCTGGATAATGTGGACTTGGAAAAGGGTTTTATAATTGGGAAATTCTAGAGAGGAACAGTAATAGGTTATTCTTCACTGCATTTATCTTTTCCTATGCTTTCCTATTGAAGTACTCTTAATGGTCTGAAAACAGAACAGTAACTGAGCATCTGTGCTCATATCTTTTAATTGTCCAGAGGGAGACCTTTTAACTACTCTTTATGGCTACACTTAATGACAAATATTTGCAAGATATAATTCTCAGTGTTATCTGAAATGAGAAGTGAGATAAAAAAGATAACTTTTTGTTATATTTTTCTGAGTTTTTAAAGCCTCTGTCCTTTGCTTTAAGAGGTTACTATTTATTGTTTTCCTGTGTGTAATTTTGATTTTTACTTCCATTTGTGTTCCTAGTGCCTACTTTTCAATGTATTCATACAAATAGAAACATAACATTCATATTAGAATAGCAATTTTTTTCAATTGTCAGGAGACAGAATATATTTATCTAAAAAATAAAATCAATATTTAAGAGGAATATGTTTGCAGATAATGTTTTGTTTAATGATTTGTTCCACCAGGTCCTGGTATAAATTGTATGTTCCTCAGAACCACCTCTACACACAAACACACAAACACACACACTCACACACACACACACAGAAAGAAATCTCATTTTTATTTCACCCTCATTCTTTAAAAGCTTTTATATTTGTATTTTATGCATCATGGTATATTGACGGCCCCAATTAACAGGTCTAAGAGGAAAGATCAAAAACCATAAATATCAGTTTGGAGAGATAGTATAGTGGAAAAGACGCTTGCTTGCACATGGCCTTCCTGGGATCAATCTCAGGCACCCCTATGATTCCCTGAGCACCACCAGGATTAACTACTGAGTACAGATCCAGGAGTAATCCCTGAGCATAGCCAGGTATAGCCCAACCCATCCCATTTCTGCACCCGCAAAAATATTGTATATATGCGGCAAAGCCTGGCAAGCTACCCGTGTTTTATTTATTATGCCAAAAACTAGTAACAATTATGGACCTCAATTCCATGTCCTGAAATATGGTTTGAGGCTCCTCCTATCCTGGAGCAAGCAGATGCCCTTGAGCTACACTTGCTTGCGATAGGACGTATGGAGATGTTACTGGTGCCCACTCTAGCAAATCGATGAACAACTTGAAGATAGTGATACAGTGACAGTGACAGTGATATATATATATATATATATATATATATATATATATACAAATGCATGCAGATCACATGGGCAGATATTTCTTATACATTGTTTCTGAGAAATATTCTGAAATTCATTTATACTGCAAATGTTACTGACTATTCACTTTATTATTTATTATGGAAACATTGAAAAGAATCTTAGAGAAAACTCTGAATTGTTATCATTGTTGGATTATATTCTAGTGGGAGACTTAGATGTCAGTTAACACTTAAAATGTTTAAGCAGGATTTTATGAAAGAAATAATTTCCATGAGGTGGGAATGCTAACTAATCTGAATACAAGAAAGTATTCTAGGAAGGAATTAGGAGAAGGGTTGTTCAGTTAGCAGCATGATAACTGTTCTAGTACTAGCATATGCAAAGGTTCTGATAAAAGAACACAGCCCTTAAGAAACAAAAAAATAATAAAACAAAACTTGAAAGTTAACAAAAAATAAAATATTTTTTCTGATTCCTGTACCAAATGCTAAAGATTTTTCATGGAAAAAGTCACAAGAGGAAGAAACTTGTGATATTTGTTGCTTTCATAAGATCTGACCTAAAGTCTGACTTAGTTCAAAACTGCATCAATATGATTTAATGTTTTTTGAAAAACATATTAATTTAATACTTTTGAAAAAAAAGTATTAAATCAGAAAGAGAATGACTGCATTCATTTGTGGAATATAAAAATAGCATGACACTAATACCCAATGCCAGGCAAAACATGAATGAGGAAGACTTCTCAGTGGTTGGAATCTACCCCAAGTGTGTAGAAGTCCGAGGTTAGGGTAATACAGAAAAAGGACCAGTGTGTGCAAAAAGAAGGAAAAGAGAGAAAGAGGAGGAGGAGAAGGAGAAGTATAAGGAGAAGGAGGAGAAGAAGGAGAGGAAGAAGGAGAATGAGAAGAAGGAGAAGGAAGATGATAAGGAGGAAAAGGAGGAGAAGAAAAAGAAGGAGGAGAAAAAGGAGGAGTAGAAGGAGAAGGAGGAGGAGGAGAAGGAGAAGAAGGAGAAGAAGGAGGAAGAGAAGGAGGACAGAAGAAGGCTGAGGAGGAGAAGGAGGAGAAAGAGAAGGAGTAGGAGAAGGAGGAGAAAAAGGAGGAGAAGGAGAAGGAGGAGGAGAAGGAGGAGGAGGAGAAGAAGCAAATGAAGATGAAGAAGAGAAGAAAGAAGACGAGGAGGAGGAGAAGGAGGAGGAGAAGGAGAAGGAGACGTAGGAGAAGGATAAGGAGAAGGAGAAGAAGATGAAGAAGAAGAAAGAAGAAGGAAGAACAAAGAAGAAGAAGGAGAAGGAGGGGGTATGGAGGAGGAGGAGGAAGAAAAAGAAGAAGGAGAAGGAGAAGAAGAAGGAGGAGGAGGGGCAGGAGGAGGGAGAGGAGGAGGGGGTAGAAAAAGAAGAAGAAGGAGGAGGAGGAGGAGGAGGAGGGGGAGGAGGAGGAGGGGGAAGAAAAAGAAGAAGAAGGAGAAGGAGGAGAAAGAGGAGGAGGAAGAAGAAGAGGAAGAAGAATAAGGAGGAGGAGGAGGAGGTGGAGGCGGTGGAGGAGGAGGAAGAGGAGAAGGAGAAGGAGAAGGAAAAGGAGGAGAAGGAGGAGAAGAAGAAGGAGAAGGAGAATTAGAAGGAGAAGCGAAGAAGAAGAAGAAGAAGAAGAAGAAGAAGAAGGAGAAGGAGAAGAAGAAGGAGGAGGAGGGGCAGGAGGAGGGAGAGGAGGAGGGGGTAGAAAAAGAAGAAGGAGGAGGAGGAGAAGGAGGAGGAGGAGGGGGAGGAGGAGGGGGAAGAAAAAGAAGAAGAAGAAGAAGAAGAAGAAGAAGGAGAAGGAGGAGAAAGAGGAGGAGGAAGAAGAAGAGGAAGAAGAAGAATGAGGAGGAGGTGGAGGGCGGTGGAGGAGGAGGAGGAGGAGAAAGAGAAGGAGAAGGAAAAGGAGGAGAAGGAGAAGGAGAATTAGAAGAAGGAGAAGCGAAGAAGAAGAAGAAGAAGAAGAAGAGGAGGAGGAGGAGGAGGAGGAGGAGGAGGAGGAGGAGGAGGAAGAAGAAGAAGAAGAAGAAGAAGAAGAAGAAGAAGAAGAAGAAGAAGAAGAAGAAGAAGAAGAAGAAGAAGAAGAAGAAGAAGAGCAGAAGAAGAGAAGAAGAAGAAGCTGCCGACAGGCTTAGGGAGGGTTAGGGTATCAGGGTACACTGGTGGTGAGAAATATGCACTGGTGGAGGGATGGGTGCTGAAACACTGTATGACAGAAACCTTATCAGGAATATTCACATAATTTTATATCTCATGGTAGAATAATGAAAAATAATTTCTACATGTTGCTTTGAATTTCCTAATTGTTAAAGTGTATTTCAAAACTCACACTTAGCAACCTAATATTATTCTTAAGAATTTGTCATATATTTCCAAACTATACCAATCTAAAAGCTAAGTAAAATTGATCTTATTTGCTCAAAAATTTATCTTGAACATAAGGTGAGAAAACTCTGCCTCCAAATCCTCTCATATTTTAGTTTCCTTCTCTTTCCTTCTCAATTTTTAACATTGCTGCCAATTTACACATATTTTAATTCCTGAGGAGAAGGAGGAGGAGCAGGAGAAGACAGAAGAGAAAAAGAAGGAGAATGAGGAGGAGAAGGAGAAGGAGGAGGAGGAGAAGAAGAAGCAGACGAAGATGAGGAAGAGAAGAAAGAAGAGGAGGAGGAGGAGGAGAAGGAGGAGGAGAAGGAGAAAGAGAAAGAGGAAGAGGAAGAGAAGAAGGAGAAGGAGCAACTTGCTTACTTGCTACTTACAAAAAGCTAAAGAGTAATGCTATAACTATCATTTTTGCAGGAAAGAAATGTTCCCAACTGATTTTTTCATTCCTGCTGCTTTAGTACAATGCCTGAGAAATGTTAAGTGATTATGAAAATATCAACAAGAATTCTTCCAGTATCAGAGAGATAGCTCAGCAAGCAGGTCACAAGTTTGCCCTACATGCTTCCAATCTGGGTTCAATCTCAGGTACCATGTATGGTTATTTTAGTGATCAGTCAGAGTAAGACCTGAGCTAATAGGGTGAGGCCCCAATGAAAATTAAAATAATAATTCTTCTTGTTTTCTTTATGGGGGATTATTTAAAGAGGACTCTATTAAGGCAGGGCATGTTTGATATGATTTTCTACATTGTACAAATTTACTAGGATAGCACAAAATTTACCAGTTATCAAACATCCATTCATTAATATTAATTTTTAATTAATTCAGTTTACTTTTAAAGCATTGATTGGAATTCCTAAAAATTCAATATTTATGGTAGTTACAATGAACTATTTAATAATGGTTTAAGGAGAAAAACTAAAATGACATATACTTTATTTTAAAATATTTTCTTTTCTTTTTTTTTTTGCTTTTTGGGTCACACCTGGCAATGCTCAGGGGTTACTTCTGGCTCTGCACTCAGGAATTACTCCTGGTGGTTCTCAGGGGACCATATGGGATGCTGGGGATCGAACCCGGGCTGGCACAGGCCTGCCACGTGCAAGGTAAACGCCCTACCCACTGGACTATCGTTCCGGCCCCTCAAATATTTTCTTGTTATTAAGCAAAATTCATAGAGTAGCATTTCATTACTCACTACACATACTTTATTAATGGGGGTTCCTCACTGTATCACTGTCTTCCCGTTCATCATCGATTTGCTCGAGCGGGCCCCAGTAACATCTCCATATGTCCTGTCTCATGCTAGTAGAGCCGAAGGCATCTGCTTGCTCCAGGAACATAAAGAGCCTCAATCCATTCCGGAATGAGGTCTATAATTGTTACTGGTATTTGGCATATATATCAAATACAATACGGGTAGCTTGCCAGGCTCTGCCATGCAGGTAGCATACTCTTGTAGGCATCTCTAAGTCCAGCATTTATTGATGAACCGCAAGCCGCGCGAGCCGGGCGCTGATAGGCTGGTCTTCTGGGTGGAGGTCTGACGAGAGAAGTCCGAAAGTGGAAATGGAGGCCCTCATGGAGTGAGGGGTCGTCTGGTTTGTTGAGAGGCTCTGCTGGGGTGGTGGGCCAGGGCTAGAACCCACCATCCTTCCCGGCGGCCTCGTGAGCGGCTGGTCACAGGGAGAGCCAGTAGCAGCTCTGCCCCATGTCTGCAAGCCTGGGGGTTCCTATTAATTAAAATATATCTGAATAAACAACATTTGAATCCAGAAATCAAACTGTCGTGAGATCATAAGTAACTACTTTTGCTGATGATGTTGGCTATAGTCCAAATGTAAAATATTAGATCTATTAAATGTACTTGTTGGCATTTAATTTGACAATTATCATTTAAAGAAAAAGTCCTTGACATTTAAAAGTTATTTTCAATCACTTCTGTTACAGAGTGCTATATTTTTCTTCCTGCTCCCTCTCCCCAAATCACCTGAGGTTATGATAGCAGAAACTGAATAAATGTTATCATGTAAATAGAATAGCTTTCATAGAATAACAAACCAAGCTATGAAAATTCAGCAACCTAAGAATGCTGAGAGCCTAAGAATAACACTGTGACTGTAGAAAATAAATTACGCCATATTGAAGTATTGTGATCAGGATGATTCCTGCAATCTGTGAGTGATTAGTAAAAAGTTCTAGACTGTCCAAGGTCTCATCTACAAATCAATAAAGCAGGAATAATTCTGGGCAAAAATCATATATCTGATGTCTCAATTTTCTTAGGATTTTCTTAGGATTATAACTGATGCCAAGTCTGTTGTTCAGCATCAGCTTTAATTTGGAATACATTTCTAGCTTTACCAATTCAGTATGTATTGATAAAAAATACTTCTATGTAATTTTTTTGTAATGTGATTCAGGTAAAAAAAGGAAAAAAATACCTTCACTATTAATGTATTAATGAGAGATTAAATCAATTTACACACCGCTTTATCTATTTAACATATTATTAAAATTACCATATTGAAGTCAATACTTTTATAGTTTTCCTGTAATCTTTTATGACCAGCTATATTTTTAGAAGGATACCACATTCTCTTGATATGTTTTTAATCTTTTCTCATATAAAACTGCAACAGAATATACTTAAAGTAGCAGAGGTGTTTTGCAATCTGTTGAATAAAATGAAAGATTTTCTCTGCAATAAACAGTAAATGACTATGTTATATGGATGAAAATTCAAGAACAATTTTATTTTTGAATACTATTTCAAATTAAAAACAAACCAAAACAGAGCCTCAAGAAAGGATAGTGGTTGAGAGGTGAAAAATGCAAACATAAGAGAAAATTAATCAGAGGATACCTGGAGATAAAAAAGAACACGGGAAAAGAAACATTTAATTCCTACAACATGTAGGTCTCTATTGTAAGTACCCCCTGCATATATCACTAAATAAAATATAGGCCTGCGTCCATCATTAAATAATTTACCAGCATTATCGAGCTGTTTTTCAGCTTTATCGAAGTTAAAACTGGCGCTAATAATACACTTGAGGAATATGACATGGACATGATTTGATTTTGAAAGATCCCTCCCCTCATCTGTATTAGCATATACATCAGTTCACTTATTTACCATATCCCGCCCACACCCTTTGGTAAGAGCAGTTTTAATTCTACTATAAATTAAATTGAACAATACAGTTGTCAAGTATACTCACAATGTCCTACATTAGGATCACATTTATTTACGATATAACGGAACATCTGTACTATTTTACTAATCTATTCCTATTCCCTCCAGTCCCTGGAAACCACTTTAATACTCTGTTCTATAAGTGTCAACTTTTTAAACATATATTCAACATACAAAAAAATGTCTTCAA
The DNA here is from genome assembly GCA_021461705.1 of Cryptotis parvus. Lineage (NCBI taxonomy): Eukaryota > Metazoa > Chordata > Mammalia > Eulipotyphla > Soricidae > Cryptotis > Cryptotis parvus. The sequence continues at coordinate 84,418 of JAJIBD010023417.1, forward strand.
CGTATAACAGACACAATGCAGTATTTTCTCCTTATTTTACTTAGTGCAATGCGCTGAATGTTCATCCACATGGAAAGTAGCAGATATCCGTTTTTAAGGTCAATAGTATTTCATTGTATGCATATGCACTTCATTTTTGATTCAATAATTCTTTGATGAACATTTGATATGTTTGCATAAATATCTTGTCTATTATCTCTGATGTTGTAATAAACATGGAAATACAGTTATCTCTTTAATGGTTTTGTTTTCTCTGATGTCTTCCTAAAAGTTAGATGATGGTTGGATGTGGCAGCTCTATTTTCAGTTTCTTAAGAAGCTTGAGAAACAATTATATTGTTTTCCATGCTGTCTATCCTTGTTTCTAGCTAACAATTTATAAATGTTCCTCTTTCTCTAATTATTTGCAGTATTTGCTATCTCTCATCTTTTCTTCTAGGAATTTTATAGATGGAGGTGATATGTAGATGTATATATGTTTTGAGTTGATTTTTTTTGTGCTTAGTGATAGGAGTCTTAATTTCATCACTTTGCATTTGATAATCTGGTTTTCACAGCACACTTCATTGAAGGGGTTATGGTTTCCTCACAGTACAGTATTTGTTCTCATATTGAAAGTTAATTTACTATTTTAGCATAGGTGTTTTGGGGTTCCCTCTATCCCATTCTGTTATTCTATATGCTATGATTTTACTATACCTACACTAATTTCACTAACGTTATTGTAACTCAAAATTAATAATATGTGATATTTCTTTTTACTTATTACCATTTTCCTAAGTATGTTAGAGATTTCCTGCCCCTCGAGGTGTTGCAGGTGTGGCTACAGTGCCCGGCTGCATCAGTATGTGACAGACAGGAGACAGACTTGTCTACACCCAGGGCTCTCATGGATCCTGGATGGTTGATGGTCTGACATAGAAAAAGATTGGGTCCTCTTGGGATGAACCCTAGGATGAGCCATGGCACAGCCTTGGAAGGTACCCGTGGTGTATTCAATATGCCCAAAACAGTAACAATAATGGGCCTCATTCCCGACAAATGGAGACAGACGTTCCTGGCATCTGCTCAGGCAAATCAATGAACAATGAGAAGACAAGTGACAAGAGGCAAGTTAAAGATAAAGTCATACCCATAGTACCAGTGACATTCTTAAGAGTTCATTTTGTTTTATTTTATTTGGGGAGGGTCCTCAACCAGCAATGTTTAGGGCTTACTCCTTGCTCTGAACTAATGAATCATTCCTGGCAGGGTTTGGGTGACCATCCATATGGCTTGTCAGAGATCCCATCCAAATTGGTTATATGAAAGGTAAGCAACTTACCAGCTGTGCTATCTCTCTGGCCCCAGGTTTCATTTTTTGTTAAGGAAATCCCTTCTCTCTACATGCTAACATGTATACTGAGATGGCTTATCTTCATTTTATGTTTTTATTGATTGAGGGAGGCTAGAAAAGCAAACTGAAAAAGTTGACCCAGTCACAGAGAGTTTTATGCAAGTAAAAAAATCATTATTCAATAGCGCTAGTTTTTACTGAAATAAAAGAAAAGGATGGGGATCCATTATTGGTGGTATCTTTGCTGTTCAGCTATCACTGTACTTTTCTCTGTTCTGTTTTTTTATTTCTTATCATTTTTCTCCTTTTGTTTTTTTTATCATTGTACTTTTTAAGTGTGCTTGCTTGTAAGATGAATGATCTAATTTCTAAAGTTCTGAGTTTACTACTTCAAACCCATGTCAGATCTACTCAGGTAATTTCAACATGTGTTAACATAGTTTCTAAAAAGAAAAGCACACATAAGCCCTCTCTTTTCCAAAAAAGTTGTAATAGTGAAATATCCAGCTAGTTACTGATGTTTTGCTAAGTACCATGATAATGAAGTTTCCACTAAAGTTAGGTCTCTTTGTACAGTAGTTCTTTGTAGAACAACATATGGTACTTTGTAGTTCTTTGCAGAAATAGCATATAGTTTATCATTTTTGGATGATTTACAGAAAGTACAAAACTAGTTCTAAAGTATGTTATACTGAAAAAAGTTATCTGAGATCTGATTAATGTCTAGGGCATTTGGTTAATTTATTGTGGATATTGATGGTTTGGGGAGTAGGGGGATTATTATACATCATTTTATCTTGGAGCTATCTGAAAGTCTTGAAAATCTTACCTTAATTTTTAACCATTATATATAAATTACATTAAAATTTCTAGAGTGGAATTCAGGCATCACTTATAGGAGCTTATACTTAACAGATGTGCCATGTAACTAGATCGATTAAGGACCGATTCATTTTATTTTCTTGTCATTATTTAGAGTCTATATGAACCTGATCAACTCCTCCAATCTGATCACCAGTTTGAGCATTAAATAAGTTAAAATGATATGCATGATAGGCACTCACATGTATTGTTAGTAATTAGGAGTCTAATGATTAGTCTAATAGTAATCATAGTGAAAAGAGTCTAATAAACAAACTTTTCTATGGACTTATAGTTGCTTTAAGTCATACCTTGGGAACATTGAGAAAGAGACCATGCAATTTTTTAATGCAGACTATTTTTTTATTCAAATGACAAATCCAATTGTTATAAATAATTTTTCAGAATTTGAAATCACACATTTAAATATTTCAACGATTTATTTGCTTAATGTCCTTGGAAGTTTATATATTTTGAGCTAACTGAAGAGAATTGATTTTTTAATTAGAATTTTTTTCAGTTAGAATTAGAAATAAATGTATGGTAAATGTATAAATGTTTATGACAAGGCAACAGAACATAGTAGAACATTTATAAAATTCTAAATATGTAAAACTTTAGAATTTTTCTGAACAATGTAATTAATGTACTTAGTATTATAGTAAAGAGATATTAGACCAAAAGTATATACTAGAAAAGGAAATTAGAAGCTGTGCTTTTGGTTATGCTTTCAAATATTCCCATAACTTTAATAAGTTAAGATCATTTTAATTATTATGAGATCAACAGCTTAGACTATATAAAACAATAATCACACATTAGGGCATATAATGAGAATACTGATATGTATAAAGAAATGAAAATAAGTGTTTCATAGAGTTATATACATCTAGAATTTTTATTAATTTCCTAAAACTTTTCCTTTCTTATAGCTCACAAAGAACACTTTTTAATTCCATTAGTACTAACTATATTTTAAGCATCTTTTGATTACGCACTTTCTGTCTTATTTTGAACACTATAGGGGCCAGAGCAAGGTACAGTTACCTTGCCTTGTATGCGGCAGATGCAGTTCTACCAAATTGCTTTTCGAGCTCTACCTAGGAGAGATCCCTAAGGTGGGACCAGTATCAAGTTCTGAGCACTTCTGGGTGTGACCCAGAAATCAAAAATAAAAAACACATTTAGGCTGATTATGAGCTTAATTTCACTCTAGTTTTAATTAATAAATAATTTCTACAAATCATAGCTATTATTTATACGTGACTTACAAATATTTTGGCCTTTAAAAACAGATTTGCTGAATTTGCTAAATATTCATTGCATAATTCATAACTTACATTTGCAAATCAAGTATGATAATTTATTAGTCACTTTTACAAATTTAATTTCATCTTGATTTATCATATTGAGTAAAATGTTTCCCATTATAGTGCTGAGTTAAATAGTTCTAAAAATTTCAATTAATTGTCCCAACTTGTTATAACAGATTTAAACTGATAACTTGTTATAAGTCATTCTTGATATCTCCTTAGTGTAACTAGTAGAATGAGACTGAAAAGAGTGCCAAGGATAGTATTTCTAAAATAAAATTAACCCCAGGCTTCTGATTTTCATGCTCAGTACTTCTTCTGTATCCCTTTGTATTCACTTTATTCCCTAGCTTTTGTCTTGCTATATGTTCAGACTTAATGAAAAAGTAAGAAAATGGTACAAAGAAGTCCCTATAATCTTTCTCCCAAATCTACAGTGTTAACACTTTACTACATTTGCTTTTTTCTTCCTATTGACCCTCTTTTCTTTTCCTTACATTTTCCTCTTCATTGTTTTGGAGTATCTGTTATTTAAAAATTTCCTAATCCAAAAAAAATCTATTCACAAAGGCAGAAGATAAAAGGGAGTTTTATTCCTGATCAAACATTAATCCAGAATTTATGTTCATTTTAGGCAATATGTTAAACAATTACTGATAAAACTTCCTCTTTTATATAACCAAGTGTAGGTAACCTATTTATAACCTGAATCCAGTGAGCCACCTAAGTTAGGCTCTCACCCTCTCACAGAAACTGGGACATCATTCCCAAGTGTTTTAAAAAGACATTTTGTGTCCTAAAGCTGATACTACACCTACTGAGTTCCTGAAAAGCTTTATAAACATTACAAAAATTGAGAAGTGCTCACAATGACTACTTATCTAAATTGTATGCTCTAAGAAAAAAAAAGGGAATTCCTGTTATATTCAACAGGAAGAATTAAGTCTTTACATATAATTTGAATTTGCACTTATACATACATAATTATTCTGAATCCTTTTGGAGAAAATTGATTCACTATAATAGTAAGACACATTGAAAGATATCACAGGCTCTGTTCCAGATCAGTGCAAAAAGTGAATATCACAAAGTAAACCACAAACATATTTGAGTTACTCAGTGCATATGAAAGTGATACTTACTCTATACTACAACTTATTAAATGTATAGCAGTATTACATCTAAAAATTTATATACTTTGATTTAAAAAACACTTAGAAAAAAAGAAAGGGTGAGACTGACACAAAATGACCACTTGTTGTAGAATAAAATGGCACATTAAACTATGGTTTACAAAAAAATAAATAAATAAATAAAATAAAAAAATAAAAAACTATGGTTTACAATAAAAGTTTGATTATAAAAGTCACATTATCTCTGAAGTAGAGTTAGATGAGGCATACCTGTATTCACTAATTTTCTGAATCCTAACGTAAATGGAAAGTAGTATGATAATTGCTGTTATAAGTTTAGTAATTATTTGTAGTTTGATTAATATATTTTTGTGTTATCAAGGGTTTCATAGAATATATTTAGTTTTTAAAAATTATCTTGAGTAAATGAAATATTAACATAATTTCTGAAGTCAAATCTGCACAGAAGGTCTCTTTAAATAAATGACTTAATCTACTCCCAGCATTTCTTCTTTCTCCTGTGTCCCACTCTATAAATAATCAGTAGGATTCATTGCTAATTTTTTTTGTTCTAAGTATTTCTTTTTATAAAAATTATCACATAGTCTTATAACATCTCCTTGGTTCTTACAAAATGATAGGAGGAATATTTTAGCTTACTTTTTACCTAAGATTTAGTTTATGCTATTTGTCCTAGGCATCATGTTATATTAGTTCATAGAAACTCCCTCTATTGAGTTGTTCACAGTTAATTGGGAGAAGTTATTCTAGGAAGTTATAAGTTGTTGGGCTCTGAACGGCTAGCCTTAGGGTCCAGCACTTCCCCATAAGGGCCTAGCTAGCACTTTCCCACCACAAAACCCTAAGGGCAGGACCCAGAAATGGGCCCTGCCCATATGGTTACACCCAAAACATCTGTGTTTATTCAAGCTAAGGTGAGGTAGAATGTGCCTGGTCTGACCTCTGATCAGAGGAATATGTAAATCAATGATTGTTACCTTGCAAATGCTAAATCTGTGATTGTTTTCTGTTGCAATGGCCCAAGAGCGGACAAACGCCTTGTGATTTGTGCTTGTATCCCCCTCCACCCAAATACTGCTATCCAGAACTCCCCAACGCATCGGTGTCTCTTTCTTTCCTTTCTCAGCAACAGTAAGGCAGAGTTTCTCCCAAGTCTATCGCTCTCCTTTTTCCGCAGGGATGAAGTCCAGAAAGATCTAGGTCTTCCTCATTCATACTAGGGGCTGCTGGCCAGGGCTCCGACAATAAATAAACTTTAAAAAGCAAATTAAAGTAAGGTTTTCAGTGGTAGAAAATCTTACATGTGTTAGCAATGTGCATCCAACTAAGAAAACAATGAAAGAAATTATCCCACAACAGAATTTTTCAAATTTCTCCTGGGTAGAGCTCAATGTATAGAAAGAACGGTCATGTTAACCTACAAATGTAATATTCATATTAAACTTTATATTTACAGATAAGTTACAAAAAGTAAGATTGCAAATATTTAAATATATAATAAATATTAGGAGTAATTTTAATAGCAAATAAATGGCACCATTTTGCCAATAATATTGCAGTGAAATAAATCTACTCTCAATCGTCCTCCATGAGTGATTCGGCTACTCTTCAATGCAGCTGAAATCAGAATGGGCCGTTTTAATCTTTCATATGGCTGCCTTCCCAGGCATGTCAAGTACTCTGGAGTTTTAAATTCATCAGTCCATATCTCTTTCCCAGTAGTTCATTTGGGGCCTTACAAACTAGCAGAGATGAGCCTGTCACAAAATGAATGATTCTTTGCTTTTTTATCTATTCTTTCCCCACCTCTCATTTTAGCTATTTTTTTATTGAACCTTGAAGCATTCAATATATCTATTGCACCAATTCACCTAAATACATAAACTAATTTAATGCCTGTAAAAAGAGGACTTGTTGAAAATGTTCTAAGTTTAATAAAGCAAAGCAAGTGCTAAATTTGTAATTACACATAATATATACATGTATACATATATGTACATATATTTTATCTTAAAAAGGAAAACAAACAATCATCATCTTCTATTTCTTTAAACAGTACAAATTGTTCTTAAAACATGATAGGTGAATAAAATGTAATTTAACTTCCACAAAATTAAATTAAATTGAGGATATTTTATGGTGGATTACCACAAGTCATCTCATTATGTGTTTTAAATTTTTGTCATTTTTAAGTCTTGCATATGAAAAATTATAACATTACACACCCTAAAATCACTTATTACTAACATTCATGCAAGAAAATTCTATGACTATTTGTTCTTATGTATAGTAAGAATTCTATAGCATTTGAAAACCTAGTAAATTTGATTTGGATTTTTAAAAATTAGCATGCTTTGAGAATTTACTTAAAATAAAAGAAAGGTAGCATAATAATTCATGTGTATAAGTATATTTCAGAAATAAACTTTTCATAAAGAGATACCCTATCCTGTGAATGAAAAGAAATTAGGTTTCTGACTTTTCTCTATTATTTGAAAAGTTGGTGGATCTGCATGAAACTGTAGTTACGGTGTTTTCCACCACCTCCTTTGCAAGGGATGCTGAGATGATGTAGGGGATTGTGGAATAATTTTTCTTCTGAAAAAAGGGACAGTAGGCTAACTATTTGGGTAAGTAAAACATTGATATGAAAAGTCACAGATTACAAAATATAAATTAAATGAAAGTAGTTATTTTATGGAAATATGAAACATTATTACATTATTAGTTATTTTATCAATTCAAGTCTTTATTTCTTGAGGTAAATTAGTTTACATGTGAATATGCAAAGTGCCTCCAAAAAAATCAAGTACATGAAATATCGGCTAAAAAAGAGTGAAGACTTATACAAAGAAAATTATAAATCACTATAAAATTAAATAAAAGATAATTTTAGCAAGTGACACATTAATAAATGTTTGCTTTAGGAGTACAATGTCAACACACCAATTCCATCATTGTTAATTGTATGTTTTCATTTAAGACACTGGATAACCTCAGTTCTGTTTTCAGTGGATATTGTGTCCTCTATGTCTAGCTTGTTTTAGATGCCAAAAGTAAACAAGATGATTTGATAACTGTCTTTCACCATCTGACTTATTTTACTCAACCTGACTTCTTCCAGATCTAACCACATATTTCCAAAAGGCAACATTTCCATCTATTCTGAAAGCTGTGGTAGTATTCAATTATGTATTTGTGCCATATAGTCTTTAGCCACTTATAAATTATTGGGCACTTGTGTTATTTGCAAATTCAGCTACTATAGACAATGCTTCAGTAGATATATCTTTGTGTGTGTGTTTTGTGTTCTTTGCATATATAGCTATATGTATAGAATTGTTAGACTATGTGGTACTTATATTTCCAACCTTTAGAGAAATATATATTCCATAGATACTTCACCAATTTACAGTCACCAATAGTGGTAGAGGTCCCCAACTTGAGAAATATAATTTTCCAAAGATGCTTAGTCAATTTTCATAGTCACCAAGTGGCAGAGGGTTTCCACCAAAGCATGTTTTTGAGTTTTGAGAGTCCAGTAACTCCTGTCATGCAACTATAAGCCTAAATTATCTTGCCCATCTTTGTTCAGTGAATCAGTAAAAGAAATAAAATAATAATCCCGAGGTCAATGTTTTCTGTAATTAAAGAAATGTTATTTATTTATTTTTTTCACTCATTTATTTATTTATTTATTTATTTATTTATTTATTTTGCTTTTTGGGTCACACCCGGCAATGCTCAGGGGTTACTCCTGACTCTGCACTCAGGAATTACTCCTGGCGGTGCTCGGGAGGACCATATGGGATGCCAGGGATCGAACCCAGGTTGGCCACGTGCAAGGCAAATGCCCTACCCGCTGTGCTCATTTGACAAGTACTTCACATATGAAGAAAACTACATGAGAAAAGTAAAAGGAAGCTGTGGTAATTGCATGGCTCTTCCCCAAGGACAGCAAGACCAGCTGAGTGGCCAACTTTGAGCCTTTAGATTCTTCAGGTAGACCAGAGTACTCAGGTGTAACATGTAACCTAAATATTGATAGTCACTTCATGGGTGCAGTAATATTTATGGTGTACCAACACTCATGGGTGCACCATAATTTAGCTTATACTAAGAGAATGGAAGAGGTATTTGTGAGACTTATTATTTGGGAATCTGAATATGAGGGAGGAAGAAAACAGGAGCTTCCAATAATAAGGACTTTGTCCCTGGAAGATAGAGCTTATACCTGTAATTTTGCTAGTTTGTACAATCTTCTATAGCACCTTTATTGATCTGTAGAACCAAGTTGAAGAAGAAGAAGAAGAAGAAGAAGAAGAAGAAGAAGAAGAAGAAGAAGAAGAAGGAGGAGGAGGAGGAGGAGGAGGAGGAGGAGGAGGAGGAAGAGGAGCAGGAGGAGGAAGAGGAGCAGGAGGAGGAGAAGGAGCAGGAGGAGGAGAAGGAGGAGGAAGGAAAAAAGGAGGGAAGGAAGGGAGGGAGAGAGGGAGAGAGGGGGAGGGAGGGAGGGAGAAAGGGAGGGAGGAAGGAAAGAAGGAAAGGGAGGGAGGATGAGAGGGTGGGAGGGAAGAAGGGAGGGAGGGGAGGAAGGGAAGAGGGGTGGGAGGGAAGAAGAGGGAGGGAGGGAGGGTGGGTGGGATGGAGGGTGGGAGGGAGGAAGGGAGGGAAGAAGGGTGGGAGGGAGGAAGGGAGGGAGGGAGGAAAAAAGAATGGAAATACATATCCAAAATACTGAATATAAATAATTTCCATATATAGAAACCTCTAGCCTGTAAGTTTATATCACCAATTTATTTGTGGGAATGTCTCACTCCAGCGAAGCTCCTTGCTACTCCTGGCTCCACACTCAGGAATTACTCCTGAAAGTGCTCGGGAACCATATGGGATGCTAAGGATTGAACTCAGGTTGGCTGCATGTAAGGAAACACCTAACTTTTGTACTATAGCTGTGGTCCCAGTTATCACCAAATTTGATATATAAAAGCATTCTCAAAAAACAATAGCCAAGGTCATTTGTTATATATAAACCATCTCTTCAAGGAATAGTGAATGGCTTTCTTTGGAAAATTAAGTCAAATGGCCAAAAAATCCTCACAGATAAAAAGACAATAAAATCTCATCATATTTATATTTATCTAAATATAAATATACTGAATTCTATCCTAAGGATCAGAGTGGTTGAATGATGAGGAAACAAAACTAGACCCTCTGCTGCTTATAAGAAACAAGCTTGAACTCATAAAGTGAATACTAGTTTGGGTGAACAGTTGAAAACGAATTATATACACTGATGGTAATCTTTAAAAATGCAAACATGGTTACATCAAGAAGCAGAAAAATGCTCAAATAACCGACATATTTAGAAACTAGAAAAGAAAACCTACATACAAAATAAGAAGGAAAAAAGTTTAAAATTTAGGCAGAAATCTGATACATAAATAAAGAAAATAGTACCAATGGTAACAAATCAGGAAGTTGTTCTATTTGTAAATGAATTACAATGAGATACACAGTTATATGGTTGTTCATGATTGGGTTTCAGTCATGTAACAGTCATATAATGTTACAACATCCATTCCTCCCCAGTGTATTTTCCACCACCAATGTCCCCAGTTTCCCTCCAGCTCACCAACCAGCCTCTGTGGCAAACCCTTTCCCTCCCTCCCTCCCTTCCTTCCCCCACTCTCTTTTCTCTCTCTCTTTCTCTTCCCTCCATATATGCCTTTGAGAAAAATAATCAGCAATATGACAAACCCTTAGCTCAAAAAACAAAGAAAACCAAAATAAATAGGATTAGATGTTAAAGGGGAAAAATTAAAATACCACATACATACAACATATCATGAGATATTTCTATGAACAACTTTATACCCCTAAGATGGATAATCAATAATGGATTTTTAAAACCATACAAACTCCCACGACTTTATTAAGAAGTTAAAAAAAGAACATACCAATCATGAGTAAGGAAATTATACATTTTATCTTAAATCTTCCCAATAGTAAAAGACAAGGTTTAGGTTTACAGAAATTCTTTAGTGAGATAAACCAAAACCTTCAAAAGTATTACTACTATACTCCTCAAGCTAGCCCACAATATTGAAGACAACTTCCTAAAATCTTCATGAAATAAATATTATCCTAGTTCCAAAAGCAGAATGTGGAGTTACAAAGAAAATTAAATTACAAGCTGATATTCCTAACAATAGTTTATAAAAAAATACTAAACAAAATTGTCAAACTAATTCAAATTCATCAAGAAGATCATACGTTATGATCACATGGAAATCATTGCAGGGATTTAAGGAATAACCCATGTATACAAATAAATTAATATAATACACTTCAACAATAAAAGGAGAGTTAAAACAATCACATATTGAATGATTTTTATCAATGAAGGTTGAGATATATTCTAACACAAAAGTTTAAGAGTAGACAGATAACAAATCAATTATGGCTACAGGGAAAATAATGTGGATTTAATTTTAGCATTATTATAAACCACTAAAAGACATTATTTAAAATTGCGAAAACGGATATTATAAGCCACTAAAAGACATTATTTAAAATTGTGAAGTACAGAAAGAGTGTTAAACATTCAGAAGGCAGAATCATATAGTAGCAGTCAGTAAGATGGGCAAGACGAAGAGCAACGAAGTTTTGGGAAATATATGGTGGGAAAAGATAACAAGATTATTGATGAATTGTATATATAGAAAAGAGAAATAGATAATTAATGTTATGCTTTAGTAACTATGAATGGTGTATCTTTTTATATAGAAGACTGAAAAGCTAATTAAATTTTTTTAATATTTAAATTTTTATTAAAACACCGTGATTTACAAAGTACAAAGTTTTTCATAATAGTTGTTAGAAAGATTTGTTATTCAACACCAATCCCACCACCAGTGTGTTCCCACCACAAAAGATCTTCATCTCCTACCCACCCTCATCCCCCATGCCTGCTACCTCAGCCAGCACTATTTTTACTGACCATTACAGTACAAATATGGCAACAGTATTGATAAAGTCATGACTTTTTTTTCTGGTTTGATATGGGTGAATATGGCTGATTTTGGTTCTCGCACTGACTTTCTGAGTTTCTAGAATGTGGTTGGTTTCTACTAATTTGAGATATCCACCAGCCATTTTGTGCTGCTTTTGCGCTTTGTGACCGACCGTGCCTCAGGGAGAACCAGTAGCAGCTCTGCACGGTATATCTGTGTCTCTGGATCATGGCCGACAGCCCGAAACAGTTTGTGGGCAGGTCCATCGGGAGACCTATTTGAAAGCTACAAAATCCTAATGGAAAAAATAAAAGTGCATCTAAACAAATTAAAAAGGACATACCATTTATAAATTGGGGAGAATCGAAATGTTAAAATGTCATCACTTCTGAAGTGATGAAGAGATTCAATGTATTTCAATAATAAATTCAGTCCAATAATAATAACAAATGCTCTATCAGATATCGTCAGATGAATTCTAAAGTTTTTGTGAAACACCATTAACAAAGCAACTAGAAGAAAAGATAAACATATGGGACTACATGAAACGAAAGAGCTTCTGCACCTCAAAAGAAACAGTGACTAAGATACAAAGGCAGTCCACACAATGGGAAAAAATATTCACCCAATACCCATCTGATAAGGGGTTAATATCCAGGATATATCAGGTACTGGTACAGCTATATAAGAAGAAAACAGCCAACCCCATAAAAAAATGGGGAGAAGAGATGAACAGAAACTTTGACAAGGAAGAAATTCAAATGGCCAAAAGGCATATGAAAAAAAATGCTCATCATCACTAATCATCAGAGAGATGCAAATCAAAACAACAATGAGATATCACCTCACACCACAGAGACTGGCCCATATCCAAAAGGGTAAAAGCAACAAGTGCTGGCGTGGATGTGGGGAAAAGGGGACTCTCATACATTGTTGGTGGGAATGTCGACTTGTACAACCTTTCTGGAAAACAATATGGACATTCCTCCAAAGACTAGAAATTGAGCTCCCTTTTGACCCAGCCATACCACTCCTGGGAATATACCCTGGGAAGCCAAAAACACACAGCGGAAACACAATCCACACTTTTATTTTCATAGCAGCACTATTCACAATAGCCAGAACGTGGAAACAACCAGTATGCCTGAGAACTGATGACTGGATAAAGAAACTGTAGTACATCTGCACAATGGAATATTATGCAGCTGTTAGGAAAAATGAAATTATAAAATTTGCCTATAAATTGATGGACATGGAAAGGATCATGTTGAGTGAAATTAGTCAGAAGGAAAGATAGAGGCATAGAATGACTGCATTTATTTGCATGACATAAATATATCAGGTGGTCTTACTAAAAGTGGAAATTATCGCAAACGTGAGGGAGTCAGAGGTTAGGTAAGACAGGGAAGGGAACATGTGTGAATAAATGTTGAAAGGGCTGATACCAACATAGAACTGAGCATTAAATACAGGCCAAAAAATACACATGATGGCTGCCAAGTGCATGTAGTGCAACCCACAATGTGTAGGAGAAGAAAGGGAGAAAGAGGGAGAAAGAAAAGAGATAAAGAACCTGCCATTTAGGCAGGCTATGGGAGGGAGGAGGGAATTGGGGACATTGGTGGTGGGAAATGGGCACTGGTGGAGGGCGGGTGCTGGAACACTATTTGACGGAAACCTCCAAACATGAACAACGTTGTAATTGTATATCTCACGGTGGTATAATAAAATGTTTAATTTAAAAAATTTAAAAAATTAATTAAAAAAATTTTACTTTGCTTTTTGGGTCATACCCAGCATTGCTAAGTATGACTCCTGACTTTGGACTCAGGACTTAGTCCTGGTGGTGCTGGGGGGACATTACGGGAGAACAGGGATCCACCCAGTTTGGACACATGCAAGGCCAATGCCCTACCCACTGGACTGTCAGCCCCAATATTTTTTTTAAATTTTAAAAAATAAAATAAACATTTTAAATTTTTAAAATATTTTAAATATATAAATAAAAGTATGAGTTATGAAATAAAAAATTGAATATGAGAAAAAAAAAATTTAACTATCTAAGACATATATATTGAGTATATTATGATAAATTTTGATAATGTTATAACAAATATAATAATCTTAAACTCAGATTCATTGACTGTATATGTCTAAGTTGGTAGTCCTGACACTAGGGCTAGATGTATAGGTTGGTAGTCATGACTCAACATAAGACCATATTATAAAAGATGTAAATATGGAAAGGTCAATTACTTCATTATTTTTTTTAAATTTTTTATTATACCACAGTGAAACATACAATTACAAAGGTGATCATAATTGGTTCTTGGTAATACAGTATACCAGCACCCATCCCTCCACCAGTGCCCCATTTCCACCACCAATGTACCCCACCCCCTCCTGCCCACCCCCATGCTGCCTTAATAGCAGGTACCCCAGTTTCCTCTTTTTCTCTCTCTGTCTCTCTCTCTGTCTCTGCATCTCTCTGCCTCTTATTTTACACATTGTGGCTAGCCCTGCAGATATTTAGAGTTTATCACTTAAGTCTCTTTGTGTATATTCAATGGTGAGTCTTAATCTGCCATTACCATTTCCCACATTTAGTAAACACTGGTATCTATTTATGTCGTATTAATGAATGCAGTCATTCTATATCTGTCCTTTTCCTTCTGACTAATTTCACTCAGCATGATAGTCTCCATGTCCCTCCATTTGCAGGTAAATTTCATAATGTCATCTTTTCTGACAGCTGCATAGTATTTCATAGTGTAGATGAACCACAGTTTCTTTAGCCAGTCCTCTGTTCTCGGGCATTTAGGTTGTTTCCAGATTCTAGCTATAGTGAATAGCGCAAGATGAATAAAGAAGTACAGATAGTGTTTCTGCTATGTGTTTTTCGGTCTCGAATTACTTCATTATTTAAATCTGAAAAAGGGGAATTTTTACAGAGAGAAATAGGAGAGAATAGTCTTCTGGGAGACAAGTTAAGAATTTCAAATAATCATCACCTGTACAAATAAATAATGATGAAAATTTCTAATTTGAGAAACAAGGATTAACCATAATACTTAGATGGAAAACATGTCACACTGACCAAAGTTATTTCAGTAGATGTATGGATAAATGTGAATTGAAATAGTAAAAACAGTGGAGGAGAAAAGTTTTTTTTTAAATTCTCACCCAGAATACATAATTAGAATACGTAATTCTCATCTGGAATACATAAAAGTACATCAAAAGGTGAAGTTGGGACTAAAGGAATATAAGGATCTAGAATATATTTTTTAAGAGAAAACTCCGCAACCTTTAAAATCAATAGAATTTTCAAACGCAAAAGATTAAGTTGATTATGAAAAAAAAACTAGATTATAGCTGTACCCACAAAATACTAGAGTACGCCAAAAGCAAGTGATCAAGCAAACAAAACTGGCACAGATTTTCACTGATATCTATAGAAAAGAAGGTAAAAAAACACTGTACGGATTCTGGTATAAAATGGATAAAGATTTATATATTTCTATTTCTATTTCTTTCCTCTGTAGGAGTTGGCTGTATAGTGCATAAAAATGTAGGCCTTTTAAGTTACACTTTTGCAACTCAAAAGTACCTTTTAAGTACTTTTTGAGTACCCTTTGGCTTGACTCAAATTCCAGTTCAGTGTGACTATGAAAAAGTTCCAAATACACAGTGTTGTTGCTGTTATATTATTATGACATTGTTTTGTTGCCATTTGCAACTTATTATCTACCGGGACATCCATCATAGCATCTGTATAACTAAATATGCATTATCCTTCTATAATTAAAAATAAATATGCTCTTGACCAAGATCCTAGATTAAAATTCTGAATTTATATTCAATCTTCTCTAAATTCCATCAGCAATAGTAAATATCGCTTAATTAAAAATATTTTTAAATAAATTTTAAAATTTGTGATTTTGTTTTAATTCTAGAAAGTAATATGCCATAAAATTTAAAACAGTTTCAATCTATAAAGCCTTTGGAGTCTCCCCCTTCATTTCCTTTTCATGTATAGTCCTAACATCCTTGGAGCTTTTCAACAAACTTTCAGTCCTACTAAAATTATATTTATGTCAGAGCTTGGTACAGAAGTCAATTTATAAATAGTAAACTTTTAATTATAATTGGCCAATTTCAAATTATTCTAATTCATTTTACTGGAAAGTTTATTAAATATGCAGTGGAAAATAGTCTAGATTCCTTTTTAACTGCCAGATCATAAATTGATTTTTATTTTCCTTCTCTTCAATAAAATAAAATTAAAATGGGAATATTCCCTATTGAATGGAAAAGACATTCAATTAAAAAACAATCTACCTTATTAAGTTAAATTTTAATTTCAGGTTTCATTACAGGCAGCTGTATTAAAGCACACTTCAACTTTTATAATTGCTTCAAGATATGTTGAGAAATGCTTCAGTTTGTCAAGGTAAACAAAATGTTTCTGTAAAAATATTTAAATACTCATAGGAAATTAATTGTTACCAACAAACTGTAAAAATATAATATCTATTAGAATTAATGAGCTGTAACAAAATGAACATATTAAAGAAAAATGTTAGAATGACATATTCCTTGGGGAGAATATTAGGAAAATGTACTTAGAACTTAGAATGTATTAGACTTAGTATCTAATAGGGTAATTACTACTACATATTTCTCTGAAATATTTGGTAAAGAAACAATTTCCCTATGTTCAATAGTCCTTTGAGTCAAAAAAAGCAATAGAATCAAATATTTATACAAATAAGAACTTTGCGTACTGAATTGTGTATTATACTTTAAACATTGTTTTACTGATGTTAATGCTTGAGTAGTATACCAAACCTTGGAAACAGAACTTCAAAAGTATTTAAAATAGATTAGTTCATGTGTTAGAAACATTTGAGTGTTGGGGCAAAGGAAACAGCTCAATGGGCAGAGCATATGCTTTGCATGCAGGAGCTCCAGGTTTGATCCCTGGCATTACCTGGTTTATAAACTAGTAGCCATAGAGAACTTCTGAGTGTGGTATCAAAAATAAATAAATAAATAAATAAATAAATAAATAAATAAATAACAACAATTAAAACAGTAGAAAGCAGTAGAAATGCTGTCTACCATTGATATAAATTTCGCTTTTCAGGAAATCAAGTAGAAACACCAAGATAAATGTTCACAGATATAAGGATATTAAGCATTTTCTCAGACATCATTTGTACTATGTGTGAATAACTGTGTTCCTAACTAAAACAAGATTAACAAGTATAAACAAGCTTAGTCTTTAAACCCATGATCTTCTTTGAAGACTCTTCCTTCTTTGACTCTGATTTTTTTGTTTTATTTTTATTTTATTACTTTATTAGGTCATCAGCTTAGTTCTCACCACCCTGAGATCTAAAATTACAAAGATGTTCATATTTGAGTCTCTGTCATGCAGTGGTCCAGCACCCATTCCTCCACCAGTGCCCCATTCCCACCACCAATGCCCCCACACTCCTTCCCACTCATCCCCAGCCTGCCCCTATAGCAGGCACCTTTTATTTCTCTCTTTCTCTGTCTCTGTCTCTGTCTCTGTATTTCTCTCTCTTCACTTACACTTTGTGACTTCCCCTACAGATACTTATAGTTTATGATGTCTCTATGTATATATTCCATAGTGAGTTCTAGTGTGACATGATAATTCCCCATTCCCAATCAACCTCCCTAGTTTGTTGCAACTACAATGATCATGACAGTCAGACCTACGGCTGAGCCAGCACGCGACTGCTTTGTGGCTGCATGACAGGCTTAGATAATAATGTAGGTTAGGACCAAGTCCTTCCCAGAATCTTTCACATTTATACACTGTAATGGTCATTATAGTAGTTTATTTGGTTTCTGCTAGCTCTTTCCTCTCTGGAGAGGCTGTATTTTCTTGAGAACATATTTCTTCTTTCTTTTCTCTTATATCTAAGTCACTATCACTATCACTATCCTCCTGTTGATCATCTATTTGCTAGAGCGGGCACCAGTAATATCTCCATATGCCCTGTCTCATGCTAGTAGAGCCCAAGGGCATCTATTGCTCCAGGAACATAAAGAGCCTCAAACCGTTATATTAGGCCATGGGAATGAACTAATATAATTATTACTGGTATTTGGCATATCAAATAAAACAGGGCAGCTTGCCAGGCTTGCCATGCAGGTGGCATAACCTTGTAGTCACCTCTAAATATAGCATTTATAGATGAACTGCACAGCTGTTTGCAGCCGTGCGAGACGGGCTGTGATAGACTGTCGCTGGGTGGAGTTCTGACGAGAGGGAAGTCCAGATGTGAAAAATGGCAGCCCGTTGGAGTGGGAGGGTCATCTGGCTTGTTGTGCGGCTCTGCTGGGATGGCGGGCCAGGGCTAGAACCCGCCATCCCTCCCGGGTGCCTCGTGAGTGGCTGGGCACAGGGAGAGCAAGTAGCAGCTCTGCCCCATGTCTGTCTCTGGTTCAGCATACCTGGGCCGGATTGAAAAAAATTTACATCTAAGTAAGTTTCATTTAATAATAACCACCTTTATTACTTAATAGACTATAAGTATTATAAATAACTCAAACTATCGAGCATCTAATTTTAATGCATCTTTTTTTTTGCTTTTTTGGTTCCACCCAGCGATGCTCAGGGATAGCTCCTGACTCTGCACTCCGAATTAATACTAGGGTGCACAGGAACCATATGGGATGCCAGGGATGGAACCCAGGTCAGCTGTGTAAAAGGCACACACACACTACCCACTTGACTATCACTCCGCCCCTGTATCTAATTTTTAAATTGATTAACTTATAATCAATTTATATGGACTTATATGGGAAAAAGAACTTATATGGGAAAAAGAATAAGGGCACTATATTCATATAAAACATCTGACCATTCAGTTTGGTATTTATTAAAGAAAATAATTTAGCTACTTAAGGAGAACATAACTACTTAAATATGTTAGTCTATTTAAAATGGCATTTGCAGGGCCCGAGTGATAGCACTCAGGTAGGCATTTGTCATGCAAGCAGCCAGACAGGATTCAGTCCCTAGCATCCCATATGGTTACACCCCCCCCCCCACCTCCCGCCCCAGCAATGCCAGGGGTAATTCCTGAGTGCAGAGTCAGGAGTAACCCTTGAGCATAGCCTGGAGTGGTCCCAAAAGACAAAAAATAATTTAAATGGTATTTGTAACATTTTTTATTTCCACCTAAACATATCCTCAGAACTTTTCAAAATCCATGCACCACCTCAGAAGTTTTACATAAATATTAAATCATCAAATGTCTCCCACATTGACTTTGATCATAAGTAATTAGTGAGTACTTTACTTTTAGAAAAAAGAAATTGTGTGACAATTCAGATATTTATTTTAAAGCACAACTATAATACTTAGTCTGATACAACTTCTCAAGGAAGCCATAGAGTATACTAGTGTTTGGCCTGTCTTCATCATTGGCAAGAGTCATTCATAGCCTTGGGAAACCAGAAGTAGCTTTGTTTTATGGAGACCAGAATTGTGATCCCAAGAAAATCTATAAATGGTCTGCAGATTCAAAACTATTCCTGTTTAGTATTTGCCATAGACAAAATAATTAAATCCAAAGGAAGAATTGCGGTAATTATCAATTATACCACAGATCTTGAATACATACTTCAGTAGCTTATGTAGTAAGCTTTTGCATAGCCTTTACTTATCCCACACAAGTAGAAAACCCTCCATCTAATTTTCATAGGGAACATTCTGATTCACAAGTGACAATGTTGGTTTTGCTCACCAAAATTAAATCAGAAAAATCTCTGACAGTATAATTCTTTAACGTAAGCCTGAAATTAAGTGTTCATTATCACCTCAAAAGCAAAACAGGCCGCTTCAAAGCAGATAATGCTTTTCTGTTTATAAAATGCTTTTATGCATTATTTTGCATGCCATTAGTAACATCTAAAGCACATAAAAATCCCTCTTTACTGGTAAGGAAAAGAAACCGAAATGGATTAGGTATGCCCAATTGATGGAGCAATTTCCAGAAATAAAATGAATAGTCTTATTATCCAACTGTACCCTTCCCTTGAGGTGTTGCAGGTGTGGCTGCGGTGCCCAGCTGCGTTGGCAGGTGGTAGATAGGAGACATACTTGTCTACACCAAGGGCTCTGCCCCATGGAGTCTGGATGATTGATGGTCTGACAAAGAAAAAGACTGGGCCCCGGGTATGAATCCAGAGCCACGGCAGAGCCTGCAAGCTACCCGTGGTGTATTTGATATGTCAAAAACAGTAACAATAATGGACCTCATTCCCAATGAATGGAGATGTTACTGGCACCCACTAGAGCAAATCGATGAACAACGGGAAGACAAGTGACAAGTGACAAGTGATCCAACTGCACAAAAATCTATCTTGAAATAGGATATACTAAACATATTATGGGATATGCAGAGATCACTAATAAAGCTTAAATAATGGCATTAGATTGTCCTTTACTTCTTGAGCTTTGGAAACCTTACTACAATCACTATATTTGATATTTTATTGCTAAAAACACATTCACTGAAAATCAATGACCTTCCTGAATTTACAAAATCAGTCTACCAACTCTTAGTTATATTTTAGTTCCAAGAGCTATGTAAATAAGTAAAACATACAAAACTAAAAAATAATCATAATCAAAATAACAAAAAAATAACTATTCAAATAATCAGTTTTTGTATAGGTATTATAAACGCTGGTGTATATAAATACATTTTTCTCTATTCTGTGTCCTTTTCAAACAATGTGAATGGAGTATATGGCAAGTCCTTGAATAACATCATTTTGATCAATGTCATCTCAGTGTAGGTGTGAGAGAAGTAAAGCTATCCTGCCTGATACTGAATAAAAGTCATTGGGAGGACAAGCTATTGTTATATCACCTCATTTAAAGTAATGATTTCCAAGAAGCTATCAATAGATTTAAAAAGGACTCATTGTTCTGATTTGGAAAAATGTAATAAAAGTTCATTTTAATAGTTCTTATTATTGTAAGAATAAATATTTATTTTGCTTTAAGGGATTTTACAAATATCTGTGGTATTTAAAGGGCCTATGAAAGTTGGAAATAATAAAAATCTTGAAATTTATATTTCACATATTTCTTTTTTTCACTTAGGTCTTTAGTTTATTTAAATTTATTTTTTTACTTTTTTATACTTTTTTCCAATTTTAAAGAATATACAATTAAAAAGTTCATATTTGGGTTTCGGTCATAGAGTGTTCCAGCACCCATCCCGCCACCAGTGCCCATCTCCCACCACCAACGTTCACAGTTCCCTCCCCCCCCCCAGTCCTCCTCCATGGCAGGTTCTATTTCTTTCCCTTTCTCTCTCTTTCTCTTTTCCTTCCCCTCCAGACTATGGATTACAGAACATACATTAAAAGGTTGTCATGTGTATCTTTTTGCCTCTACTTAATGCTCAGTTCTAGGTTGGTATTAGTGCCCTCGACAATTGTTAGCACACTGTTCCATTTTCTGTCTTACCTAGCCTCTGACTCCCACACGTTTGTGATAATTTCCACCTATGACAAGACCTCCTGATATATGTTTCACTTGACCTTGGATATTGGTATCATAATATGTACATATATATATTTATGTTATGCAAATAAATGCAGTCATTCTGTATCTGTCTCTCTCCTTCTGGCTAATTTCACTCAACATAATCTTCTCCATGTCCATCCATTTATAGGCAAATTTTATAACTTTGTTTTTCCTAACAGCTGCAAAGTATTCCATTGTGTAGATGTACCAAAGCTTCTTTATCCAGTCATCGATTCTAGGGCACTCTGGTTGTTTCCAGATTCTGGCTATTGTGAATAATGCTATGAACATAAAAGTAGGGATGGTGTTTCCTCTGCGTATATTTGGCTTCCCAGAGTAGATTCCCAGGAGTGGTATGGCTGGGTCAAATGGGAGTTCAATTTCTATTCTTTGGAGGAATGTCCATATTGTTTTCCAGAAAGGTTGTACCAGCCGGCATTCCCACCAACAATGGATGAGTGTCCCCTTTTCCCCACATCCACGCCAGCACTTGTTGTTCTTGCTCTTTTGAATATGTGCCAGTCTTTGTGGTGTAAAATGATATCACATTGTTGTTTTGATTTTAAAACAACAATGACATATCATGAGCATTTTTCTATTTTTTTTGGCCATTTGAATTCCTTGCTGAAGTTTCTGTTCATTTCTTTTCCCCATTTTTTGATGGGGTTGTTTGTTTTCTTCTTGTAAAGTTCTACCAGTGCCTGATATATCCTGGATATTAACCCCTTATCAGATGGGTATTGGGTGAATATTCTTTCCCATTCTGTGGATTGCTTTTGTATCTTAGTCACTGTTTCTTTTTAGGTGCAGAAGCTTTTTAGTTTCATGTAGTCCCATATGTTTATCTTTTCTTCTAGTTGCTTTGTTAGTGATCACTGTATCACTGTCTTCCTGTTAATCATCAATTTGCTTGAGCGGGCACCAGTAACATCTCCATATATCCTGTCTCATGCAAGTAGAGCCCAAGGGCACCTACTTGCTCCAGGAACATAAAGAGCCTCAAACCATTCCATCAGGTCATGGGAATGAGGTCTAAAATTGTTACTGGTGTTTGGCATATCAAATACGACACGGGTAGCTTGCCAGGCTCTGCCATGTGGGTAATATAATCATCTCTAAATCCAGCATTTATTGATGAACCGTGCGGCCACAAGCGGCCGCGCACGCCAGGCTGTAATAGGCTGGTCTGCTGGGTGGAGTTCTGATGAGAGGGAAGTCCAGATGTGGAAAATGGAGGCCCTCATGGAGTGGGGGTCATCTGGCTTGTTGCAAGGCTCTGCTGGAGTGGCAGGCCAAGGCTAGAAAACACCTTTCCTCCCGGGCATCTCGTGAGTGGCTGGGCACGGGGGAGAGCCAGTAGCAGCTCTGCCCCATGTCTGTTAGTCTGTGGATCAGCATACCTGGGTCAGATTTATAAAAGACTGCTGCAGGGTGGATCTCGATGAGCTGGGCTGCGATAGGCTGGTCTGCTGGGTGGAGTTCTGACGAGAAGGAAGTCCAGATGTGGAAAATGGAGCCCCTCATGGAGTGGGGGTCGTCTGGCTTGTTGCAAGGCTCTTCTGGGGTGGCGGGCCAGGGCTAGAACTCGCCTTCCCTCCCAGGCGTCTCGTGAGCGGCTGGGCACAGGTAGAGCCAGTAGCAGCTCTGCCCCATGTCTTTGTTAGTGATATTTCACATATTTCTTGTATTGATATTTACCTTTCCTTTTATGTAATACTTATAAAAATTAATTTTATAAATTCTATTAATACTTGATATTGTGTCTAATCAGTCTTTGAAAAACTTTTACCATTAATGATCTTTTTTAATTTTTTAATGCACATTAATGCCCAGCACATAAAGGACCCTAAAATGATTAGTAGGTTAATACTTCAAAATGTATATTACTGGGATTTTCCTTATTTTTGGTACATCAATATTCTTTTTTGTTTCCTATTTATTTAATTATTTTTAAGTATTTATTTATTAATTTTTTAAGCCTGGCAAGCTACCCGTGTTGTATTTGATATGCCAAAAATCAATAAGTTATAGACCTCATTCCCATGACCTGAAGGATTGGTTTGAGGCTCTATGTGTTCCTGGAGCAAGCAGATGCCCTTGGACTACACTAGCATTTGACAGGATGTATGGAGCTATTACTGGTGCCTGCTCGAGCAAATCAATGAACAACAGGAAGATAAGTGATACAAGTGAAGATATAATTGATATTATGTCAAGCACACAATATAATTTGATATTTATACATAGTTGTCACTTGTCACTTGTCTTCCCATTGTTCATCGATTTGCTTGAGCAGGGCCAGTAACATCTCCATTCATTTGGAATGAGGTCCATTATTGTTACTGGTTTCTTTTTGCCTTTTGTGCTTTTTATGGGGGTTCACACCTGGCATTGCTCAGGGGTTTATCCTGGTTCTGCACTCAGGAATTACTCCTGGCATGCTCAGGGTCCCATATGGGATGCCGGGCATCAAGCCTAGGCCGGCACAGGCTGGCTGTGTGCAAGGCAAACACCCTACCCACTGGGCAATTGCTCAAGCCCCTATTGTTACTGTTTTTGGCATATCAGAATACACCATGGTGCTTGCCAGGCTCTGCTGTGCCTCTGGCTCCATCCCAGGGGACCCAGTCTTTTTTCTATGTCAGACCATCAACCATACAGGGCCCACGGGCAGAGCCCTGGGTGTAGACAAGCCTTTTTTTTCTGTCTGCTGCCTGCTGATGTAGCTAGGCACTGCAGCCAGTCCTGCAACACCTCGAGAGGCAGGGATACATAGTTAATATCACTATCACTATCACTATCTTCTTGTTCATCATCGATTTGCTCAAGCGGGCACCAGTAACATTTCCATATGACCTGTCTCATGCAAGTAGAGCCCAAGGGCACCTGCTTGCTCCAGGAACATAAAGAGCCTCAAACCATTCCATCAGGTCATGGGAATGAGGTCTATAATTGTTACTGGTATCTGGCATATCAAATACAACACGGGTAGCTTGCCAGGCTCTGCCTTGCTGGTAGCATACACTTGTAGTCATCTCAAAATTCAACAATTATTGATGAACCGCATGGCCGCTTGCAGCTGTGCGAGCTGGGCTGTGATAGGCTGGTCTACTGGGTGGAGTTCTGACGAGGGGGAAGTCCAGATGTGGAAAATGGAGGTCCTCATGGGAGTAGGGGGGGTCGTCTGGCATGTTGTGAGGCTCTGCTGGGGTGGCAGGCCAGGGCTAGAACCTGCCATCCCTCCCAGGCTCCTCATGAGTGGCTGGGCACAGGGAGAGCCAGTAGTAGCTCTGCCCCATGTCTGTGAGTCTCTGGATCAGCATACCTGGGCCTAATTTAAAAAGGCTGCTGCAGGGTGGATCTAAATGCACCCTGCTGTGAGAGGCTGGTCTGCTGGGTGGAGTTCTGATGAGGGGAAGTCCGGATGTGGAAAATGGATGCTGCCCCTCATGGAGTGGAGGGTCGTCTGGCTTGTTCTGAGGCTGGCGTGGCAGGCCAGGGCTAGAACCTGCCATCCCTCCCCGGGTGCCTCCTGAGTGGCTGGGCACAGGAGAGCCAGTAGCAGCTCTGCCCCATGTCTGTGAGTCTCTGTAACACAATATCAAAGGTTTAAAGTTAATAATGATTAAAAATCTAGTTAATATCTGCTTTCATAAAATCATAAAAGTATGTAAAAATTTTAATATCCATTTAGCAACTTTCAATTATGAAATATATTACTAATTATCATTGTATACAGAACGGCTTGAGGGCTTTTTTATATCCTTCATTCATCTCTCCTACATACCCAACTTTTTTGCTAGTAGGAGTCTTGGAATTCTAACAGTTTTAAGTTGATTTAGACGACCCGCCACTCCATGGGGCCTCCATGTTCCACATCCAGACTTCCCCCCTCGTCAGCACTCCACCCAGCAGACCAGCCTGTCACAGCCCGGCTCATCGAGATGCACCTTGCAGCAATCTTTTTTTTAATCCGCCCAGAGCCTCACAACAAGCCAGACGACCCCCGACTCCATGAGGGCCTCCATTTTCCACATCCGAACTTCCCTCTCGTCAGAACTCCACCCTGCAGACCAGCCTATCACAGCCCAGCTCCCACGGCCCTATGCAGCCGTGCAGTTCATCAATAAATTCTGGATTTTGAGATGACTACAAGAATATGGTACCCGCACTGCAGAGCCTGGCAAGCTACCTGTGTCGTATTTGATATGCCAAATATCAGTAACAATTATAGACCTCATTCCACGACCTGATGGAATGGTTTGAGGGTCTTTATGTTCCTGGAGCAAGCAAGTGCCCTTGGGCTCTGCTTGCATGAGACAGGTCATATTGAGATGTTACTGGTGCCCGCTCGAGCAAATCGATGATGAATGGGAAGACAGTGATACAGTGATGAATATTAGTCCGTATAGGGAATCAACAATGGAAGTTACAATTTCTATAAAATTGAAATATTTAATTTCATTTGTAATATGTAAGGTCAATTATTAGACTCCCTAACTATGACTAGATTTGTAGACAATTTCAAGAATACTAACACTTTAGATCTCAGGGGGCAGGAAATGTGGTTATAAAGATGTAAAAGTTGATACTCCTAAAACAGTGTACCATTTAGCCTCAATTGGAAAGACAAGAATATTATTGTGCAGTGGACTGGAGAGAACTTGAATTATCTCAGTCAATTAAGTCATGATTAATTTATATTTGAGCCTTCTTTCCTTAGTCTATAAAAGCTATGACTTTAGTTAGCCAGCAGTACTTAGTTTAATAAAAGTAAAGTCTTAAAAAAATGATATCAAGAAGGAACAAAAATCTACTATAGAAACAATCTATTACTGACACAATCAATGTAAGATTTCTTTTGTAATTTGTGTCAACAAAATTTAAAATAAATTTATAAACTGAAAACAACAGGATTTCTACCTTCAAATCAGCAACCAGAGTTTCTAGTTACTAGCATAGCTTTTGGGCAACTCCTCTTGGGCATATGACAAATTCTAAATATCAACGAGAGCATAGAATTTTGGTGCCACTAGTAATAGTTCATAATTCTCTGAGACTAAAGTGAAGCATGTCATTGCTAGGAGTTTTGATCAGATATGATCTTTCAGAGGCTGTGAATAGATTTTGATTACTCTGATTTTCTATATGAACGTAAAATATGAGTTTATGTATTTAGTTTGTGTATTTAAATGGCATGTGTATATAGATCCAGCAGGACTCAATCTGTTTTAGGTTAAAGGCACCAATGAATCTTAAACTAACTTAGTTTTATTCACATAGTAAATGAAATAATATGAATATTACATATAAGGAAAGTATTTGAAAACAAGAGTAGCATCTGCAATAGAAAATTCTTTAAAATCTAAAAGCAAGAGAGGGAATCACCTTGAGTTACTTCTTGGCCCATAAAGAAAAATAATTTAGCTGATTTGATTTACCCTATTTTTCTGAAATGTTTGAATAAGCCATAGCTATAAATGTCATCTGAATTCTAGAAAAATTTCAGCATAATGCAATCAATGAAAATGGCTTTGATAGATCAATTATTGCATATTATGCAGTGAACAAATTAAAAATTATGTTTCTAAGACTATCATGTATAGGTATCACTAGATCAAATAGTCAAATTATTGCTAGCATAAGATCTGGGGAAAGACTACCTGGGTTTTTATACGGATTCAATCACTCTGTAATGGTGAAAGATTTAACTTTATTGATTTAATTTCTTTAAACTATGTAATAGGAATAAGTGTAGTCTACACTACATTGGCAGTTAAAAATAAAATGCATATATGTATACATACATTTTATTTTAATATATATTTATATTTTTATATTACATATATATATATATGCCAGAGTGATAGTAGAACAGGTAGGGCATTTCCATCTTATGCAGCCCTCTCAGGTTCAAGACCCAGTCCATATTGTCCTCTGAGCGTCCCAGGAGTGACCCCTGAGTGCAAACCCAGTAGCAAACTCTGAATACAGTCAGGTTTGACTCAAAAAACCAATACATAAATAAAATGTATATATAATGTCTTTACACTATTACCTTTGCTAGATGTATTGCAAAAGGTCAGGAGATATAGTTTTAGCTAATATTAATTGTTCCAATATTGCCTTACCTTTCTTAACTATATATGATGACCTGGGAGGCTCTCATCAGTTTTCAGCCTAGAACACACAGTTTCATTGTATTAAACCCCGAGTTTTGTGGTGAAAAACAACAAATAACAGATTGGTATGATAGATGAGAGCCATCTGTGACTGAACCAAGCAATTTCTGAACTCTGTTCCTTACCCCTTACTTGAGGCTCTGAGTCCAAGGAAAAGAGTAACACCTTGTGCAAAAAATAGTGGTTAAACATAAAGGGCTTTTCAACAATGTTCTTATAGTTTTCCTAAATTTATACTATTTGCTTATTTCTAACATTAATTTAAAACATTTCATCCTGTTATTACTTGTCATTGAAATCAATGCGTTATATGAAATGCCTGAGATTGTAATATTTCCTTTTTATTCATTTACATTTCTGATTTTTCTCAATGGTGAATTTATTTATTTAAGAACTATTTACACTGGAGTTAAAAATCACAACCTCATATATGACACTTTATCAGATCAAAATGCACTTTATCAGATCAAAATGCACAAAAATCAGATCAAAATGGACTAAAGATCTCAATATCAGACTTGAATCCATAAAGTACATTGAAGAAAATATAGGAAAAACCCTCCACGACATTGAAGCTAAAGGCATCTTCAAAGGTGAAACATCACTAACAAAGCAACTAGAAGAAAAGATAAACATATGGGACTACATGAAACTGAAAAGCTTCTGCACCTCAAAAGAAACAGTGACTAAGATACAAAAGCAGTCCACAGAATGGGAAAGAATATTCACCCAATACCCATCTGATAAGGGGTTAATATCCAGGATATATCAGGCACTGGTAGAACTTTACAAGAAGAAAACAAACAACCCCATCAAAAAATGGGGACAAGAAATGAACAGAAACTTCAGCAAGGAAGAAATTCGAATGGCCAAAAAACATATGAAAAAATGCTCATCATCACTAATCATCAGAGAGATGCAAATCAAAACAACAATGAGATACCACTTTACACCACAGAGACTGGCACATATTCAAAAGAGCAAGAACAACAAGTGCTGGCGTGGATGTGGGGAAAAGGGGATACTCATCCATTGTTGGTGGGAATGCCGGCTGGTACAGCCTTTCTGGAAAACAATATGGACTTTCCTCCAAAGACTAGAAATTGAACTCCCATTTGACCCAGCCATACCACTCCTGGGAATCTACTCTGGGAAACCAAAAATACGCAGCGGAAACACCATCCCTACTTTTATGTTCATAGCAGCATTATTCACAATAGCCAGAATCTGGAAGCAACCAGAGTGCCCGAAAATCGATGACTGGATAAAGAAGCTTTGGTACATCTACACAATGGAATACTATGCAGCTGTTAGGAAAAATGAAGTTATAAAATTTGCCTATAAATGGATGGACATGGAGAAGATTATGTTGAGTGAAATTAGCCAGAAGGAGAGAGACAGATACAGAATGACTGCATTTATTTGCATGGCATAAATATATATGTACATATTATGATACCAATATCCAAGGTCAAGTGAAACATATATCAGGAGGTCTTGTCAAAGGTGGAGATTATCACAAACGTGTGGGAGTCAGAGTTTAGGTAAGACAGAAAATGGAACAGGGGGCTAACAATAGTCGAGGGTACTAATGCCAACCTAGAACTGAGCATTAAATAGAGGCAAAAGGATACAAATGACAACCTTTTAATGTATGTTCTGTAATCCATAGTCTGGAAGGGAAGGAAAAGAGAAAGAGAGAGAAAGGGAAAGAAATAAAGAACCTGCCATGGAGCAGGGCTGGGGAAGGGGGAGGGAACCGGGGATGTTGGTGGTGGGAGATGGGCACTGGTGGAGGGACGGGTGCTGAAACACTGTATGACCAAAACCCAAACATGAACTTTTTAATTGTATATCTTTTTTATTTGTATATCTCACGGTGGTATAATAAAATACTTAAAAAAAAAAAAAAAAGAACTATTTACACTGGAGTTAAAAATCACAACCTCATATATGACACTTTACTACTGAGTTACATGACGACTCTACTTCTAAACTTTTTAATCACATCATTTCACAGGCAAATAAACATATAGGAGGCATTTGTTTTCTGATTGAATATTTCAATTTTTTTCTTAATAATTCATGCTAAGGGCAATCAGATTCAAATGTGAAAGAGCTGTCTTCTCCCCCAAATGTGAAGAATATGCTCTCTATGGCTGTAAATACCTAAGTGCTCACATTGTCTCTCATGAACCACAGGCTTGCACAGTCAGCCGTACTTCTCACAGTGATGTGGCATAAAGAACCTCATTTTCATGACACACCATGTTTCATTGTCAGCATGAGTTGTTTTTTTTTTTTTTTTTTGCCAAAGTCAGTCATAGAAAATGATATACTAACTCAAATGCATCATTGTTGGCAAGAATTCTCATAGTTTCTATTGGGTTAGAGAAACAAGAATGGCTTCTTCACAATGACTAAAACATTAACTGCACAATGGAAGAAAGGGGCTTTTTTGCAACAATGGCCCTTGCTGTATTAGGATCCTGAAAACAAAACCAATTTTACATGTTACTTAGCAATATAATCTTCTGCCCATATAGTGTAACATCTTTCTTATTTTTGTTAATTATTTCTTATTTCAGTTTTAATTCAGTAGCCTAGTAATTACATGCCTTTATATATATATATATAAAGGCATGTAATATATATTTATATATATGCCTTTATATATATAAAGGCATGTAATATATATTTATATATTTATATATCTGGCTTGTTCGACCCCCTACTCCATAGGGCCTGCCATTTTCCACATTCGGACTTCCCTCTCGTCGAGAACTCCACCCAGCAGACCAGACTATCACAGCCTGGCTCACTCTGCCGCTAGCAGCCACGCAGTTCATCAATAAATGCTTTATTTAGAGGTGACTACAACAGTATGCCACCTGCACAGCAAGCCTGGCAAGCTGCTCGCGTAGTATTTGATATGTCAAATACCAGTAACATTTATATTAGGTCATTCCCATGACCTAATATAATGGTTTGAGGCTCTTTATGTTCCTGGAACAAACGGATGCCTTTGGGTTCTACTAGCATGAGACATATGGAGATATTACTGGTGCCCGCTCTAGCAAATAGATGATTAACAGGAAAATAGTGATAGTGATATTTATATATACATATATTGTTGTTAGGTGTTTCTATAGTTTCAGTTTTAGGTCACTTCTTGTGCTGTCTTATCCCAAGGGCTGAGTGCCCCCATTTCACCATCTGTGTCCAGCTGATGGAGGACATAGATGGTGTGGTTAGTGTCTGTTGCTGCACAAAGATACACAAAGATAGAGAAGAGCAGTGAAGCTCAAACTCGAGTGAATGATCAATATTATGCCCCTTCTCTTTAGAGTCCTTAGTCTGAATCAGAATTTTCAGCTTCCTTTGAAGCATGGACACTATGACAATATGTGGTGGGAGGGAAAATAGGGGGCATTTAGTAATTTGTTTCTTTTCTTGGTTCTCATGGTCAGGGTTCTGGCCTTGCCTCTGCCTTCTTGGGATTCACTTCTTGTAGGGGTATAGGAATCTATGAAACCTCTACTATAATTTACCAGCTCCAAATCAGGATGGCAGTGAGTACTTTCTGCCTCTCTTGAATCACCACCATCAATTCCAAAGGCCCACTATGATATAACATAAGAATCTCTCTGGTATGGCCCACTATGATATACATAAGAATCTCTCTGATAAGGTGGAGTCATAAATTGAAAAAAAAAGTAGCTTATTTTATCAAGTGTTTGAAATTAAAGAGGAAAAGTCATTCAGCTATTATACTTTTAAATTAATATTTTGGGTAAAAATTAAGTACATTAAACAATTACTGTTTTCACTGCTTTTCAAAGGTTTTAACTTTTGTAAGATATATACCTATCTCTGTGTTTTTGTTGGTTGTTAAAATACAGGAAAAGTTATTTCCTGTATTTTGTCAGAACAGAACTCCCACCACAAATAATCTACCCAACAAGTTTATCAGTAAGCATTGAGGAAATCGTAAAGATCTTTTTTTAGAAAAATAACAAGGAAATTAATCTTCACAAAACTAGTCTTTGCAAAAACTACTACAGGGACTATTCACTTGATCACTTGAAATACAGTTATTCATCGATTTGTTTGAGCGGGTGCCATAAAAAGTTCCTTTTGTCCCTATTATGTGTCAGTGTAGCCCAAAGGCATCTGCTTGCTCCAGGAATATGAAAAGCCTCAAACCATTTGTTCAGGGTCTTGACGAAGAAGTCTGACCATCTTCTTGGTTGGCAACCACTTGATCTTTTAACGTCCTGTGGGATCAGTTGGCAATGGCTCTAGTCCAGCAGTCATCTCCAAGTCACATTACATGTCCAGCCCATCTGATTTTTGATGCCTTGGCAAATGAGACAGCGTCCCTGACTCTTGATCGTTGACAGAGGCCAGAACTCCAGATTCCTTCTCTCACTTGAAAGAGACATGAGATTCCAAGCATAGTTCTTTTGATTCCTCTTTAGAGACACAAATAGCGTTCTCATCCTGCTTTTGTAGGGCCCAGGTCTCTGAGGCCTATTATAATGCAGGGAGAATGATGGAGTCAAAGAGATATGTCCAGAGCTGGAGGTTCTTTGTCCTTTTATCTATTTCTTCAGTGCTCTTGAAGGCATTCCACAGTGCTCTCTTCCCCCTGTGCAGTTCAGGCTTTAGGTAGTTTATCATATTGACTTCTCCACTTAGGTACACATAACTGCTGCATTCAGAGATTGTGTCCTGTTAAGAGTGAATGGGGCATCTGGAACTAGTTCATTTTTCATGAACATAGTTTTATTGAGATTCAGCTGCAGACCTATCTTTCCACATTCTCGGCTGAAATCAGCCAGCATTTGTGCTGCTTGGCTAATATTTGGTGTTATTAGAAAAATGTCATTAGTGAAGCGGAGGTAATGTAGTTGTCGACAGTCTATCTTCACTCCCATTTCTTCCCATTCTAACTGTCGCATGATGTTCTCAAGGGTGGTGGTGAAGAGTTTGGTGAAATTGTATCACTCTGCGGAATGCTCTTTTGACATCAACAATCAATTCCTTGTAGATTGGTGAAATCCTGATGGTGAATCCATAATACTGCTCACAAAGGATTTTGATGTATTGGGTTTGAATTCCCTGTTGAGGAGGGCTTAGATGACTGCTTTGGTCTCAACAGAATCAAAGGATTTCTTTAAATCAATTAACGTGAGACAGAGCAGCTTCTTCAACTCTACTTCACTCAGATCTCTTTGAAAACCATGTCCACCTGCCCACATACCAAATTCTGCAGGATGGATATGTCGTTCCCAACGTTCTCACTTCTGAAATCAGACATGCCATTTCATTGGTAAAGATGCTAACAGCTTTTGCTGGGTCCCACAAGTTCTGATAGTTTGTGTCTTCAATTTCATTTGTTTTCAGGAATCTTTGGATTCCCTCTTTGATTTCTTCTATAACCTACTGTTTGTTCAGCAGTGAGCCTTTCAGTTTCCAGGGGTTTTGTTTGACTCCCTGTTCCTGTGTGTTGTTAACTTCCATTTTCAGTGCATTATGGTCTGAAAAAAGAGTTGACACAATTTCTATCTTTTTTTATTTTATTGAGGTATGCTTTGTGGCTCAGTATGTGTTCTATCTTAGAGAATGTTCTGTGTGCACTGGAGAAAAATGTGTATTCAGATTTTTTTGGGATAAAAAATATATATATATATATATATATATATATATATATATATATATATATATATATATATATCAACCAGTCCTCTTTCTTCAACTTCTTCCTTTCAGGGCCAGTATTTCCTTGGTAAGTTTCAGTTTTGTCAATCTATCAACAGTTGACTGAGCAGTGTTGAAGTCTCCTACTACTATGTTTATTTTCAATGTCTTCTTTGAAGTCTATTAGCAGATATTTTAAGTATTTTGTTGGTCCCTCATTAGGTGCATACATGTTTAGGTATGTAAATTTTTCCTAGTATAATTTCCCTTACTTATTAAGAAATGGCCTTCACTGGACCTTCTATCCTTTTTAAGCCTGAATTATATGTTATCAGATACTAGAATGGCCACACTGGCCTTTTTGGAGAAGTTCTTTGCATGGAGAATTTCTTCCAGTATTTGACTTGAGTCTATGTTTGCTCTGGTTACTCAGATGTGTTTCTTGTAGGCAGCAGATAGTTGGATTCATTTTTTTTAATCTATTTGCTACACTGTGACTCTTGATTGGTGCATTTAGGCCATTGGCGTTGAGCGAGATTATTGTCATAGGATTTTGTGCCATCTTTTTGAATAAGTTTGTTGTGCTTTTTAGGGTTTGTCTTATCTTGTCTAACACCATGCACAAAAATCAGATCAAAATGGATTAAAGATCTCAATATCAGACTTGAATCCATAAAGCACATTGAAGAAAATATAGGAAAAACCCTCCAGGACATTGAAGCTAAAGACATCTTCTAAGATGAAACACCACTAACAAAACAACTAGAAG
Source organism: Cryptotis parvus (assembly GCA_021461705.1). Classification (NCBI taxonomy): domain Eukaryota; kingdom Metazoa; phylum Chordata; class Mammalia; order Eulipotyphla; family Soricidae; genus Cryptotis; species Cryptotis parvus. The sequence continues at coordinate 118,335 of JAJIBD010023417.1, forward strand.
AAAGGATAAACATATGGGACTATATGAAACTAAAAAGTTTTTTGCACCTTAAAAGAAACAATAACCGATATAAAAATAGTCCACATAATGGGAAAGAATATTCACCCAATATCCATCTGTTAAGGGGTCAATATCCAGGATATATCAGACACTGGTAGAACTTTACAAGAAGAAAACAGTCAATCCATCAAAAAATGGGGGAGAAGAAATTAACAGAAATTTCAACAAGGAAGAAATTTGAATGGCCAAATCATATGAAAAAAATTCTCATCATCATTTGTCATCAGAGAGATGCAAATCAAAACAACAATGAGATATCATCTCACAACACAGAGACTGGCACATATCCAAAAGGGCAACAACAACAAGAGCTGGTATGGATGCGGGGAGAAGGAGATTCTCATCCATTGTTGGTGGGAATATTGACTAGTACAGCCTTTTTTGGAAAACAATTAGGACATTCCTCCAAAGACTAGAAATTGAGCTCCCATTTGACCCAGCCATACCACTCCTGGGAATATATTCTGGGAGGCCAAAAACACACAGCGGGAACACCATCCCCACTTTTATGTTCATAGCAGCACTCTGAAAAAAAACAGAGTGCACGAGAATTGATGACCGGATAAAGAAACTTTGGTACATCTACCCAATGGAATACTATGAAGCTGTTAGGAAAAATGAAGTTATGAAATTTGCCTGTAGCTGCAGCCCGACATCCTCACCAAGGAGCAGATCATGGAGATGCTGGTGCAGGAGCAGCTCCTGGCCATCCTACCCGAGGCGGCGTGGGCCCAGTGGCTGTGGCAGAGCAGCGATGTGCGCATCACTGGCTGAGCTTGCAGCATCCCCCCAAGCCCTGCCAACAGGCTGCTGTTCTCACCGACTCCCTCCCAGCCCATTTCGAATGTGCTTTCTGGCAACCGTTAGGAGCCGATGAGTATACAAAGCTCTGTTTCCACAATATCCAAAAAAAATTGGATATTGTGATACCAATATCCAAGGTCAGACAATTCATGGATCAGCAGGTCTTTTCAAAAATGGAATCTACCACAAGCGTCTGGGAGTTGGAGGTTGGGTGGACAGAGAAGGGAACAGTGTGCTAACAATTGTTTTAAGTGATAATTGAGCCTAGAACTGAGTATGAATACAGGCAAAAAGATACACATGATAACCCCTAAATGTCTGTAATGCAATCCACAGCATATAGAGAAGGAAGAGAGAAAGAGAGAGAGAGAAATAGAAAAAGAGATAAAGAACTCGCCATACAGGCAGGCTAAGTTGGGGGGAGGGAATCGGGGATATTGGTGGTGGGAAATAGGCACTGGTGGAGGGATGGGTGCTGAAACAATGTATGACCGAAACTCGGACATTAACATCTTTGTAATTGTATATCTCACAGTGGTATAATAAAATATTAAAAACAAAGAAGCGAACAGCACCTGGCCCGAACAAAATCAGATCCAAGCACCTGAAGAATCTGCTATCAGTACTCATCAATACACTGGCTCGGTTCTTCACATGCTACCTGTATGAATGCAAGGTGCCCTCCCAATGGAAAACCAGCAGGACAGTTCTATTGTTCAAGAAGGGGAGACATCCATGACATTGGCAACTATTGCCCCATCTGCGTGTTGTCCGTCATCTACAAGCTGTTCACTTGAGTCATCCTGAACAGGATTGGCAGAACATTAGATGAAGGACAACCATGCGAGAAAGCTGGCTTCCGAAAAGGATTCAGCACAATCGACCATATCCATACAGTAACCAAGCTCATAAAATATATATATATATGTATAACTACTCATCAAATGATCATACAAATATATAAAGCAATTATTAACATATTTATAGAGATATGCCATAAAGAAAATTGTATTAAGGACTTCAACACCTTATTCACATCAATGGGCTTACCAACCAAACATAAAAATCAATATGGAAATAGCCTCAAATTAAGAATTTTACCAGGTGGTTTTAATAGACAGTACAGGGCACTTTGTTGTCAAAAAACTGAGTGCACATTTTCTCAAGCACTCCTGCAACAACCTTTTAGACTATACAGGACATATTTGTTATGTCTGGAGACAAAACAAGGGTCACTACATTCATAAAGACTAGAACCATATCATTGCACTTTCCAATAACAGTATAGTACTAGAGATCAAACAAAAAATTACGTAGAAAAATATATTTAAAGCTAAATATCATATTACTGAATTACCATTCTTTTAAAGAGATAAAACTGGCAGATATTTAGCTACCCTTACTGAAAACAAAATTCAAATAATGGCAGAAATTAAAGAGGAGTACATCATATAACATAGAAATGCAAAGGTGTATAACTTTAATATCTTAATGCCGATAAATTGAGTAATCTAGCAAAAGTAGATAATTCTTAGAAATGTAGACCTTTTAGGACTTAATCAGGATAAATTATAAATCCTACTTATTGATTATATGCAACCAATTGAAAAAAGTATTCAAAAGTCTTTTTAGAAGTCCAGAACCAGGGGTCCAGATAGTATAGCGGGCAAGGTATTTGCCTTGCACCTGGCTGAAATGGTTCAGTCCGAGGCACTTCATATGTCACTGCCTCCCCTACCCCCACCCCACTCAGAGTCTGCCAGGAGTGATTCCAGAACCAGGAGTAAGTTCTGAATGCCATTGAGTATGCCCCAGAATAAAAACAAAAGCCAGGACCAGATATTTTTACTATTGGATACCACAAAAATTTAAAATATTGCCTAATACCTATCTTCTTAAACTCTTCAAAAAATCCAAGCATAAAAAGCTCCTAAACACGTTTTACAAGTCTATGAATAATTTCATGATGTCAATAGCAGACAATGACATTAAAAAGAAAAGAAAGAAAGAATGAAAGAAAGAAACTACAGAACACATTAAACGCAAAGTAAAATTCCTTAACAAAAACTTTATAAAGCAAACCCCACGGTACATTAAGCAAACAATACTGACCAAAACATACAAGAATGGTTCAACATATGCCAGGAAGGAACTGTAATAAAGAAAATTAAAATAATTTTATCATATTGGTAAGCGTATGACAGAAAGTATTGAACAATAATCAACATCAATATTTTACATAGACTTCCAACAAAAAGCATATGAAGAAAGGTATCTGAGCATAAAAGGGACACGTATTCCAAGGTATAGTTAACCTCAATAATGAAAAGATGCTAAAACCTTTCTCTAACATCAAATGCAATACAATTCACTCTTTTCACTATTACTTTACATCATGTTAAAAAAAACCTAGTTGTAGCAATTGAGTAGGAAAAAGAAATCTATTTATTACATTGTATTTCCAGATGATATGCATCACTTTATCACTTGATCACTTGAATCCCATTATACATCGATTTGCTCGAGCGGGAACCAGTAACATTTCCATTGGACCCTATCACGTGCCAATGTAGCCCAATAGCATCTGGTTGATTCAGGAATTTAAAGAGCCTCAAACCGTTCCTTCAGGATCTAGACAAGGAAGTCAGACCATCTTGTAGGTGGGCGGCCACATGATCTTTTGACATCTCGTGGGATCCAGTCAGTAATGGCTCTAGATGATATGCATATAAAATTCTAATGACTCCACTAAAAAACTAATAAAAACAACAAACTGATACTAAATAGGCATTTGTCACTTGTCACTTATCTTCCCTTTGTTCATCGATTTGCTCAAGGGGGCTCCAGTAACGTCTCCATTCATTGGGAATGAGTCCTTATTGTTACTGTTTTTGACATTGAATACACCACAGGTAGCTTGTCAAGCTATGCCATGGCTTTGATATGTGCCTCATAGAAGCTATTTGGGAGAGTTTCTGTTTGTTCTATTTGCTGGAAGAGCTTAAAAAGGACTGGAAGTAGGTCCTCCTTATAGGTTTGGAAGAATTCACTAGTGAATCCATTGAGACCTGGGCTTTTGTGTTTGAGCAGACTTTTAATTACTGTTTCAATTTCCTCGATGGTGATAGGGTTATTCAAATATCTTTCTTTGGGTTTAAAATAAAAATGCTTATTTCCTAAAAACATGTCATAGCAAACTGATCCATGCTTCAAACATATTTTATTTATTATTTTCCTCTTCTTATTTTGATAAGTATCAAGGATCACATGCAATTGTTTGTGGTACTCCAAAGCAGTATTTCTCCAAAGGCGATAATAAGACCGACAGTATATTGAAGGCAACCACAAGTAAAAATCATATAAATGAAGGGCTGGAAAGCTAATGTACCTTGCATGCATCTGACCTGGTGTGGCTTTGAGTCCCAGATTTCTATATGGCCCCCTGAGTGCCACCAGGAGCAGTTACTGAGTACAAAGTGAGCAGTAGCCCTTGAGCACTGCTGAGTATAGCCCAAAACCTTAATGACATTAATGTGTACCATAGAATGAGCCTAGGGTTGCAGATGATAAGATAGGGGGTAATGGGAATAAAATGAACTTGAAAGGAGGCCACACTTGGAAAAATGTTAATAAATATTGCACCTAAGATTTGTGGTACTAAGTAGCACATTAGACCTATGGAACAGTTCCAGGGAACCAAACTTTGGCAAAATTCGTAACATCATGTGTGTGAGGCAGTTATTTTACCATGAACTATCCTCAACCCCAATATTCATGCTCTTGAGCCTTTTTTTTTCATAATTGAGCCCCTGGCACTCAGGAGTTATTTCTGAGATTGTGGCCAGGGATCACCCCAGTGATGCTGGTTTGTGGGAAGCTAAGCTAAATTGGAAATCAAGATCCTCACCTAAGTGGTTCAATATGACTACTGGAAAATCATATATATCACACACATGGTACATATAAATGTAAACAAATATATAGATATACATGTCATTTCCATGGATGTTTTCTGTGTAACTCCTGTTACTTCTGGAAGAAATCATAATAAACTGGTGTACCATTTTGTTGTTTTTCCTTTGTTTTATGAAATAAATGTGGAACAGAAATTCTATTAAAATATTCTGAAGTTCAGCTTTGAACTGTTACTAGAGATATACAACACTGCATCCACAGTAAAATTAAAAAGTCAGAAAGGCATAAATCAATGCAATACTGACTACCATGGGTCATTGAAACAGTCTCGGGAAAAACAGAATCATATGACAAAAAAAAAGAGAATGACTAGAGCAGTATAAAGACAGAAGTTTCCATAAGTCTGTCTTGGAGAAGGTTGTGCTCAGCATCCTAGAGAAAATGGAAAACAATCAAAGAGGTCAAAACTGTAGAAAATGTGCACTTTTACTCCTCTATGAATAAGAAAATTGATTGGTAGGTTGGTTTCAGGCTACACCAAGCAAAGCAAAAGGCTTACTCATGGCTCTGGCTCTATGCTCCTGTATCACTCCTGGAAGAAGACTATACATGGTACTGGTGATTGAACCTGTGTTAGTCATGTACAAGTCAAGTGCATTCTTTCCAAGTCATGAATCACTTGTGTCACTTGTCATCCTATTGTTAATCGATTTTCTTGAGCGGGCACCAGTAACATCTCCATTTGTCCCTGTCTCATGTTAGCATAGACCAAAAGCCTCTTCTCGTTGCAGGGACATGAAGAGCCTCAAATCGTTCCTTCATGTCACGGGAATGAGGTCTATGCTACTTACTGTTTTTGTCATATCAAATATGACATGGGTAGCTTTCCAGGCTCTGCCATGCGAGCTCTCTTAGTTTGTTGCATTTACTGATATTCCAAGCAACTTCAAACAGCCATGTGCAATGGGGAAAGCCAGTAGCAGCTCCATCTGTGACTATGAAATAGGTTTCTTTATAGGGTGGGAGTCTGACGAGCTGGGTCTGAGATTGGCTTCTCTCTTGGAGTGAGCTCTGATGAGTTATGGAATCCAGACATTGAAAATAGCTGCCATCATGTTTCAGGGGTTCCTCTGGATTCTTCCGAGGCTCTATTGGGGTGTCAGGTCAGGCCAGAGCCTGAACCCTCCCTCCTGGATGCCTCATTATCAGTCGAGCATGGGGAGAGAATTTTAAAATGCTTGTCATGATATCACCTCACTTGTGTCACTTGTCTTCCATTGTTCATCAATTTGCTTGAGCAGGCACCAGTAACATCTCCATACGTTCTGTCATGTGCTGAGTGTAGACCAAGGGCATCTGCTCACTCCAGGAAGATGAAGCACCTAAAACCATTCCTTCAAGTGATGAGAATGAGGTATATAATTGTTACTGGATTTTGGCTTATTAAATGCGACACGGGTAGCTTGCCAGTCTCTGCCATGCGTGTGGTATACTCTCAGTAATAGGCTCTCACCTCGTGCATTGAATGATGAACCGGGGAGAGATTGGCTTTTCTCTTGGGTGTGCTCAGATGAGCTGTGGAGTCCAGATGTTTAAAGTGACTGTCTTCATGGTGTGAGGGCTCCTCTGGCTTCTTGCGAGGCTTTATTTGGATGGCGAGCCAGGGCTAGAAACCACCTTCCCTCCCAAGTGCCTCATGATCAGCTGAGCAGAGGGAAAGACTAATGTATCTGAGTCTCTGGATCAGGCATACCTGGGCTTGAAATAGGCTTCACTTTAGGGTGGGACTCTGACGAGATCGGCTTTTCTCTTGTGTGGAGCTCTGATGAGCTGTGGAGTCTGGATGTTGAAAATAACTGCCCTTATGGTGTGGGGGTTCCTCTGGCTTCTTGCAAGGCTCTATTGGTATGGCGGGCCAGGGTTAGAACCCGCCTTCCCTCCCAGGTGCCTCATGGTCAGCTGAGCACAGAAGAGCCAGAAGCACCTCTGCCCGTGTATCTGAGTCCTAAAATAATCTTTAGGTATACTACTGGACATTTATTTCAGAACTATCCCCTAAATTTTAGACCTCATTCCCATGACCTGATGGAACGGTATGAGGCTCTTTATGTTCCTAGAGCAAGCAAGTGCCCTTGGGCTCTACTAGCATGAGACAGGACATATGGAGATGTTACTGGTGCCCAATCGAGCCAATTGATGATGAACGGGAAGACAGTAATACAGTGATACAGTGATCCCCTAAATAAATAGTATTATTAGAATTATGCTAAAGAACCCTTTTTGGATTCTGAAATTCCTCACCAAATTGGCATTAGAATGACAAATCCCATTGGTTTCAGGTTGCCATGCGTTATTTGGTTCCAGCTCTTTGAAAATGCCACCATTAATCTAAACCACACCACCGAGACCCTAACCTTGATCACTGTATTCCTTTTATTCATGGACTTCCCAGTTCCCACCCATGTTCTCTTCCCAGAATTTCCTATCAAATAAGAGCCAATGTTTAAGTAGGACTTCCTTCTATTAAATAATGCACTAGCACTACTTATAGTACTAACAATGATTCTGAAAAATTTTAGAAGTAACTAATTTCAATAAAAAGTAGAGAAGTAAAATTCATCCTTTTCTATATTTCTCCAACTAAAGATGCAAAATCTAAATACAAAATTATATCCCAGTGCGTATGAGCAGCCTTTTGCAGCCTTTTCTCCCGTTGCGGGAAGTAGAATTTTGCACCGAAGGAGACGGTGGTCCGATCCTGTCTGGAATTTGGGGGCGACAGCAACATCGGTCAGACAAAACCGTCGATTGAAGATGATGTGGTCGATTTCATTGTGGAACTGTCCACCAGGAGATTCCCATGTCCAACGTTTCACTTCAGCCTTCTGAAACTGTGAGTTCCCATGAATAGTCTTGGTGGACATGATGAACTCAGATAGTCTCTCACCCTGTTCGTTCCATTCTAGGCCATGGGTCCCGATGTGGAGTTCTTCAGCCGATCTTCTCGGTCCTATCTTGGCATTAAAATCACCGACTATAAGTTTAAGAAGAGAACTCCCAGAACGACCACCAACTGGGAACTCTTTAGCACCATTGCGGCAACATGGGAAGATACCATCATTGATGACATCGATGAAGAATACAACCGACTGGTTCAGCACCTCCATGATTGTGCGAAGAATGCCGAGAGAGAGAAAAACACAAAAGGACGCTTGTCTTCAGAAACTCTCGAGCTCATTCGCCAACGTGGCAAGGTGCGAGCCTCAGGAGACCAAATGCTAACGTCCAAGCTTGCTAAACAGTGCAGAGAAGCGATAAAAGCAGACCTCAAAGACAGAAGAGCAGAAATACTGGAAGATGCAGCAGAAGCTGGGAAAAGTATTCGCACTGCCCGCCTGTCCTTCGCCAACTATAAGACCAAGATGACTGCCCTCCGACGCCCTGATGGATCTATCACATCTTCCAGAAAGGCAATGGAGAAGATTATCCAGGACTTCTACTCAAATCTTTTTGATAGCCACATCCACCTGCCCACATACCAAATTCCACAGGATGGATACGTCATTCCCAACGTTCTCCCTTCTGAAATAAGACATGCCATCTCATCGGTAAAGAAGGGAACAGCACCAGGCCCAGACAAAGTCAGACCCGAACATCTGAAGAATCTGCCATCGGTGCTCATCAATACACTAGCTCGGCTCTTCACACGCTACCTGTCTGAATGCAAGGTGCCCTCCCAATGGAAAACCAGCAGGACAGTTCTACTGTTTAAGAAGGGAGAAATTCATGACATCGGCAACTATCGCCCCATCTGCCTGTTGTCTGTCATCTACAAGCTGTTTACACGAGTCATCCTGAACAGGATTAGCAGAACACTAGATGAAGGTCAACCATGCGAGCAAGCAGGTTTCCGGAAAGGATTCAGCACAATCGACCATATCCACACAGTAACCAAGCTCATTGAGGTTTGTAGGGAGTACAAGATGCCGCTCTGTCTCATGTTCATTGATTTACAGAAAGCCTTTGATTCTGTGGAAACTGAAGCAGTCATCGAAGCCCCTAGTCAAACAGGGTGTTCAAACCCAATACATCAAGATCCTTCGTGAGCTGTATTATGGATTCACCACCAGGATCTCACCATTCTACAAAGAAGTGATCATTGATGTCAAAAGAGGGGTTCGACAGGGTGATACCATCTCACCAAAACTCTTCAGTGCCACCCTCGAGAACATCATGAGACAATTAGAATGGGAAGGAATGGGGAGTGAAGATAGATGGTCGGCAACTACACCACCTCCGCTTCCGCTGATGACATCGTTCTAATAACACCAAACATTAGCCAAGCGGCACAAATGCTGGCTGACTTTGACCGAGAATGTGGAAAGGTAGGTCTACAGCTGAATCTGAAGAAAACTATGTTCATGAGGAAATGAACTAGTTCCAGAGGCCCCATTCTCTCTCAATGGAACAAACATCTCTGAATGCAGCAGTTATGTGTACCTAGGTCGAGAAGTCAACATGATGAATGACCTAAAACCTGAGCTGCGCAGGAGGAAGAGAGCGGCATGGAATGCCTTCAAAGGCATCGAAGAAATAGCTAAAAGGACAAAGAACCTCCGGCTCCGGGCACATCTCTTCGACTCCACCATTCTCCCTGCATTAACATACGCCTCAGAGACCTGGGCCCTACGAAAGCAGGATGAGAATGCTATTCGGGTCTCCCAGAGAGGCATCGAAAGAGCTATGCTTGGAATATCACGTCTCACTCAAGTGAGAGAAGGAATCGGAGTTCTGACCTCCGTCGCTATTCCAGAATCAGGGGCGGCTGTCTCGTTTGCCAAGGCATCGAAAATCAGATGGGCTGGACATGTAATGCGATTTGGAGACAACCGCTGGACTAGAGCCGTTACCGACTGGATCCCACGGGATGTCAAAAGATCACGTGGCCGCCCACCTACAAGATGGTCAGACTTCCTTGTTAAGACCCTGAAGGAACGGTTTGAGGCTCTTCATATTCCTGAATCAACCAGATGCCATTGGGCTACATTGGCACGTGATAGGGTCCAATGGAAATGTTACTGGCTCCCGCTCGAGCAAATCGATGAGTAACGGGATTCAAGTGATCAAGTGATCAAGTGATCAAGTGCGTATGAGCAAAGAATCATTTCTATGTATTGAGAAGAGATCATTCTAGGAAGAAATAACTACCTCTTCTTGAAATAATGAGTAACGACCAATTGGTGTCAGGTTACAACTCTTCAATTTTATTTTCCTTTTTATCACTGATAGTTCTGGAATTTTATCTGGAGTCTTATTCATTCCTAATTTGATGGTAGTTTGGTCTACTAACCTCTGTTCTTCGATTCTGATGTTATACCATAGTGTAACTCAGACTCATTGTTTTAATTTCATTTACACTGATGAACTGAAAATTGACATCTGGCATTGGTCTAATCCTGAGTACCCTTTCAATAAAAACAGGCACATTGAAAAATCTCTTTTTTGAAAGTCTACTGAGCAGATAACTCAAATTTAATATATCAAAATGAAGCTTTCACATTATCCCTTTGTTCCTTCCTTAGAATGTCCTCATTTTAGAAACCTGGGTACAACATCTATCCTGTTGTTATGCTCCAAAACATTAGGCATTCTAAAAATCTTCCCAATCTATAATCTATTACATGCTTCTATTTTTATTCAAAAAACATCATTTCTACAGTCAAAGTAAAGCAAAATATAATTCTGAAACTTCTGACTACTGCCATCACAATGGTCAAATGATTTTCTTTTCAGACTACTAAAACTATACTCTAAATATGTTCACTCTTCTCACTCTACTCCATCTACATAATTTTTCTCACTGCTCTAGAATGCTGTGCTTAAAATATGCTAGAATTGCATCTAAGACTAGTAAAGTTTTGGTATTTTTAATGAACTATTAACTGTTATTGAAAATTGTCATGTAACAGTCTAACTTCATAATCAACGTGGAACAGACTAGAAGATATGACAATGCTAATGCAAAAGTCATAAAAGTGACGCTAGAGAAACTGGGTACATTGGTGAAGGAAGTTAACACTTGTTATTGGCCTAGCATTGGAGCATGGTATTCTTCAAACATAAATAACTTTATGAATCATGATGCCTTAATAAAAAATTTTAAAGAAATGATAGTCGCAAAGATAGTTTTTACATCTCTATTTTTAATTTAAATAAAATCAATTTTTAAAAAGGGGAGAAGTCATTAAACCTAAAAAAATACAAGTCTTAATTCACTATTACTTATTTCTCTAGAAAAATAGTGTTTGTCACTTCTGACAATGATGGTGTGATTGGTACTGGAGTTGCATGTCTAGAATTCATCGATAAGTAGCTTTGCAAATCATGGTGCTTTAATAAAATTAAAAGTTAAGCAAAAATATGTTTTATTTTCAATGTAAATATTTTTAAATATCTACTCACAAAAATCATTTCTTTGTAAATTGCCACAGTATTCTCTCTCCCCATAAATATTACTGCATACTATGTGAATTCAATGTATATTTCTTAAATTTTATTTTTCTGCATTTTGTTTTCTCTCTTTTTATTATATATCACTATGTATTGAGTAATTATAACTGTATGCTTGGATATATGCATGTAAATTCTAAATATACATCTGCTTATGATACAAATTTGGTTTTCTCCTCTGTATTTTTTCAAAAACTAAGGAAACTTTTTTAAATTACAGTGAAGTTTCATTAATAGCAATAACATGTTCGCCTAACATTGTTATCCATGATCCCACTTATTTTTTATATTTATTAACATTAAATAATATAAAACATTTATTTAAATTATATTAACAAAGGGACTCAGATACACAGGGCAGAGCTGCTATAGGCTCTCTTTGTCCGCAGCTGACCATGAGGTGCCTAGGAGGGGAAGGCGGGTCTAGCTCTGGCCTGCCATCCCAGCAGAGCCTCACTAGAAGCCAGAGGAACCCCCCACACCATGAGGACAGTCATTTTCAACTCCCCTCACTTTGCTGCCTCGCCTTGCGGTTCATCAATAAATGCACAAGATGAAAGCCTACTAGTATCCCACCCACAGAGCAGAGCCTGGCAAGCTACCCGTGGCGTATTTGATGTACCAAAAACCAATATCAATTATAGACCTCATTCCGATCACATGAAGGAATGGTTTAGGGCTCTTCATGTTCCTGGAGCAAACAGATACCGTTGGGCTACACTAGCATGTGACAGGATGTATGGAGATGTTAGTGGTGCCTGCTTGAGCAAATCGATGAACAACAGAAAGACATGTGATACAATTGATGTTAACAAGATTTTGAGAACGTTCATGATTTTATTGATTGATTGATTGATCGATTGATTGATTGGGTGACACCTACCAGTGTTGAAAGGTTACTCACAGCTTATCCCTCAAGAAACCATATGGCACCATGAATGAATCTGGACCTTCCACGTGTAAACCATGCTTTTCATTCACTCAGTTCATTGAGCTAAAGGTAATAAAATTGTCCGAATTTTATTTAACTTTTAGACTGTTTTCTTTTCAGACTTGTATATATTTATTGTCTTTTTTTCACAATATGTAAAGGGCGAGTCACTTTTTTTCAACACATAAAGGGAAACTGCTAGTTTCAAAGATTATAATATTTGGGGCCATAGACTACGTACTATCAAGTACAGCATGTAGGGTGCTTGCTTTGTACCTCGCTGACCAAGTTCAATCCTTTACATCTCATATGGTCTCTCAAGTCCCACCAGGTATGATCCCTGAACACAGAGCAAGGAGTTAGCCCTAAGCACATTTAAACAAATAGCAAAGATCATAATATTTATAATTGATCGCATATATTTTCTAGAATTTTTTCTTTTCAAACAGCCTCCATGCATCATACAGATGTATCTATTATGTTTAATCACTAAATTACATTCAATTTAAGTATTTCTGTGTAAAATAAATTTTTTGAATCATACTCTAAAACTTGCCTTATCTTCTTATTTTTGTGAACATCTGAGATGAGTACATGAATACAGAACAAAGATATAGGGACAACTCTCCCTTCCCAAATCAAGGTTACCACATCATAACAGAGAGTCAATCCAAATGAGATTTAAAAGTGTATGCCCAAGGGAAATGCTTGCTATTAAGTAGGTATGTATACAATTAAGCTTAAAGCAAAGTCACAGTGTTTTAATCAGGAAAGCTAAGAGCCATTTCTGTCCTGTGGGGTAATAAATGAAGACAAAAGCAATTGAATGTGCTTTCTGATGTGGCAAATGATATATGGGTTTTCTTGAGTCACCAAATTGGAAGATCCACATGCTTACTTAATCAAGTCTGTGCAGTCATTTTGGGGGTGAGGTATTAAACATAACAGATGTTGCACTAGTGGGGGTCAGGGTAAAATAGACTTGATAAAACACCTCAGTAATTAAAGGATGTTTTTAAATGACTATTATAAAATGCTTGACTATAAATAAAGAATCGATTTGTTAGTTCTCATTTACTGTAATTTAACAATATTATATCAACCACAATGGTCCAAGCCGGTCACTGACTAATATGTTGATAATAGGGTAGAATATAAGATCTTGGGAGACCAGTACAGTACTTATTTCCAGAACTTTCAGTGCTAATTGGAACAAACGCACTTCCAGAGAAAGCCATTAAGACTACACTCAAGTTATAAATTGCTGTTCACATAGAATTTTATCTTGCAAGAATAAGATGAATATTCTATCACTAGAAACACAATTTATTTTGTATACAATCTAAGTGTAAAAGAAAATTTTTAGTCAAAAGTAAGCCGTTTTCCTTCAATTGGGTATACAATAACTTATGTTTTAGTGTTAAAAATGGAAAGTGATAATTTAGACTTAAAAAATTAAGTGCCAGTTTCTGATTCTAAAATCTCTCCTATTCTGAAATTCTATTTAAGAATTTAAACTTTTCAAAGTATGAAATTCAATTTAAACTTTTCAAAGCATGGAAAATTTTTAAAATCATATATTCACTTGATCACTTGACATCCCCTTATTCATCAATCTGCTCGAGCGGGAGTCAGTAAAATTTCCATTAGACCCTATCACATGCCAGAATAGCCCAATGGCATTTGCTTGCTTCAGGAATACGAAGAGCCTGAATACGTTCGTTCAGGGTCTTAAGGAAAAAGTCTGACCATCTTGTCGGTGGGTGGTCACGTGCTCTTTTTTGACACCCGTGGGATCCAGTTGGTAATGGCTCTAGTCCAGCGGTCATCTACAAATCACATTACATGTCCAGACCATCTGATTTTTTGATGTCTTGGCAAATGAGACAGTGTTCCTGACTCTGGAACAGCGATGGAGGTAGGAGTTCTGGTTTCCTTCTCTCACTTGAGTGAGGCGTGATATTCCAAGCATAGCTTTTTCGATTCCTCTTTGGGAGTCCTGAATAAAATTCTCATCCTGCTTTCATAGGGCGCAGGTCTCTGTATGTTAATGCAGGGAGAATGGTGGAGTTGAAGAGATGTGCCTGGAGTCGGAGGTTCTTTGTCCTTTTAGCTATTTCTTCAATGCTTTTGAAGGCATTCCATGCTGCTCTCTTCCTCCTGTGCAGCTCAGGTTTTAGGTCATTCATCATGTTGACTTCTCAACCTAGGTACACATAACTGCTGCAGTCATCTTGGTCTTATAGTTGGCGAAGGACAGGCGGCCATTGCGAATGCTTTTCCCTGCTTCTGCTGCATCTTCCAGTATTTATGCTCTTCTCTCTTGAGGTCTTCCTTTATAGTTTCTCTGCACTGCTTTGCAAGCTTGGACAATAGCATTTGTTCGCCTGAGGCTAGCACCTTGCCACGTTAATGAATGAGCTCGAGAGTTTCTGAAGACAGGTGTCCTTTTGTGGCTTTCTCTCTTTCGGCATTCTTCACACAATCATGGAGGTACTGAACCAGTTGGCTGTATTCTTCATCAATGTCATCAATGATGGTATCCTCCCATTTGCCACAATGGTGCCAAAGCATTTCCAGTTGGTGGTCATTCTAGGAGTTCTCTTCTTAAATTTGGGATGCCAGGGAATGAACCCAGGTTGGCCGTGTGCAAGGCAAATGCCCTACCTGCCTACCTCCTGTGCTATTGCTGGGCCCTGGTTTTTGTTTTGTTTTTTATTTTTTTCCTGTTTGGGTCACACTAGATGATGCTCAGGGGTTACTCCTGGCTCTGTACTCTGAAATTACTTCTGCCAGTGCTCAGGGAGGGGACCATATGGGATGCTGGGGATCTAACCTGGGTCGGCCTCATGCAAGGCAAATGCCCTGCCTGCTGGACTATCACCCCGGTCCTGAATTTTTTAAATATATTTTGTTAATTTTGTTTATTTATTTATTTATTTATTTATTTATTTATTTATTTTGCTTTTTTGGGTCACACCCGGCAATGCTCAGGGGTAACTCCCGGCTCTGCACTCAGGAATTACTCCTGGCGGTGCCCGGGGGACCATATGGGATGCCGGGATTAAACTTCGGGCCAGCACAGGCAAACGCCCTACCGGCTGGGCTATTGCTCCAGCCCCTATTTTGTTTATTTTTATTTTAACCTTCCACCCAGCAGAAGAGCCTTATCACAGCCTGGCTCGCGAGGCAGCCCTGGTTCATTAATAAATGCTGTAGATTAGAGGTGACTACAAGAGTATGCCACCCAAGCCGGCAGAGCCTGGCAAGCTACCTGTGTCGTATTTGATATGCCAAATACCAGTAAAAATTATAGACCTCATTCCCATGACCCGATGGAATGGTTTAAGGCTCTTTATGTTCCTGGAGCAAGCTGATGCCCTTGGGCTCTACTAGCCTGAGACAGGACATATGGAGATGTTACTGGTGCCCGCTTGAGCAAATCGATGATGAACGGGAAGACAGTGATACACAGACAGTGATTCTCCCTGTTGCATGAAGTAGAATTTTTGCACCGAAGGAGCCAGTGGTTTGAACCTGTTTGGAAATTTGGGACGACAGCGACATCAGTCAGGCAAAACCTTCAACTGAAGATGATGCGGTCAATTTGATTGTGGAACTGTCCACCAGGAGATTCCATGTCCAACGTTTCAATACACCCTTCTCGAACTGTGAGTTCCCATGGTGAACTCACATGGTCTTGGTGGGCATGACGAACTCAGATAGTCTCTCACCCTGTTCATTCCATTCTAGGCCATGAGTCCCAATGAGGAGTTCTTAGGCTCATCTTCTCGGTCCTATCTTGGCATTAAAATCACCGACTATGATCTTGTAGAAGGTGTGATCGTTTTTATAGAACTCCTCCAGTTCCATGTAGAATTTCTCAATTTCTTATTCCTTGTATGTGGATATTGGTGCGTAGACAACAAAGATAGAAATCGCTGACAGTGGCTCACATCTCTTCAAGTGTAATTGTCCTATATGGTTTATAGACATTCAAATGAATAATGTTCATGGCCATGTTCGTGTTGACAAGGACACCGATGCCACCCGATGCCTCTTTCTTTGCATGTTCTGAGGAAGAGTTCTTCTCTGGTGTCAAAACGGCATGATGCAGTCGACGCCTCCTCATCTCAGTCAGACCAATGATGTTGTACTTGATCTTTTGCACTTGCACCATCAGGTCCTCGACATATGCTTCCGATGCCAGCATACATGCATTGAAAGTACAGACAGTCATTTTAGTCCTTCTTCGTTTTGGCAGCCTAGTTTAGCCCTGAAATTTTATCAGGCACTCCTTGTTCTTCCTTCTTAGTGCTGCCATATTAAGGGCTCTTTCAGTGTCAGGAAGATAAGTATTTTTATTATTGGTTTTGGCATTTCGAATATGCATCAGACAGCTTGCCAGTCTCTGCCGTGCAGGCGGTATACTCTCAGTAGCTTGTGGGGCTCTCTGACAGGGAGCATATATTAATCATATATTAATTGTCCTATTCATGGGGAGAGGGGAGAATGAGGTCTCCTTGGAAGGTTTTATGATTCAAGAAATATATGTATAGATATTTCTATTTCTTCATCTCTACTGTAATTGCACATCTATATTGTATGACTGCTATTTAGTAAGCTTGTTTTTATTTGACAAAAAATATTGATATCTTGGAAAATAACCTTCTATATCCACAACTTTCAGGTTAGAAAGAAAATTTTCTATTTATTCTTCTCCTTACTCTATCAATATTAACTGTATCATTGTCTTCCTGTATATCATGGATTTGCTCGAGCAGGCACCAGTAACATCCCAATATGTCCTGTCACATGTGAGATAGCCCAAGGGCATCATCCCACTCCAGGAACATAAAGAGCCTCAAACCATTCCATCAGGTCATGAGAATGAGGTCCATAATTGTTACTGGTATTTGGCATATCAAATACGACACGGGTAGCTTGCCAGGCTCTGCTGTGTGGTTGGGATACTTGGTAAATGACATTTGGTAAATGACTTACCTTTTAATTGAATTTGTAAACTTCTATCTGAAGATAGATAATGTGTAAAACCACAATGAAACCAAATGTACAAATTGTAAAGGATATATTTGGGAGGGGTAGTCCTGGGCCACGCCTGGCAATGCATAGGGGTTACCCATGTACTGCACTCAGGAATTACTCCTGGGTAATTCCTGTACAAGCACTGAGGGACCTTTTGGGACATTTTGGGATGCTGGGGATCAAACCCGGGTCAGCTGCATGCAAGGCAAACACCCTAACTTCTGTACTATCATTCCACCCCTATTTTAAATAGTTTTTGATCTTTTTATTTTGCCTAATTTATAAATTAAACTAGGTCTTTATAAATTACATATGCCTAGAGGAAAAATACTGCAATGCCTTTGTAATAAGATAGTTATAAATAAGTAAAATACATATAAGCTATATATAATATGTAAATAAAACCTGTCATATAGGAGCCAGAGCAGTAGTACAGTGGGTTGGGCATTTACCTTTGCACAGGCTGATCCAGGTTCAATCCCTGGAATCCCATATGGTCCCCTGACCATTGCCAGGTGTGATTCAAGCACCAATAAATAGCAGTTATTGGGGAAGAGAGAGCACACCCAGCAGTAGCCATGGCTTACTCTAGACTCTGCGATCAGGGATCACTCCTACTGGGGCTTTGGGGTTTTAGGGATAGAACTCAGGTTGTCAAGTGCAAGGAAAAAGCCTTTCCTGCTGTACTATTTTTCTTTCCAGTCCCATTATTCCCTTTGTTGACTGTGAGTCAACAGATAAACCCAAAATTACAGAACTGAGTTCATAATCAAACTAAGGGTATGTGTATGCCACTTGTCACCCCATTGTTCATTGATTTGCTCTAGCGGGCATCAGTATTATACATAAATATGTATTTATGTATATAAAATATAATCAGTATATTATTAATTTGAGAGCCATTAAAATTAAAATTAATGGATCTCAAATTAATAATATACTGATT
This sequence comes from Cryptotis parvus, assembly GCA_021461705.1. Taxonomy (NCBI): domain Eukaryota; kingdom Metazoa; phylum Chordata; class Mammalia; order Eulipotyphla; family Soricidae; genus Cryptotis; species Cryptotis parvus. The sequence continues at coordinate 136,547 of JAJIBD010023417.1, forward strand.
ATATATTTTATAATCCGTAAAATATATATTTTATAATATAAAAATATTATAATCTTGTAATAATCTTATTTTATAATATAAAAATTATATATTTTATAATCAGACAGACATGGGACAGAGCTGCTACTGGCTCTCACTGTGTCCAGCCGCTCATGAGGTGCCCAGGAGGGATGGCAGATTCTAGCCCCTGACCCGCCACCCCAGCAAAGACTCAGAACAAGCCAGACGACGCCCCCACTCCATGAGGACCTCAATTTTCCACATCCGGACTTTCCGCTCGTCAGAACTCCACCCAGCAGACCAGCCTATCACAGCCCGTCTCATTGAGATCCACCCTGATGCAGTCTTTTTTTAATCCGGCCCAGGTATGCTGATACAGAGACAGACATGGGGCAGAGCTGCTACTGACTCTCACTGTGTCCAGCCACTCATGAGGTGCCCGTGAGAGATGGCAGGTTCTAGCCCTGGCCCGCAACCCCAGCAGAGCCTCAGAACAAGCCAGATGACCCCCCACTCCATGAGGGACCTCCATTTTCCACATCCGGACTTCCCCCTAGTCAGAACTCCACCCAGTAGACCAGCCTATCACAGCCCTGCTCGCTCGGCAAAGCGGCCGCGGCTTCATCAATAAATGCTGAATTTTGAGATGACTACAAGAGTATGCTACCTGCACGGCAGAGCCTGGCAAGCCACCCGTGTCATATTTGATATGCTAGATACCAGTAACAATTATAGACCTCATTCCCATGACCTGATGGAATGGTTTGAGGCTCTTTATGTTCCTGTGGCAAGCAGGTGTCCTTGGGCTCTACTTGAATGAGATAGGACATGGAGATGTTACTGGTGCCTGCTCGAGCAAATCGATGATGAACGGGAAGACAGTGATACAGTGATATTATTAATTTATATATTCATATATAATTATATATCTATTATTATATCTCCAGGATGAAAAACTTGTTTTAAAATAAATTTATCATTATCAGTTAATATTTTATTTAAATACATATTTCATATACTCATTACATTTAAATTTCAGGTGAAAAGGAATTGCATGTGGAAAGTCTTAAACTTTCATTACTGAAAAGCTTAATAACAACCTCGACTTTTCAAATATCCATTCTAGTTTATTTTCAAATTATTTTTATCAAAAGAACTTATTAAAAACAAAGTTAAAATGGAATTAGTTCATGGTTTCGAATCTTTAAATTTTGTATTTACTCATAAAGGGTGCATGGTCACCCCATGCTCATTTTAAACACACACAAGTATAATAATAGTGTGCCTTAATTTCAAGTCTAACTAATTATTTCTTAGATATCTATATTGATAAGAACTAGCTCATTTTTAAAATAGTAAGCACATCTACACGCCTAAAAATATAGTCCTCAAACCATATAAATCACATTAAGCTAGTGCTGCTGAAGTCAATATTAACAAATATTAACAAATGGACAAAATATAATCTGAAGTAAGCCTAGTTAGGGGAAAAACAGGAATATGTCCTTTCTCATGTATGCTGTGTCTTGGGTACTCTTCCTAATTCTAAATCTGCCTGTGATCACAATTCAGACTGAACTTGAAATTTAAGTATAATTGGAACTGAAAGCTGTGTCTATGCTTTATTGATAACAATATCAGCAATATATGTTATTTCTGCAGCAAAGTAAAGGCATACTCTTATTATTTTCAGAATCCTCATCTTTCTGTTTAGCCTGGCCCACTTTATGTCACTCTCACAAGGAATCTTAATCCCAAGAGTAACCATTTATTGAACTGGAAAAAATAAAGCTCATGCCCATTTCTATGTTTTTAAACTTAGTTTTCTATTATTGATAATTATGTAAATGATCAAATGTAAAGCCTTAAAATTCTGACCTGGCTCAGGTAGGGAATGGAGAAACACCTCTGTAATCTCAGTTTCTCTAATTTTTCCTTAATGCCTCGAATTTTTTCCATTAAATGCTATTAGCAAAATAAGATTATTGAGTCGTAATTGAGTGCCATACAATGAAAAATACATGAAAATAGTGGAATAATATTCCAGGTTGTAAAAGGATAAAGAAAAAATATATAGGATGATCAGAATTTCACTGTTTCATAACTTGATCATTGCCATTTTATTTAGTTTTGAAATTGATGATATAAAATGGTCCTATTTCAACATATCAAACTATGATATAATCATACCTGCTTTACCTGCTATACTATGTCTTCAGCCCTACAAAAATAACTCGAAAGTAATCCACAAGACCAATAAAAAAAACCTCTTAGGGAAATAGACAATACGATTCTGATTTAGTTTTCACAATAATTTTTTGTATGGAAAATAAAATACTGAATACAAAAGCAAAACTAAGAAAAATGGAAAATTTTATAGACAAAGAATCTATTACCAAAATTAATGGCAGTTTACCAAAAGGAAAAGACTACATGTAAATAATATACCCAACAATAGGAAAACCAAGGGGCTCCCCGACCTCACTGTCGCTGCTCGGCGCTGCCCCATTGGCCAGTCCTGGGCCCACGCCAGGTCCCCGCAGCCCCCTGCCTTGCCTTGCCGCGCACCTAGGGGCAACTACACACCTCTGCTATGCTGATGACATCATTCTAATAACACCAAACCTTAGCCAAGCGGCACAAATACTGACTGACTTTGACCGAGAATGCAGAAAGATAGGTCTACAGCTGAAATTCAACAAAACTATGTTCATGAAAAATGAACTAGTTCCAGAGGCCCCATTTACTCTCAATGGAACAGACATCTCTGAATGCAACAGTTATGTGTACCTAGGTCAAGAAGTCAACATGATGAACGACCTAAAATGACCTCCTGAGCTGCACAGGAGGAAGAGAGCAGCATGGAATGCCTTCAAAAGCATCGAAGAAATAGCAAAAAAGTCAAAGAACCTCCAGCTCCGGGCACATCTCTTCAACTCCTCTGTTCTCCTAGCATTAACATACACCTCAGAGACCTGGGCAGGTCTCTGAGATGTATGTTAAAAAAAAGGATGAGAATGCTATTCGGGTCTCCCAAAGAGGAATGGAAAGAGCTATGCTTGGAATATCATGCCTCCCTCAAATGAAAGAAGGAATCCGAGCTCCGACCTCCATCACTGTTCCAGAGTCAGGGACGCTGTCTCGTTTGCCAAGGCATCAAAAATAAGATGGGCTGGACATGTAATGCAATTTGGAGATGACCGCTGGACTAGAACCGTTACCAACTGGATCCCATGGGATGTCAAAAGATCACGTGGCCGCCCACCTACAAGATGGTCAGACTTCTTTGTCAAGACCCTGAAGGAACGGTTTGAGGCTCTTCATATTCCTGAAGTAACCAGATGCCATTGGGCTACACTGGAACGTGATAGGGTCAAATGGAAATATTACTGGTGCCCGCTTAAGTAAATCGATGAAGAATGGGATGTCAAGTGATCGATCAAGTGAGCAATAGAAAAGTTCATAGTAACTATAAAGTTTATATGAACGATTATGTTTATTTTGACACTATTTACAAAAGCTACAATATGATGCAACCCAAATTCCACTATGGATTATATACATAGACAAATATACACATATGTATAAATGTACAATGGAATATTATTCAGTTACAATAAGAAAATAGTCCCATTTAAGACAAGATTGATTGAACCTTAAAGCATAAATATAAGTGAACTCAGTCACACTTAAAGAAATAATGTAATGTTATCTCTCTTGTATTTTCATTTTAAAATTTTAAAAATGAACTCAAATAAAAAGAACAGATTGCCAGTTGCCAAGAGTGGGAAGGGCAAAATTTATGTAGGGGATCAAGATACAAACTTAAGTTACAAAAGAAATAAGTAGCGTGAATATAATATATAACAAGATGATTATAGCTAATAATACTATATTACATATGCAAAAATAGATCATAAAGCATATTTCTTTTTATGTAAGGGATGCATTTGATCTCCGAATACATGCTATTTCATTTTTAACCTTTACTCATGTACTTTATTCCATCTCTTATAATATGAGTAGTGTATTTTTCCTCCTAATACAATGAGGACTAAAAATGCACTAAAATATTTAAATGATTTATTTTTAATTTTAAATAATTGTGCTTAAATAAAATTTTCTGATTTATTAAGTTTATAAAGTATTATTTCCACAGTACAAAATAACAGACATTTAAACTAACCCTAACATCTTTTCTCCCTGGTTTTACTTCTTATATTTGGAATCTTATGTGTTCATGTAATGATTTCTAAACGTAATACTTCTACAAAATTGTACTCCTCTCTATTTATTTTTTTATTAAAAAGCAAAAAGTAGTTTAAATTTTTTATTGATAATAATCTGTAAAACTATTTGTCAGCATCATTTTATAGATACATGCACTAATATAACACAGTGCTTTAATCTTATTCTATGTTCCATTTTTCTGAACATATATATATTTTTTTAATTTTTATTATACCATGTGATATATAGACTTACAAGAATATTCATAATTTGGTCTCTACAATACAGTGTTTCAGAATCCATCTCTCTACCAGTGCCAATTCCCACCACACAATTCCCAAACACACCCACCCAAACCCTGCCTGCCCCTGTTGCAGGCGCATTTTATTTTTCTCTTTGTCTATGTCCCTGTATTTCTTTTTTTTTTATTTAGGAATTTTATTTTTTTATTAAACATTTTATTATACCACCGTGAGATATACAATTACAACATTGTTCATGTTTAGAGGTTTCGGCCACATAGTGTTCCAGCACCCGTCCTCCACCAGTGCCCACTTCCCACCACCAATGTCCCCAATTCCCTCCCCCCCTCCATAGCCTGCCTAGATGGCAGGTTCTTTATCTCTTTTCTCTCTCCCTCTCTCTCTCTTTTCCTTCTCTTACACATTGTGGGTTGCACTACATATACTTAGAGGACATCATGTACATTTTTTGCCTGTATTTAATGCTCAGTTCTAGGTTGGTATTAGCCCTTTTCGACATTTATTCACACATGTTCCCTTCTTTGTCTTACCTAACCTCTGACTCCCACATGTTTGCGGTATTTCCACTTTTGGTAAGACCTCCTGATCCACGTTTCGCCTGACATTGGATTTTGGTGTCATAATATGTATATGTATATATATATATACATATATATACATATATACATATGTATTTATATGTCATGCAAATAAATGGAGTCATTCTATATATCTCCTTCTGACTAATTTCACTCAACATGCCCCTGTATTTTTAATCTCTCTCTTCTATTACACTTCGTGACTTGTCCTACGGACACTAACAATGTATGATGTCTCTATCTGAATATTTATTAGTGAGTTCTAGGGTGACATCATAATTCCTCATTCCCCATAACTCCTCTCTATTAATAGGAGTTCAAAACTCCAGATAGTTCTTATTCTTTGTTCAATAGTTCAATAGTTTTCCAATTTTTCAATAGTTTCATTAATTACTAAATTGGCCCAGCACTTTTCAACTTTGTTCTTAAGAGGCAAGTCAATATTCTTTCCTCGCATATACTTTAACCAAGAAAATCCTGCCAGAGACGGCATGTAGGCTCTGAGCCAAATGCACATGCTATGCAATTCCCATTAATGTGGTAGTTTTGATTTGGGAATCCCTACAGACTCCTTCTGAAATGAAATGTAGGGTGATCCCATTGATAATGAGAGACGTGTAACTTTGGGTGTTAGCCAACAGTCTCACATGACTGAGGATTCACCTCACTTTAAGAACCTATCATGGATAGTATATTCTCTAAATATTTTTTGGAATTCTTTCCAGTCTAGCCAGAGTGATAGGATAGTGGGTAAAGCACGTGTCTTGCATATAGACAAATTGCTGTTGTCTTTATTCATAAATAGCTAGCTATTAAATTTTTTGGATTGTTGGATGACAAGGCCTAGCTAGTTTGGGATCTTTCCTGTTTAATCCACTTAAATTTAAGCTATTTACATGCTTAAGACAGGGTTCATGCTAATGAGATCTCTCTTCTGCACAAACACTGATGGAGGGTGTGGCAACTACAAGAGTCATTTTGACTCTAAATCAGTAACTTCTGAAATATTACTATAATCTCTATTATGGTCTAAGTTCTGACTAAGAGCTACAGATCTGGGGAATCCTTTTATTTTGGACTGTAGTGGCATATCTTGTTTTAGTTTTGAATTAGTAAAAGACTTTTGGAAAGGCACTGGACTTGTGAGTTTTCATCCATTCCCCGCTGACCTCAAAGGTAGAACGGAACTCGTTTTCTAATATCTTTTGGGACAAGAACCATTCCCCAACATTGGAAAACTAATTTTTATTTTCAGGATTTTAATAGATTTTCTCTAATATCTTTCAATGTTGTAAGTTTCTATTAAGAATCAGAGTTTATCCCAATTCCCTCCACCCTTAGAAATAACTGCACTTTCTTATGGGTGATCACAATACTTTTATTTAATCTTAAACATTAATATCTATACCTTGCTATGCCTCAGACTTGATAAATCCACTTCTTTGAGCAAGGAATTTAGTTTATAATTAGAAATTTTGGTATTTCAGATATGGAAAGCTTTATTTCTTTTTTGTATATATCCCACACTCTAATTAAAAAGGAAATTATGCAAATACAACTTGACTCTTTGATGGCTAATTGTTTTAATAGTTTTAATTGTGTAATTTATTCAAGCACATTCTTGGTTCCACAATGTCTAGTAGTGAGGCAGTGCTGACAGGATTTTGCACCTATATAACTCTGCAAAATCTGGATTATAATAATGAGACAGAGCTATGAAATATTTGTGCCCCAGGTTCTTCATATATAGTGCATGACTAGCAAAATATAACAAATCTTCTGAATTGCGATGAGACATAAAGCAAAAAATACCCTTAGACTTCCTGGAATAAAGCAATTCTAGATGTTATTTTTATGAAATACAATAAATGTTCCCTCATCAGGTAATTTAGATATTTTACTTCCAATATGGTTTTAATTTGTATAATTGTTTTATTGATATCTTTAATTTATTTCTTAGGCATTTCACATTGCTTTTTTCAACTCTGTCCTTTTTTCTCTTTGAACTCTTTTTCAACTTCTCAGAACAGTGTCCTTTTTCATTTTTCTTTAGCATTCATGTTCTTTAAAGGAATTTTTCCTTTGTTTGTTTTATTTTGTTTTGCTTTTTGTGTGGGAGGGCACACCCAGTGGTGCTCAGGAATCTCTCCTGGAAGGATTCAGGCTGCATAAGAGGCACTGGGGTTTGAATGCAGATTGACAATTAGCAAGGCAAATGCTTTACCTGATAAACTATTTATTGCTCAGATTCCTCACATTCTTTATATTTCTACATGTTCTTTGATTCAAATGATAGATTTTTTAATGTGAACTAAATAGTCCCATGGACATCATTATTGAAAATCATTCCAAATTGTACTTTGGTGATTTCGGTTTCAAAGTGAAAATTTAAGAAAATAAAGTATTAAGAACGTACTGATTTAGCGTTTATCTACAATTCAATTTCTACCTTTATTTCTTACTGAAAGAGGAAGCTTCAGTTTAACTTCAACAGCTGCTGTTAAAGTCAGTGGCTGTTTTCGCTGGCCCATTCTACAGAAAAATGTACGACTTTTGACTTCCAGCAAATTCTTGGTCTTTATCTGACAAATAGGGAGTTAATAACTGTCCAGCAAAAATTCTGCCCCAGAGCTTAAGCTCACTAGGAAGAGAGATAATGGTAAATACTTAAGTCCAACAACCAGTAAAGGACCTGTTAGATCCTTGCATCCTTTGTAACACCTGTCAAGAGCCCAATTTTCATTTAAAAGATGCTGCAGGAAAACCCTTCTTTTTTCTATTTTTTTTCATTATACTACCACTAGATATACAATTACAAAGATGTTCATGTTTGGGAAAACACTTATCTTTAACTTCCCTGCATTCCCTGTAACACTGAGACCTGATTTCCTATTTAAAACACACACACACACACACACACACACACACACACACACACACACACACCCATGGCTAACTTAGTCCTATTATAAGTTCCTCTGCGCTAGAGGAGCTTCTTTTCTTTTCTCTTCTACTTTCCAATAAACCTTTCTGCCTTCCAATCCTGAGTCTAAGCATCTTTATTATTCAATATTTTCATTCTTGAAAATATTGAAGAGCCTGGCAACTGCCAAGGAACACAGAGATCTGAGCCTGCTGCACTTCTGACTCATTTGCATCACACTACAACTCCATTTCACTCCTTTGTGTTTTAATTCCTGGTTGCACAAGGTACCAAATTCAGAACAGATTTTGCTGAAATTTGGCCTAATTCCACTTTTTGATTTCCACAGTGAGTCGAATGGAACATATGTGTCATCTCAGGTTAAAAGAGCAGCATCCAATAAGAAAGGAAAACTATGCAAATTCCTATCTCAGTGTCCTGGAATTTATACGTAAGTGTTATTCCATTGACAATTTAGGATGAAATAATTGCAAATATTTAATTATAAACCTGATTAAATGTGGACTTATATGTAAGTGTACTTCATGCCAACAGGAATTTTCCCCCTCTTTTATTGTTTTCATTCACCTAGGAGTGTTTTGTGAAGCAGGTTTAAATAAATTGCAAATTTTAAAGAATAAAATATTGGTTTATCTCTTTTCACAAAATTTCCAAATTCAATGTGTAACTAACTTCCAATTTCCATCTGTAAAATAAAGAAGTTAGAGTTAAGACTAATTTATTTTTACTTTATCTTTTTGTCTTGATGTTAAGTCATCCCTCCATAGTTCATCAGTTAGAAAAGGCAATAAAATTTCTTCATCTAGAACATTTAGAAATCTTAAGTAATTGAAGCAGAACAACTAGATTGTCTATGTAGTAGGTGATTAAAGGAGAGGAGAACTTAGTCTTTGTTCCTCATTACCTTGAACTCTATAATCAAAAAATTCTTGCCATAAATAGCAAGTAGGGATAAATCCACAAATGGATAAATCACATTTAAATAGTTTCAAATTACACTTCTACTTAATTTTACCTAGAATTATAGACAAATACAGCTAACTTCAATTTATCATTGTTTTCTTTTCTTGAAAAGGGATTTATTATTTGTTAATTTTATATGAGTTAAATAAAAGTTATACTGAAATTACATTTTTCAGTATACTAATCAGAGATACGACTTAAAAAATGGAATGCAATAAAATTTAGATGCCGTGAGTTGTAGACTAAATTATGTAAATTAGATTAGGCATTATATTGTAGAAAATGGATTATTTATTTACATAGATTAAAATAATCAATCATCGCAACCTGCCTTTTGATTTATTTTGCAATAATTCTACTTGCCATTCCTTTGTTTAGAACAAGCAATATAAAATAGATTTGTTATATGCTTGGCAAGGGGCAGGATGGAGGTGGGAGAGAACTTGGAGACATTGATGGAGGGACAGCAAACACATAGTGAGATTGGTGTTGTGTTGTAGGACTCCTAAGGGCCGCTGCATCTGCTCTGGATTGCCTCCTGCAAATCACTTCGTAGATAAGGGGGTAGTCTAATGTGGCAGTTTATCTGACCATGTATGCTGTACTAGCTGGTATAAATATTCCCCCCATGCTACCACAATCATAGTGGGACTAGCTAGATCTTACCAGCATATTAGCCTGGCCACGCAGGACCGCTGGGTAATTAGACCAGAGAGAAATGCTGTTTGCTTCCAAGCAAACAAGCATGGCTCCCTGATATACTCAAAGGCAACTAAAATACAAATCTACAATGAAGCAGAAGAGACTTGTGAAGGCTTGGAGAAATTTTTAACTGGCATTAGTATCAGTCTTTGGTACAGAGACATGCCATCTCAGAAACCCCCATGCTACCACAATCATAGTGGGACTAG
>JAJIBD010023418.1:0-13534 GCA_021461705.1 Cryptotis parvus
AAGTAGAAGCACTGAGCACAGCATATAACACGCTTCCAAAAAACAGTAACTATCTCCATCATCTTCAAACATCATTCATTCTTCCATCACTCTCTAAAAACCAGCTCCATGCCTGCCTAATCCTGTAGGCGACCAGGCTGATGGTAAAACTTAAAAAGATAGCTAATCGATGAGCAGAGGGGAGCCATAATAGACTCGTAAGCAGCACCTAACAAGCCTGGGCAAAACTCCTCCTCCTTTGTTCTCAGGATCAGGAGAGGCTTCAGCCTCTGCCATCCTGCATTAAGCAGCATTTCAACAGTCTGTCTATTTTTACTTAATAAACGAGGGGAGTGGGTGAAAGCCTGTGCTCCCAGGGTACCTTAGAATATATTTGACTTCTCTTCTAGTTACAGCATAGGCTCCAATTCCCTTCACCAAAAATACTGTTTCTGGACCAAGAAGGGGCTGTCTAGGTCACACTGCATGTGCCAAAGGTCTTGCAAAGCTTATATCACTCAAGCTTATCAGGTGCCAAATATCCTGAGATCCTTCAAGGCATCCGTGGGCAGAGACAGAAGGGAGACTCTGAGAGCAAACATCAAATAGAACACAAGAGTCTTCTGATGTCCGCTGCTATGTCCCTGCCTCTGGGTTCTGCACTGGAAGATGCTGCACTGGGGGAGTAGCTGACATTAGGAGAAATTGTGTAATGCTCATCAGTGATTATAGAATGAGGCCTGGGGGAGGGTCCCCTGAAATGTTTGCATCTTGTTGATGGATAGAAAGTCCCCACCCCCACCGCACCCCCACCATGGAGTCTCTGCTTTAGACTTGAAGCTTCACGCTTGGTTTCTCCATGCTATGGCTCTTTGGGCGCCATCTAGATAAAAAAAAGTTCCCCAGTGACTGCAAGTCAAAGGGTCTTGATCCTCATTATGTGCCTTCATGTCCAGGGGCCTCAGAGAGTAGACATGCATTGATCACCCCTGGCACAAGACATCCTAATGAAGGAAACCCAGGTCCTGACCAGGGCTCTCAGGCAATGTGGCTCTCCCACCCTCCACCAGGGGATGTTTAACAATATCCAGAGATGTTTCTTTTTGGTTTCCACAACTAGCATGGGAGGTTGCTACTGACATCCTGTGGGTATGTATGGAGATAAACACACACAGGACAGCCTCCTGCCATGGAGTGTCTGACCCAAATGCCCAGTGGTGAAGAGGGTGAGAGACACTCACCTCCACCCACAATGCAAAAGAAAACACTTCTCTGGGTGGAACCAAATTCCTCCCAGTCTCTCCAGGTCATGCCCAGAGGATGTGAGCCTGTTGGAGAAGCTGGGCCCTCAAGCCCGCCCACTGGGGACAGCTCTCCCATGGCTAAGATGAAAGACTAGTGCCCACAGGCCCCATGCCAACTTGCCACTTGATTGCTTTTAATTAATTCTGCTTGATTACAGCACATGGGGAGACACATCGACGAGATAAGACAGGCTCTTTATATTCTGTCTTCATTAAAAAGTTTGGATCTGGAAGCGTTTTCAAAGAGCTATGTGTCTCCTTTACTTTTGTGTCATTTTTAATTGAGGAGGGCACAGGGAGCTGTGCGAGCTTTGCTGTCCGGAGACTTCGCAAATGAAAGATGAAACGTCTGGGGCCCCTGGGGGAGAAAGCTGCTAGGACTGAGCTTTGGGGGAAGATGGCCTGGACAGAACTCAGTCCACTGTGGTTGAAAGATAGGTGTGAGAGAAGATGCAGCTCGTCCATTTAGATGGAGCTAAAGTCCATTAGCAACAGAGCAGGATCCTAGAGCTACTGAGCAATGCAGCTCAGATTCTTCGTACAGGCTGAGAAACTCCTGGAAGCCCAAGGAGACTGTGCAACAGAGATAGAAGAGAAAGGGAGAGTGGGTAACCCCAAAAGGTCTGTGCCTGTCTTTTTCCAGCTCAAGGACCATCCCCTGTTGGGGGAGACCTTACTCAGCTCCTCCACACACATTTAACCCCTTTCTGCCACTCCTCCTAAAGTGCAGATGAGAAAATCTTGTCTTATTAGTTATCTATCGCTGTGAAACAAAAATACCCCCAAACTCAGTGGCTTAACACAGCCAATATTTATTTTCTCACGGCTTTTGTATGCCAGGAATCAGGATGTGGCTCAGCTCATTCTGGCTGGCTCCAAGTACCTCGGCAGGCCACAATCTGTGGGTAGGATTCACTTCCCAGCTCAAGTATGTGACTGTTGGCTAGCCTCCATTTGTCACTGATCACTGATCAGGGATATCAGTTACTCACTTCAGCATCTCCCTGGAGGAGTTCACAGCACAGCAGCAAACTTTCCTCAGTGCAAAGAGCAAATGAAGGGACAACCCAAGATGAAGGAGGCCCAAGCCTTCTTGTCAGCTAGTCACAGATATGATATTCCATCACTTTGCTGTATTTATCTAAAGGGAGTCACTAGGTCACACCAAGGACAGAAAAGGCAACTAGGGCATGAATCCCAGGAGGCAAGGGGCCACCCTAGCAAGCTGCTTACCTCACCTGCAGGATGGCAATAACCTGCCTTTCCTCAAGCAGTTGCTTCTGGAAGCTGGGACCCTGGTTGAGTTACCACTGACACTCCAATACTGAGCCCAGTATCTGACATGAGGTGAACACCGAGGGGTATTTAATAAGATAAATGCATACATGTGCACATGAATGAGTAAATGCACAAATCAGTAAAATAATCACTTCTTAAGCCTCATTTATACTGATCTGATAAGTTGTCAACAAAGAAACTGTGCTTGTTTCCAAACTGCTATGGCAGAATCAGATCTATCCTGGTCAACTTAAAACTCAGGTCAGTTAACATAAATTTGAAATGCTAGAATGCTATTGTTTTTCTCTTCTGTTTAACATGAGATGAAAAAATAAGGAACCCTAGCTCCACAGCAATTGTACAGCAGGAGGAACATTTTGCCTTGCACACTACTGAGTCAGGATTGATCTGTAACATCCAAGATGGTCTCCTGAGCACCGCCAGGAGTAATTCCTGAGTGCAAAGCCAGAAGTCACCCTTGAGCAGCACCAGGTGTGACCCAAAAAAGCAAAAAGTAAATAAATAAATAAATAAATAAAACCAGGGACCCCCATAAAATAAAGGGATTATTATCGCACCATTATGGTTTAGTCTGAATTCACTCTTTGCTATTTTCTCTTTGGGGACTAATGACTGATAGTAAATCAATAATGCTGAGGGGAAAAACACCTTTTCATTATTTTAAGCTGCTATCTAGTGACACTGAACAGTCGAGCAATGATCTGGAGTGAAGCGGTTGTGTGTAAACCTAGTTAAACTTCATGCCAGATCAATTCTCAGAGGGAACTGGAAATCCAGAAGCAGACAATTGGGGGCAACGAGGAGAGGAGGTGCTGAAAAGCAGGACCCAAACGGGAATAAAACAAGGCTACAGGTGAACGAGGGGGTGCTAATCAGAATAAATCAAGCTGTGCCAAGGGGGTCCCCACATCTAAAGGACAAAGACTAAACAGTTGTTTGAGCAAGTTTAGCCATGAGAAAGTTCAGGAGACAAAAGACACTTCAAGAGATTCAAGGGACCTAACTGGAACCTCAACAGAGAGGGAGGAAGTTTAGGGTCACAGAGACACCTGAACTCAGAGCCAGGTCATGAATTCCATATCCCTGAGGATGGCCCATGCAATAGAAGGCCCAGTGCCAGCAAGACTGGAAAACACGGCAAGAACTTAAGGGAGGGAGGTGGGAACAAGTAAAAGTAAATCCCAGATCCCAGTACAGAGGGCTTAGTTTCAGGGCTCGACAAGGGTCTTCTCTTGAGGATTGAATTGAGCTCTTGTGATATTAAATCCTAAATGAAAGTCTCCCTATGTCCCTTTGCCCAAAACTGAATTGGGCTCCAGGTTCTGGGGGTAGCATAAAGAACAATGCTGGCTTTTTAGGGGAAAGATTAAGGCATCCGTGCCCACCCCCCACCCGAACCAAACATACGGTTTTACCTCTAGAAGGGAGCTGCTGTTCTCTGCTCTGCTCAGATTCAGGCTCCAATTCAGGCCCAAACATCCGTAGTCACTATGAATGGGGTTTCAAAGGATCAAACAAACCCAGGGATAATCATTTTATGAATGTTAAGCTTTCCTCCCATGAGGTACTCAAGAAAATTTCCCATATGTAGAGGGTGGGGGGCCTCTGATAGGTGATCTAGACCAATTCATACCTGCTCAGCTCTGGGCACTTTATGAAATCACTTCTCTCTGAGTTCTTCTGATTTTGCTCACAAAAAAAATCATAGTTTTAGAAAACCCTTTCCTTTAGTGAAAAGCAAAGAGCTGAGATTGGGGTCTAAGCTTTGGGGTAGAAGAAGCTGAAGCCGACCCAGTGCCACTCAGTGCCAGTGTGGCTAAAGCACAGCCTCAGGCTAGGGCTCATGCTAGGCTTCCAGAGTCCAGCCTTTGCCCCATTCCCACCCCTGATCTGTACAATGCCCTCGGGTTGTCCTGGGGTCCTAGCCATCACCCTTTTCTACCTCAATCACATCACATTTAATTTCTAAGATCTGCTGAAACCAAACCTGCAGGCTCAGGAAGCAAATTAGAAGATAAGGAGGACTCTTGGGTACTAAGCCCAGCAAGCCACAGCATTTTCAGACAGAGAAACCCCACAGGCCATTTATGGAGAAGACAAATGACACAGCACCCAGAATGGCCATAATTTTGTGCAGATAAAAGGTAAGCCTCTTCGCCAAGGAGAGAAACCACATATTGAATCCATCCGGAGGGAACCACTTCCGAGGAGTTAATTAGGATAAATTGTGCCATGCAGGAGATTTGTTTATTTATTTAGCCGCACTTTATTGATGCCTGCCTGTGATGTCACAGGTACCACAAGGAACAGAAATATACCCTAGGTGTTACATCTGGCCTCAAAGAGCTTGTAAACTCGAGAGGGAGACAGGTGCCCACAAGACCCACACAAGAGAGGGAAGGAAGTGGGGGGGCGGCTGGTCCACATGCAGCCAGCCAGCCTCCCAATTCCCACTGGAATCTTTCAGCACTCAAATGCTGGTGACCAATTTAGAATTGACAATTGATAAGATCACTCCTTTCTGAGTCTCTGGAGAAGGGAGAGTCCTGATTCACCAGATGCTCAAAGCAATGTGTCTGGCTTCCAATTCACCCCCAACCCTACTTTATCCACCAAGATAAAGAGTCCCAGTGGAATCTTTATCCATGGATCTGGCTTTGTCCATGTCTTCCTTCAGACAGAGATGCTAACCATGAAATGAATTCCGATGAGGAAAGAGATATTCACTTATTCATTGAAAATGGTTCCTTATTTTCAATCTGGAGACAGATGGCAGAGATAGTCACACTATAATATGAACCCAATGCCAAGCGCACAATATGATGAGCCCTACATTATATACTGGTTCCAAAAATATATAAATTATACAGAATTCCTGCCCACCAGAAGCTCACAGTCTGAAGTAAAAGATAAAGAACTAGTTCAGTCTCCTCTCAGACCTCACCTCTTCCAGGAAGCCTTCCCTAATTCTTCCAGCCTAGGTTAGGCTTTTCCAGTTTATCCCTCAATAGTGTGAGCTGAAGAGTGTTCCCTAACCATTTTTTCTAGTTTTCTCACTTTGTCACGAATTTGAGAACTGAGATTGGGTCTACAGAGTCACAAAGTATCAGGTAACAATAAGAGATTTACTTATGAGGTAAAAATACAGATAAAGAAAGGCAACTGACCACAATTAAGAAATACCTGAGCCATTTCACAAAATTAAAGCTAGAATTTCCATTAGATCCTGCCATTTCACTCCTGGGCATCTGCCCCAGGAACACACACAAAAAATCATCCAGAAAGATCTATCTACATCTGTGCTTATCATGGCTTCACGTATACCTGCTAAGATCTAGAAACAACCTAAGTGTCCCAAAATAGGTGAATAGATCAAGAAAGTGTGGCTATATACACAATAGAATACTACTCAGTGACAAGGAAAGATGAAATCTGCAGCTTGGAAGTAGAGGAAGTCATGCTGAGTGAAGTGAGTCAGAAAGGAAAGACAAATAGGAAATTATCTCACTCATATGTAGAGTATAAAGAAAACAACACCAGGGATTAGACAAGCCTCATTGGCAACAAGTCTGACATAAGGCCAACAGAAGTATAATCTGACTCATTAGGGGGATGGGAGGGAGCATGGAGGGGTCTTGGCACTCAATTCCTTAAGTCTTATATTTTTAAAGACAGTGGTGGAATAACTTGGGCACATTATGGCGGTAAAAATATGATAACTTCTGCATCAAAATCATATATTTTAGCACTGTGATATCTGAACTATATATTTTAATTATGAAGGGTGAAGAGAGAGAGGAAAGTCTGAGGCTGAGGAGCCAGTATGGAGGTTGGATCCGGAGCCCTACATGGCCTCCCAAGCATCCCACACTGTGTAGCTCTGAGGTTCACCCATTGCTGTCTGAGGTCCTATGGCCCTGGTAGTCCCCAGCCCAGTAGAACCCAAGCAAAACCTTATCTTTGAAAGGTAAGCCAGCACACCTGTCTGAATTTCACTCAGAGTAGCCCCAAATACTACTTAGAAGACCCCATAATATCACTGTCTGTATCACTGTCTTCCTATTGTTCATCGATTTGCTCGAGTGGGCACTAGTAACATCTCCATGAGTCCTGTCACAATCAAGTGTAACCCAAGGGCATCTGCTTGCTCCAGGGACAGAAGGAGCCGAAACCATTCTTCAGGTCATGGAACTGAGGTCCATAATTGTTACTAGTTTTTGGCATAACAAGTAAATAAAACACGGGTAGCTTGCCAGGCTTTGCAGTGTAGGTGGTATAGTCTCAGTAGAAGGCTCTCATCTTGAGCATTTACTGATGAAACTTAAAGGGGGAAGATCAGGTTTTCTCTTAGATGGAGCTTTCAAAGACCCCATAATAAATATATAATATTTTAATAAATATTTTGGAAGTATCATAAGTAGATTTGGCAACAAATTGTACTAGAAGAGTCATTATTTATTCAACAAATACTTATGGAACACCTACTGTGTAATAGACATCTGGAATTGAACATTGAACAAGAAAGTCAATATCCCTCCCCGATAAAATTTTTATTAGGATAGAAAATAAATAAAACAAGATTACAAAAATACACATGATAGGCATATGTGAGCATGGAAAAGTTGCTTACTATTTCTGTGCTTTCTCTTCTCATCTGCAAAATGAGGGTGTTAATAGTAGAAGGAATGTAAGAATTTAATTGGTTAATATATATATATATTTATAAGTTTAGAACTATGACATTGTAAGCTCTATGTGAGTATTGCATATAATTCAGAAATAAGCAAGATAAAGTGTTAGAAAAGAACATTATGAAGGCAACAGGAGGAGATTTCTTTGATTAGCAGTAGAAGCCCATCTTTCTTGTGCTGAGAACTCTTGAGCTAAAATCTAAACAATAGATAGAGCCTGAAAAGTTTCAGAATAGAGAAATATCCTGTAGTTGGAAGGACAGACAAACCAACATGATCTTGACACAGTGAGCCACGACAAGGAGGAGGGATCCAGAGAACAGGGTCAGCACAGAGGGTGTGGGACTGCGGACCAGTGGCTCCCTATTTAACAGCAGCAGAAAGGCGGTGGTCTCACAGGGGGTTCCCAGATGAGCAATAGTCTCTGAACACTTCTTTTGACACATCACTTGGCTGCTGGTGGTAGATTACAAAAATACAGCTCCATTTCCTACAACATGCGCACACATCTGTAATGAGGTGAAATGCCCACTCCTCCATCCAAAGAAATCTCTTTCTTTGTGAACTGGAAACTGAGCTCACCGTATCACTTACTTTGATCAACAGAATGCAGTGAAAGTGATTTAAGGGGAGCTCTGGAGCAAAGACACAATATAGTTCCTATTCTTGCTTGCTACCTGAGTATTCATCATGGGAGTTTCTGTATTTCATATAAATTTTGCTATATTGTATGATGTTATGGCTTTTTGAAATAAGTGCTGATAGTCCGTCCCCAGGTTAGAGACGGTAGACAGTGAAACCACTTCTCAAATACAAACCCACCAATCCCCGAGCTTGCACCCCCAACCACCTCCTTAGCTAACTCACACGCATACAAAATCAATATTGCCCCTATCCCAAATGAACTAGGACTCTGGCCAGGAAGTAGCTCAGAGAGATGGATCACATCCACTGCATGCAGGAAACCTAGGATTGATCTCTGGTGTTAAAAGTGTCCCCAAGCACTGGAGGAAGTGAAGCCTGTGCAGTCATGTGTAGCCTCAAGCACCTCTAGGAGTGCCCAGCACACAATCACACACACACACACACACACACACACACACACAAATAAAAAACCAAATTTACTAGGACCAGGCAGCAAGCATCAAAGACCAGTCTCAGTGCCTGAGAACCTTCCCTGCATTGCCTTCCTGCCTCCTAGCTGACCCCGAGGCTTTCCTCTGGACCCTGCATGGAGCAGAGTGCCTCTGCTCCCAGAAGAACTAAGAACAGTGGTCATTCCTTACACGATCATTGACATCTCTGTGGCATGAACCCCATCATCCTTAAAATATGCATTACTCATCCTGCCATGTTAAGAAAGCACAAGCTAGGCTACTGAGGCTGAGGCCACACAGAGCAGAGACAACTGTCCCATCACCGGGGCCCTATACCCACCAGCCTGTCAGCAACTGCAGTGACTGATCCATCTTGAGTGAGAGATCACCCAGCAGAAAAAACACCTTTGCTGAGCTGATCCAAATTACCACCCCATAGAACTGTGAGCGAATAAACAGGTTATGGTTTGGAGGTGACTGACAACATGGGGGGTAGCTCCATATGCGTAGAAGAGACCAAGAGGACTCCTGAAAGCTGCCCAGTGTTTTGCCTCAATTGAGCCAACAATGATACTATTGATTGAGATTTGCAAAACTTGGGGAGGAGTGTATGGAATTAAGTGTGAAGTTCACTTTTGGGTGGATTTAGCTAGAATTATATCTGAGATACCCAAGTGCTGAGTTCCAACTTGGACAGTCTCAACTTGGGGGATTTCAGAGTGATCTCTAGGCTGGAGGTATAGATATGTGAAAACTTCTGATTATGCGAGGCTTTCCGTTTTTATCTTCAGTGAGGTACTGTGATTTACAATACTGTTCACAGTGGCTTCATGCAAATCCACACAATGAGAAATCATCTCACACCAATGAGAATGGCATCTATCCAAAAGTCTGTAAACAGCCAGTAATGTGCTAACAGCCAGAGTTGTGGTGAAAAAGGATCCCTCATCCACTGTTGGTGGGAGTGTCAGCTGGTTCGATCTCTATGGAAAGCATATGGGGAACTCAGAAAAGGAGGGCTAGAACTCCCACACACTGTTTGGCATCTACCTCCCCAAAACACAAAAACATTAATTGAAAAGATATTCGCACACCTGTGTTCGTTGCACCATTTAGTATGCAAGGCATCTTAAGCCAGTGTGTTTGAAGCCAACTCTTAGAAGATCAGCTAAGGAGCACAAAGAAAGAGGAGATGAGGAACAGGTCAGAATCCCCAGGGTTTCTATGTTGGCTTGAAGAAGAGAAAGAAAAGCAGACTGAGAATGGGGCAATGAGCAAGCGTGGAGGAAACCAAGCCAGCGTGAGAGAACAGTGTTTTCAGAAGGAAGGTGAGGCTGTGTTTTATGTTAAATTAGGTAAGAGGAGAAAAGAGAAAGAACCATTGGGTCAAGGAAGACATAGGCTGTTGGCTCTGATGAGAGCAATTTCAGGGCACTGTGAAGACATTGCCAAGTTCAAATATAGGAGAGTAAGAAGGGGGTGCGGAAAGGACAATAGGGAACCCAGACAGACCTTTTGAGAAGTTCTCTGATGAAGGACAGTAGAAAAATGGAGTAAAACAAAAAGTAAGATGAGAGCGGAGGGGTATGGTCAAGAGAAAGACCCTCTGATTACTTTTTATTACTGTGAAATGTATCCGACATCCAAAAGAATTAACTGGCGCCTATACGTGCTGCAAGAAGGGAGTCTTTTTTTTTTTTTTTTTAAGATGAGAGGTACTACAGCGTTTTGTATGCTAATGGGATGATCCAGTTGAGAGGGGAGAAACTGATGATGCAGGAAAGAGGATATTTACAGGAACAAAGT
Source organism: Cryptotis parvus (assembly GCA_021461705.1). Lineage (NCBI taxonomy): Eukaryota > Metazoa > Chordata > Mammalia > Eulipotyphla > Soricidae > Cryptotis > Cryptotis parvus. The sequence continues at coordinate 10,177 of JAJIBD010023418.1, forward strand.
CCTTTGAGAAGGTGAGAAAAAAAACGGGATTCAGGGGCGAATGGAGGGTCAGTCTCCATGAAGAGTAGGGACACGTCTTCCATTATAATAGGAGGAGGTTTGTCAATTTAGTGATGGGAAGACACAGGAGTTCTTGTCTGATCGCTTCTGTGTCTCAATGAAGTACAAGGCAAGGTCATCAGCTGACAGTGAGGAAGGAGGGGGGAGAGGGTGGGAGCCAGAGAGAGTGAGCCAGCGAGCAAGGCTGCTGTCTCAGCTGGGAGAGGGAATGCAGGAAACACAAGAGCATGGCCAGGCAGTGGCCAGTGCCTATCTGAGGCCTGTGATCACAACTTCTCAATGAGAGCCATCTGCAGGCTTATAAAGGTGATGGCTGCAAGACTCCCAGGCTGGCCATTTGGGGGAGGGACTGTCGCGTGTGGGGGGAGCGGGGAGTTGTCAGGGTGGAGACTCTGCCCAGAAGGCTGTCAAGGAAGGACATTTTGTAGGGAATAGGTTATAACACTTCTTTTTCCAAGCTTAGGAGAAGAACAAAGAGACAGAAGCTGATTCTGTGTTCCTGCAGGGCCCCTCTGCAACATTTGCCATGGCTTTTTCATCCAGGAGGAAGCCCAGACTTGGGGGAGAGGAGGAGGTGGGCAGGTTGCATTCCGCTTCCTCACTGGCCCTTGTCCTCTGCCTGAGACCTCGAGCTGGGCTGGTAGCAGACCACCTCAGCAGCCACCGTGCCCACTGCCCAGCCAGCCGCAGCTTCCCTCCTTCTGCGGGAACCTGTCAGGCCTGCTGGCTGGTCTTTTCAGTTTAATACATTTTAATCAGAAAATTAATCAGGAAACACCAGTTCAGCAGATAATTGAACAATGTGGAGACACGATAATTGCTGTTTAGTCTAATTAACTTTGTTAAGTCTTTATTGGTAACAGAGACTTCCTGAGTGAAACTTATTAAACGTCTTTCCCTGGAAAACTCAATTCCTATCCAAAGGGAAGTGGAGCTTCTGTCTTTGTCTGCATTGTCTCCAGAAAGAGGCCAAGGGCTCTTGCGCTGGCCTGAGGACAACTCCGGGCCCAGTCAGACCTTCTTCTCCCTGAAATAATGAGCATCCACGATGCGCAGGCGACAGGCTTGCTGGTGCCACCCATTTGTGAAAAACCACCGCTCTGAAGCCACCTGACTCTCTAAACCATGCCACCTGCAAAACCTTTTATGCTGTTTACAATTCATGCACTGGGAACCCTGAAGAGTCACCTAGCTTCACAGGACCAAGACCCCTCCAGGCCAAGGACCACCTCTGCAAATCACCTCAAAAGATGAGTCAGCAACCACTATTTGGCACCTAAAAACATTTTGGCTCCAAGTTACATGAATGCAAGTGGCCACCGTGAACTTTCCCTAAAATGCAGCTTGATTCCTGCTCAGCCTCTGTGTGCTTCAAAGGTTTGTGAGGTGACCAGTTCAGGAACAAAATGTTTTTCTCCAGGAAGGTTCGTCTCGCTCTTTTCCCCAGGTCCTTGCCTGTGTAGGTCCTCTGAGAGAACATGGCTTTCATTTTGCCCATTGTTGCATTTCGTGAGCTCTCACCCTGAGCCAGCCCCAAGTCCCCACTGGGAAAGGTCCCGGGAGTGGCCACGGCAGACACGTTGGGAAGTCCAGCTCAGGCCGGATTTACTATGCTCAAGAATCACCCTATCACTTTCCCCCAACCTCAAGCTCTACTACAGAGCAGTTGTAATTAAGACAGTGTGGTATTGGTGATAGAGACAGACCCGTAGACCTATGGAATAGAACTGAGTATCCTGAAACGCACTCACAAATATACAACCACTTAATCTTCGATAAAGGAGCAAAAATATTAAGTGGAGCAAAAGAAAGCCTCTTCAACAAGTGGTGCTGGGAAAACTGGGCAGCTACATGTAAAAAAATGAACTTAGACCTCCTTCTAACGCCATGCACAAAAGTCAGATCAAAATGGATTCTAGATCTCGATATCAGACATGAATCTATAAGGTACATCGAAGAAAACATAGGAGAAACGGTCTATGACATCGAAACGAAAAGTATCTTTAAAGACCACACACCACTGACCAAGCAAATGGAAGCAAAGATAAACAAATGGGATTATATAAAATTGAAAAGCTTCTGCACCTCAAAAAAGAAACGGTGACCAACATACAAAGACAATCCACAGAGTGGGAAAGGATATTCACCCAATACCCATCTGACAAGGGGTTAATATCCAGAATATATCAGGCACTGGTAGCACTCCACAGGAAGAAAACAGCCAACCCCATCAAAAAATGGGGGAGAAGAAATGAACAGAAGCTTCCAAAAAGAAGAAATTCGAATGGCCAAAAAGGCATATGAAAAAGTGCTCTTCATCTTTAATCATCAGGGAGATGCAAATCAAAACAACAATGAGGTACCATCTCACCCCACAGAGACTGGCACACATCCAAAAACAGCAAGAACAATCGGTGCTGGCGTGGATGTGGGGAAAAAAGGGACTCTCATCCACTGCTGGTGGGAGTGCCGACTGGTCCAGCCCCTTTTGGAAAACAATATGGGCATTCCTCCGAAAGCTAGGATATTGAGCTCCCATTTGATCCAGCAATAGCACTCCTGGGAATATACCCTAGAGACCGAAAAACACATAGCAGAAACACTATCTGTACTTCTTTATTCATCTCTGCGCTATTCACTATAGCTAGAATCTGGGAAACAACCTAAATGCCCGAGAACAGAGGACTGGCTAAAAGAAACTGTGGTTCATCTACACTATGGAATACTATGCGGCTGTCAGAAAGGATGAAATTATGAAATTTACCTGCAAATGGATGGACATGGAGTCTATCATGCTGGAGTGAAATTAGTCAGAAGGAAAAAGGACAGATATAGAATGACTGCATTCATTAATAGGATATAGATACCAGTGTTTTAATAAATATGGGAAATGGTAATGGCAGATTAAAACTCACCACTGAATATACACAAAGAGACTTAAGTGATAAACTCTAAATATCTGCAGGGCTAGCCATAATGTGTAAAATAAGAGGGAGAGAGATGCAGAGACACAGAGAGAGAGAGAGAGAGAGAGAAAGAGAGGAAACTGGGGTACCTGCTATTAAGGCGGGTGGGGGGGGGGGGGGTGGGGGTACATTGGTGGTGGAAATGGGGCACTGGTGGAGGGATGGGTGCTGGAATACTGTATTACCAAGAACCAATTATGAACACCTTTTGTAATTGTGTGTTTCACGGTGGTATAATAAAAAAAATAAAAAAAAAAAATCACCCCTGGCAGGGCTCAGGTAACAGGATTGTTAACTCAAAAGTGGACTTTCTGTGCTAGTGGGTTCTTGAG
>JAJIBD010023419.1:0-88915 GCA_021461705.1 Cryptotis parvus
CGATTTCAGACATGAATCTATAAGGTACATCGAAGAAAACATAGGAGAAACGCTCTATGACATCGAAACGAAAAGTATCTTTAAAGACGACACACCACTGACCAAGCAAATGGAAGCAAAGATAAACAAATGGGATTATATAAAATTGAAAAGCTTCTGCACCTCAAATGAAACGGTGACCAAGATACAAAGACAATCCACAGAGTGGGAAAGGATATTCACCCAATACCCATCTGACAAGGGGTTAATATCCAGAATATATCAGGCACTGGTAGCACTCCACAAGAAAAAACAGCCAACCCCATCAAAAATGGGGGAGAAGAAATGAACAGAATCTTCCAAAAAAGAAGAAATTCGAATGGCCAAAAGGCATATGAAAAGTGCTCTTCATCTTTAATGATCAGGGAGATGCAAATCAAAACAACAATGAGGTACCATCTCACCCCACAGAGACTGGCACACATCCAAAACAGCAAGAACAACGGTGCTGGCGTGGATGTGGGAAAAAGGGACTCTCATCCACTGCTGGTGGGAGTGCCGACTGGTCCAGCCCTTTTGGAAAACAATATGGGCATTCCTCGGAAAGCTAGATATTGAGCTCCCATTTGATCCAGCAATAGCACTCCTGGGAATATACCCTAGAGACCGAAAAACACATAGCAGAAACACTATCTGTACTTCTTTATTCATCTCTGCGCTATTCACTATAGCTAGAATCTGGAAACAACCTAAATGCCCGAGAACAGAGGACTGGCTAAGAAACTGTGGTTCATCTACACTATGGAATACTATGCGGCTGTCAGAAAGGATGAAATTATGAAATTTACCTGAAAATGGATGGACATGGAGTCTATCATGCTGAGTGAAATTAGTCAGAAGGAAAAGGACAGATATAGAATGACTGCATTCATTAATAGGATATAGATACCAGTGTTTTAATAAATATGGGAAATGGTAATGGCAGATTAAAACTCACCACTGAATATACACAAAGAGACTTAAGTGATAAACTCTAAATATCTGCAGGGCTAGCCATAATGTGTAAAATAAGAGGGAGAGAGATGCAGAGACCGAGAGAGAGATAGAGAGAGAAAGAGAGGAAACTGGGGTACCTGCTATTAAGGCGGGTGGGGGACGGGGGGGGGGGGGTACATTGGTGGTGGAAATGGGGCACTGGTGGAGGGATGGGTGCTAGGAATACTGTATTACCAAGAACCAATTATGAACACCTTTGTAATTGTGTGTTTCACGGTGGTATAATAAAAAAATTAAAAAAATGTTCCAAGAAGAGGTGAACATAATAGCTGGACCTCACTGTAACTGGAAACCTTAAGCCCTAAAAAGTGCTCCAGACTTCTGAAATATGGGGCACCTCATAGGAGTGTGATGCTAGCAAACACTAGAGGGTCTCTACTGCTCCTGCTGTCTTTATGGCTTGTGCTCAGAAACTTCTCAATCATTTTAACACAACACGCTGTTGTTGCGTCTCTACTGTCACGGACTCTTCCTTTTCCTTTGGTGGGGGTGGAGCTCCCTACCTCCATCCCCCAGTGGTGCTCAGGGCTTACTCCCTGGTTCTATGGTCAGAGATCACTCCAGGTAGCCAGGGGAGTAGTGGTACCCCATAGGGTAGTGGGGATTGAAGCAGGGCAGCTGCAAGAGAGGTTCACCACTGTGCTATCCTGCTGACCCCTCACTCGTTCTTCTTACTCTGATACCTGCAACTAAAGTGCCCAGTGATTCATTTATTTCTTTGTCTTCTGCACTTAAGTGTAAACACTGCAACAAAAGGGTCTTTGTTTTGTTTACTCTTGTGTCCTCAGCACCAAAGTGGTTAAGACTTGAATATACATAAATAGTCTGTGGAAGAATGGTGTTATATAGAACACTGGTTATGTGCTAGGCCAGGTTCTAGATACTAGGTATGGTAGTGAGCAGAATGAAGATGGAAATGACTAATTCTAAGAAACCCCTATGTTAAGAGACGGACCCCCTCTCTTCAGTTCATAAATAAATCAGAAGTGAAACAGCCTCAGGGCACTGCAGAGGCTGTGGCAAGGCTGCCTTTGGCTTCGTTTCCAGGCTGCTCCAGGCCCTCCCAGGAGAGGTAAAGGAAAGCAGTGCGTCCAGCCTGGGAGTCAGGAGGCACGTGCTTTTGAAAACTGTAGCCCGGGACACTCAGGGGTTACTTTATTGTACCAATCTTGGTCTGTGGACAGAAGCACCAAAATGGTGATTCCAGCCATGGATGAGAGTTTTTGTTTTTTAGAACGTACAGATTAATACACTGCAGGTCACTTAAGGAGACCCTGACTCTGTGGGAGGGTTCTTCCAGGTGCCTAGTTTTCATGGACGGATAACCCAAGTCCAGGCTATATTGGGTGAGGGAAGACCTAAAAGCGTTATGCTTTGGTGAAAAGATTATAATGTCTTTACAATGGAGGGGTCGACTCTGGAAAGCCATCAGAGGACTGATGTAAATTTCTTAAACGGAGAAGTTGGCAGTGGAAAGTCCTGATTGTCAACCGGAATCCTGCAGGCTCCATAGTCACGACTCTATTTTAATGAAGACCTGGAGCCCCAGAAAGCCCCAAAGCTGGGCTTTCTCCGCTAGTTTCACCCCAGGAAGGGAAGAATAAGCTGAAGAATGGAAGTTACTCTTTGTCATGAACAGTCACTGTGGACATTAGCTCTCAAGGGGATTGACTTGTCAAAATTCTTGCTTTGGCGAATAGCGAAAGTGGAAAAGAGAGAGTCAAAGGCGGAGTTCTTGGAGAGGGACTCCATTACATTTCCTAAATGGAAGTGGAGGCAAATAACAGATTCAGAGTGGCTGGAGCCCAGCTGCTGAGTCTGGCTGAAACCAGCTGGTTTCTCTCTGGTACATCTGCCCATCAGCAGCTCCAGACAAAAGCTTAGGTTCACCGACTGTCCCTTAGTATATTTGCAGAGCGCTCTGCCATTAATCTAACTCACAATTCCTCATAACAATTTAAATAAGTTGATAGAACCAAGATGTGGGAAGCAAAGTGGGTTAAGAACTTCCCTCAAAAAATTATTTTTGAGAAAATCTGAGGGGGTCCAAAAAACAGACCCACAGGTCAGTCTTACGGTCCACGGTTCCCTCTTTCCTCAGAATGAGTTTGGCCATCAAGGCCTACTGAGGACCATATTCTAATATTTTTTTCCATATCATTCCCTTTGATTCATTTTGTTTCCAGATTCATGCAATGTTCCAAGTGTCTTGTAACAGAAAGCGTTTTCCTCCTAATTTCTTGTTTTACTAAACATTTATTTGTGAATCAAGACAAACAAAACTCACATTTGTTTTGTGGGCCCCTGTTCTGAATTAGGCAGACTCGAAGCTGTCTCTCCTTTTATAAAAGTGACTGGCTCTTTGGTGATTGGGAAGTTTTGTTTTTTTTTTAAAGTCTCTTAACCTTTTGGGGAGGAATCAGATTGCCGAGGGCTTGCTTAGAGAAAGGATACCAGAGAGGCTGTGTACCCTGACTCGCGCTTTATTACATTGTATTATAAAGGAGATGCTTCTCCATAATGGCAGAGCCTTGCCAAACTTTCTTTGTTTCTTGCTTCTTGCCGCTGAGAGCACTGAAGGACACGTCTATCCATCACAGAGGCAGAGCTTGTGGAACTCCAGCGTTATTGCTGGACATTGGTGGACATTTGCAAAGGGCAATGGGCGTGAATATCGGACTGTCCATCATGATCTCGCCTGGTACATTAGGGATAGGATGGGTAAAACCCTCCTGGGAACCAGATCGATAGGGGTCTCATCTCAATTTGTTCCACACAGAAGTTAATTTATAACTTTGCTGATGACACTAATCCCTTGACCGAAGCGTAGGAGTAGAATTATTTTCTTGAAAAACCAAAGCTTGGTTGGATTTTCTCCTCATGGCAGAACACAGCTGCTTTAAGATTAGACCAACAGTGAGAAATCATGTGGTAGAGGGCCAAGAATGATTTATGTCCCCAAGTTTTGATTTTTCAGGACTGTCAAGTATTATTAATATTTTAGAAATTCCTAGGGTCTGTGTATTGTACATATGATCATTTATACGTTGGTATAAACATTTATTTATACTTTTTTACTGGTATAGATTCTAAAATAAATTGTGGATAATGGATATGTTAAATTTTTTTTTTTTAAGTTTCTTGGGAATGGCTTCTCTGACTTATTTTATTGTCATAGGGAGGGTGTGCATATTCTTGTTGCTTATTCAATGTGCTTATTCATGTTCTTTCAACTCAGTTTTGGCCATATTTAATTTGGTGAATGTCATGACAATGAACACATTTCTGAACTGATACAGGCCACTCTGCAGGTGTGAAAAAAAGAAAGCGACCATGATCATGAAAAGAAAGCGACCATGATCATGTCTTTTTTACAGAATACACAAACTGCAGTGTCATTTTCTCTTTTGAAAGGAGCTATGTCAGGAGGCTTTACTTTTCAGGTGACTGATGGTTTGAATTTTGCACCGCAACAAAATTTTAGCATCACATCCCAAGCTCTGATCTTCGGTTTAGAAGCAGAGGACTGTACATCTTTCCAAGTGGAATTTGAGTGACCATCATGTTTTAACCTGTTACTATTCCAGTATAAAGTGTCACCTTCATTCTATAGAGTATCTGCTCATATTGATCTCACACCAGTGGGACTTTTTCCACCAGCTGGTGACTTTGATCTTGCTCTTGGCCTCCCTTATCATATAGTGGCCCTGGCTAGTGACTTGTAAGAACTTGTGGGGTGAGTCAAAATCCTTATGATAGTGCAGTGAGAGGGCTGGTTAGATAGTTCTGTGGACTGGTTACTTGTCTTGCATGCGGTCAGCTTGAATTCCATCCCTGATATCCCTTATAGTTCCCTGAGCACTCTTAGGAATAGTTCCTGGGTGCACACTCCTGAATTTCACTGGATATGGCCTCAAAATAAACAAACCAACTAAAATTAAACAAAAATAATAGTACAGTGAATGTTTTAAGACAAATCATTCCCTATCATGCCCTACTATACCCTACCAAGTCTGAAAGTCACTCTTGAACTCAGTTATTTTAAAGAAGCACTGTCATTCTAAGCAGACTTTTAAAATATGTGAACTAAGAAAAATCTATTAAGTGTATATATTAATTTTAAATCCACATATACACAGACATATGTGTGTGCCTATATATTCTTGTTATATTTCTTTCTGCAAAACTAATTCCCCATAAAGGAGTTTGGTAACCAGCTTTTCACATTGAATGCCAGGATAGAATTTGTTTATCTTAATGGTAGCATGATGGGACATTATAAGGCCTTGGGAGTTAGTGTTTCTGCTTATCCAACTTGTACATGGATCTTTTTCAAAGAGTGTGAAGAGGGATTGATTAACCTTCAGAGCTTTGTGACACTGGTCTAGAGTATAAGTTTACACAGAACAGAGTGAAGCCGCCCATCAGTGAGGGGTATTCATAACAAACGTGACTTCAGTCCCCTGGGGTTTTGGTCATGATGAAGGGAATCACATCTCACATCAAAGACCATCTGTCCTCTGTGGCTGAATTGAGGGGGTTGGGGGAGAAGGAAATCACAGTGGGTTGCAAAGGGTTAAGGGCAGATATTTATAAACCTTTTTAACTGGCTAGTCTTGAAGCATTGAAATAAATATCATAACACAGTGGGAGATAGCAAGGCATCTTCAAAACAGATTGTCAATCTTCAAAGAAACAATGAAAGTCTTGCTAATTAGGAAGAAAGAGATTCATCCTCAAACATGTATTGATCAGGCAAATATATTATGTTTAGTGAGTGGTGAGAGAGACAGAGATGTGAGTTCAGAGGAAGGAAAAGGCTGAAATAGAGAGCACATTGACTGGGATAGGTGTTGCACTGTCCAGGAAGATGTGTGAGCATGCCAGAAAGGGCAGAAGGACCATGAAAAATTAAAGAAGAGGCAAGGTATGTTTGGAGGGCGGAGAGGCAATCTGCCAAATTTGTTGAAGGAATCAGGACATTCATCCCTAACCCAGATAATCATTTCAGCTCTGTCTACATTGGTGGTGTGAAATGTGTACTGGTGAAGGGATGGGTAATGGAATACTGTATGACAGAAGCCCAATCATGAACAACTTTGTAACTGTGTATCTCACTGTGATTCAATTTACATACATACACACATAATACATACATACATATATACATACACACATACATACATAAAACTACATATTGTTGCAAAAATGTTGACTTCAGGGACAGTGAGACTTCCATTTGGCAAGTTGCTTAACTTCCCAGCCCTTCTCACTCCCTTAGTGATAAGGCAGTCAGATACACAACCTCGGGGTGCTGTCTAAGAGAAGGGAAGGGGTGGGTCTGTTCTGTTTTCTGGCATATCTCTCCTCCTCCTTGCAGCCTGTGGCAGCTGATGTGTTTGCTGATCTCTCCTGGAGAACTCCACGTGGCCTCCTGCCCAGCGAGCATTTGGCTCTTGCTCTTGCACCATGCCTATTGTTTTTCCTAAAGTGAACACAACAGGATTGGTGTAGTCTGAGAAGTGCTGTTTTTAAATGGAGGAGGAAACAGGAGTTTTGCTCTCCCTGATGTAGAGTCTTTCTAATTTGCTTTTCCCATATCTCAAGAGGCACAGATGCGGGAAAGACTTATTTGTTAATGATTATAAACTCCTCCTATCCCTGTCCTTATCCTTATAGAATATCAATGTCGGTAGGTCCTTAGAAAAATCCCTCCCAAAATAAGGGTCTGGAGCTCTCTGAGGAAAGTAGCAACAGTTTGGATAAAGTGAGCAATGTGGGCAAATGGTGTCTGGCGTTTGGTGCGTTGGGCTGGGTCGTCAAAGATGCTTGTCAGGGAGTTGCGAATTGAAGCCCTCATATTTTGTTGACTGAGCCATTCCCAGAGGGACATGGAATTGGCCTTAGATAGGCCCTTGGCATAGAGAGCTGGATGGGAGAATGAGGGAATAGTGGACTCTTGGCCCAAAACTCTCTGGTGAGTCTTCTAGTCCTAAATTTAAGCCAAATAAAAGGATGTGTATATATATACTTATATATTTTATATATATTTGTCTATGTAAATGTATATATTTATGCATATATAAACATATTTATATGAATATAAAATTTGTATATTAATACATTTATAAATAAATAAAATATGATTATATTTTATATGTAAAATTTATACGTAAATTTATATATACAAATACATATATTTTTTTTCTTTTGGGTCACACCTGGCAACATTCAGAGGTTACTCCTGGCTCTTCACTCAGGAATTACTCCTGATGATGCTTGGGGGGACCATATGGGATGCCGGGGATCGAACCGGGTCGGCCCGCGTGCAAGGCAAATGCCCTACCTGCTGTGCTACATTCTGGCCCCCCCAAAGGATATTTTTTTGAAGATGTCCATAATACTTATTTTATTTTTTTTTATTTTTACAATTACAAAGCTATACAATTAAAAGTTCATATTTGGGTTTTGGTCATAGAGTGTTCCAGCACCCATCCCGCCACCAGTGCCCATCCCCACCACCAACGTCCCCAGTTCCCTCCCCCTCCCCCAGCCCTCCTCCAAAGGATATTTTTAAAAATGAGTCCTTTCCCAGAAACACATGTATTCCCCTGTCCCCTCCCTGCCCCCTGTCCCACCCAAGCTAATCCAGGAGGTGAAGTGAAAAGATGAAGGAAATCTTGCCATTTCCTTTCTCTTTCCTTTCTGGAGGGCTGTGGGAAGTACTTAGGACACACCTGGTGGTGGCTCGGGGGATATTCCCATCTTGGTTCTCTGCGCATGGGATCATATATGGTGCCAGGGATTAAAATAAGGGTCAGCAACATGTAAGGCAAGTACCTTAACTTCTGTACTATCTCTTCATCCTCGAATCCTGCCCTTTTTTTTTTAACATCAGTGGAATTAATTACAAGGCATTATAACAAATTAACTAAGTCAGACTGACAAACCCAAATATTGTGTAAGAAAGTCACTTGTCACTTGTCACTTGTCCTCCCGTTGTTCATCAATTTGCTTGAGCGGGCACCAGTAATGTCTCCATTCATTGGGAATGTGGTCCGTTATTTTTACTGTTTTTGGCATATTGGATATACACCACAGATAGCTTTCCAGGCTCTGCTGTGGCTCTGGGTTCATCCCAGAGGGCCCAGTCTTTTTCTATGTCAGACTATCAACCATCCAGGGCCCACGGGCAGAGTCCTGGGTGTAGACAAGCCTGTCTCCTGTTTGCTACCTGCCAAAGCAGCTGGGCATCACAGCCACATCTGCAACACCTCGAGGGGCAGGGTGTAAGGAAGTAAGGAAGTAAGAAATCTTAAACCTCTGTAAAACAAAACAAAACAACAAAGTCATGGGTACAGGTACAAAGAACATATGGTATTTGGTAGATGAGGGGAGAAATGGTTGAAGAGAGTGCAAAAGGAAATGATAATAATGCACAGGACTTTTATTATTTAAAAAAAACTGGGGTCATTTATAAGAAGGAAATACAGTATTTGGGGGCAAGTTTCCAAAGACAGCCTGGAGATGGGGAGATCAGATGTTGGGGGTGCTAGAGGCTCTGTGGGGAGTGGGCTTCTCCTTCAGCAGGAAACAGAGAAAGGGCATATGATAGGGTTTATGTAACAGTGACTGAGAGGACATACCCGTGGTCCTGGGTTCCCCATGTGACTTCTGGTGCTGACCTATAGTCCCTGAAGCTGGAAGGTGCCAATGACAAAAAACAATTTTTACGTTAAGAGTGAGAAAAGCGTGGGCAGCAGGTCCAAGTGTCGTGTGAGCCCTGTTGTGCCAGGGCTGTCCTCAGTCACTGCCTCTGCCCCAAAGGGACTCAGCATGCTTTCTCTTGTTTAATTATTCAGCCTTATGGATGTCCAGGTGACAAATAGAACAGTAAGACATTATGTGATGATTTAATTTGTGTTTCTCGAAAAGATTTCCCTACCCCCATTAAGTCTATTTTTTCACCTCCCATGTTTACTATCATTTGTTTTGGTGAGGGTGTCTAAAATCTATTGTCTAAGAGAACTCCAATCATCAACATTATCAACTCTAGTTATCATGGTCCAATATTAGCTTCTCAGGCTTTATTCATCATGTAACTGAGGGATTATGTCTTTCCACTATTCTCTTCCCTAATTCCTTCACAACCTCCACTTCCTGACAGCTACTTTTTTGGTCTCTATGAATTTGGTTTTCTGAAAAACAATTTCAAATACTAGTTATATGGGCTGTATGTTTTTCTCTCTGGTTGTTTCACTCTAGGTTCATTCATGCTGTAAATGAACCTAGAGTGACCTATGACAGGATTTCCCTTTTCTTGGTGAAGGGCGCACACCCAGCTGAGCTCAAGAATATTGTGGCCCCCTGTATAAGGGGTCACTTCTGGCCAGCCTCAGGGGACTATTTGTGGTACCAGAAGCAAACATGTTTGCAAGTTTACCTGCTGTACTATCCAATCTGAGGATTCCCCTTTTTGAAGGATGAACTGCTTCTATAGGATTGTATTTTCCTCAATCTATTCATTAGTTGATAGACAATGGAGTTGTTTCTGTGTCTTGACTATTGTGAACAGTTCTGCTATGGAAGCAGAAATGCAGATAAGCTCTTTGAGATGCTGATCCACTTCCTTTGCATGTATATCCAGACTGGAGTGCTGGGTCATATAGTTCTATCTAAAGTGCAGTGATGAAATTTTTACTTCTTCACACTTTTTTTCCGTAGTGACAGCACCGACTACACATAAAGGGGCCCTTTCTCTGCACATCTTGGTCAGCATTTGATAATGGCTACCTCAGTGGGAGTGATGTGATACCTCACCATGGTTTTGATTTGAATTCTCTGGTGATAAGTGATGTTGAACATCTTTTCATGTGCCTGTTGACTGTTTGTCTTCTTTGAAAAATGCCCATCCAAACCTTTTTCCCTTTTCCTAATTGTACAATTATGATAATGAGATGATTATAGCTATTGAGTTATAGGAGTTCCTTATATATTTTGGACCCGAATCTCATTGAATATGTGATTGACAAATATCTTCTTTTATTCCATAGGTTACTTTTTTTTTTTTTGTTGCTGGTTTCTGTTGGTGAACTGAAGCGTTTTATTCCACTTCAGTTCTGCTTGCTTTTGTTGTCAGGTATTTGAAATGGAGACTCCAGATGTGGAATTCAGAACATTCCTTGCATGTTTGAAAATCCTCCAGACCTAAGCTGACTTCCCCTTGTATTTGCTGTAATCTAGGTTTCGCTTTTAAATGCTAAGACACTTCAGAGGTTACTCTTTCTAAGGCAATTGTGACTTAGCAAGGAAATCAACATGGGCGTTGCTCTGGAGGCTTAGTTATTATCAGGGCTTTTGACTCAAATTCACAATTTATGTAGTACCTACTCCAAGGACTGCCCTGTCCGGCCTGGACTCCTGGCATGGTCCAATTACAAACCTTTTTTTTTTTTTTTTACTTTTTTGGGTCACACCTAGCAATGCTCAGCAGTTACTCCTGCCTCTGCTCAGAAATTACTCCTGGTGGTGCTCAGGGGACCATATGGGATGCCGGGGGATCAAACCTGGGTCGAGCCGGACTATTGTTCCGGCCCCTACAAACCCTTCTATCAAGGTCAAAGCAGGAGATACAAGACTTTGGTCGGTATGGCTATGCCCTGCCATGCTATAAGGTTGGACTCCTCTCTTCTCTTTCCAGTTCCCATGGCACCATGAGGCCAGGACACCCATGTACCGCACAGGAGGGTACTGTCGTCTCCCTGTTCACTCGGCACACACAGCCACTTCCTTTTTCCTTTGCTTGGTGCCAGGGGGCTTTAGGGGGCCCATCTCTCTCCTTGGTCTTCAGCTTAAGGAAACTAATGGCTCACACCCTGACACGTGTAGCTAGGGGTTGCTTGGGGCTCACTGGCCGCCTCATTTCAGATCAGAACTCCCAAACATAACCATCTATTTTCCAGTTTTTGGGACCCTATGAAATTATTTGGCTCTCTGGATGCCAAGTAATTCTTTGGCTTTCATGCGTCTATTTATCTGCATGTTTTTTGTCTTCACTCAGGTTCCAAGAGCCTCTTTCCTTCAGTCCCTGAGCACTGTGACGAGTGGAGGAAACAGTTATAACTTCCACAGCTGTGTCTTCTCTGTGACATAGGCGGCTGGATCGATGAATGGTGATAGCAGCATGAGGATGTGTCCTGATACATTCAGTCTCTGCTGAGTGCTGTCCTCGCAGTTGGGAGTGGGGTCGGGGGTTGGGGGGAGAACTTGCTTCCACCGAGGGAAGGAGCTTGTCTCCACTCAGGGCTCTTTTACTCATTCCACTGTGCTGGGTTTAAAGCTGTTTGGGGGTTCAGAGAAACTACAGTGGTTTGGGGTTAGGCACTCAGACTGCACCCAGCCCAAGTTTGTTCCCAGCACCACATGGTCCTTCAAGCATCCATCCCTGAGTGCTTTTGGGTATGGCCCTGGAAGGCCCCTCTAAACACCACTGGGGTGGCCCAGTAATCTCCAGCATTGAAGGGTCCACAGTGTACAACCTCAGTTCCTTGCATTAAACTGCAAGCTAAAGGCTGGGAACTCCAGAAGTTCTATTCACCTCCAAAAAGCTGACGCTTGTAGTGAGTGCAGGATGAGACACAATTGTTAGAAAACAGGAAACAAAATCAAACTGTGCTCTAATGAATGTTAAGGGATCCTTTTATCACTGGATAGTAATAGGAAGCCAGTAGCACAGTTGTAGGCTAAAACCCTGCAGGATATATCTGTGTTCATTGACACTGAATATAGAATGTGTAATATTATGCAGTTATTAATACCTCATGTATGGGCATGCAAATATGTATGTGTGTTTTATTTGAATTCAGAGCACCTGTGTTAATCGTCACTATACTTTACCACCTCTTCCTCCACATCTTCATTAAATCTTAAATGAATCTGTCTTTAAATTTGGGATATTTTTCTTTTTCTGTTGCAGAATCTGACCAACTGGCACACTTCCTCATGCCTTTGTTTGAAGGCATGCATTTCCAAATGTCCTTCTGAGTTGCCAATTAGCCTCCTTTTTTTCATCCTGTAAGGGTATATGTACAGCTGATTGATGCCTTGACTAAAGCTTTATGTGACTAAGGAGTGAAAAATCTGAAGTCAAGTTCAGAGGAAATGACAAGTAGATTACACTGCTGTCTCTGACCTTTGAGCCATTTCTCTCCAGTGTGATGCGGTGGAATTGAATCTGGTTTTTTGCCTTGTAATCACTTTGTCTGGGCTACATTTCCAGGGAGTAGATCAAGAGACTGGCTAAGCTCTGCCTGTGCCTCTGGAAAGAGGGAATAAGTATAAACTGTCAAATTCACAGGTGTATTCTAGAGGAGATTTTAAAAAATGATCAGGGTGGGGGGTCAGCATGAGAGTATAGCAGGTAGGGTCCTTGCCTCGCACACGGCTGACCCTGGTTCAATCTCTGGCACCATAGCTGGTCCCCTGAGCTTGCCAGGAGTGATCCCTGAGTGCGGGAGTAAGGAGTAGACTCTGAGCACCACCTGGAGTGGCCCCAAAACATAAATAAATAAATATATACATCACTTGATCACTTGAATCCCATTATTCATCGATTTGCTCGAGCGGGCGCCAGTAACATTTCCATTGGACCCTATCACGTGCCAATGTAGCCCAATGGCATCTGGTTGATTCAGGAATATGAAGAGCCTCAAACCGTTCCTTCAGGGTCTTGACAAGGAAGTCTGACCATCTTGTAGGTGGGTGGCCACGTGATCTTTTGACATCCCGTGGGATCCAGTCGGTAATGGCTCTAGTCCAGCGGTTGTCTCCAAATCGCATTACATGTCCAGCCCATCTGGTTTTCGATGCCTTGGCAAACGAGACAGCATCCCTGATTCTGGAATAGCGACGGAGGTCAGAACTCCAGATTCCTTCTCTCACTTGAGTGAGGCGTGATATTCCAAGCATAGCTCTTTCGATGCCTCTCTGGGAGACCCGAATAGCATTCTCATCCTGCTTTCGTAGGGCCCAGGTCTCTGAGGCGTATGTTAATGCAGGGAGAACGGTGGAGTCAAAGAGATGTGCCTGAGCCGGAGGTTCTTTGTCCTTTTAGCTATTTCTTCGATGCCTTTGAAGGCAGCAGTAAGAAAGGCAAACAAAGGAGTGCCAGACAAAATTTCATAGCCATCCTAGGCTGCCAAAACGAAGAAGGACTAAAATGACTGTCTGTACTTTCAATGCACGTACGCTGGCATCGGAAGCATATATTGAGGATCTGATGCTGCAAGCAAAAAGATCAAGTACAACATCATTGGTCTGACTGAGACGAGGGAGGCGTCAGTTGCATCATGCTGTATTTGACACCGGAGAAGAATTGTTCCTTGGAACATGCGACGAAAGAGGCATCGGTGGCGTTGGTGTCCTTGTCAACACGAACATGGCCGTCAACATTGATTCATTTGAATGCCTTACAAACCGAATAGGACGATTACACTTGAAGAGATTGGCCCACTGCCAGCAATTTCTATCTTCATTGTCTACGCACCAACATCCACATACAAAGAAGATGAAATTGAGAAATTCTACATGGAATTGGAGGAGTTCTATAAAAAAGATCACACCTTCTACAAGATCATAGTCAGTGATTTTAATGCCAAAATAGGACCAAGAAGATCAGCTGAAGAACTCCACATCGGGACCCATGGCCTAGAATGGAACGAACAGGGTGAGAGACTATCTGAGTTCATCATGTCCACCAAGACCATTCATGGGAACTCACAGTTCCAGAAAGCTGAAGCGAAACGTTGGACATGGGAATCTCCTGGCGGACAGTTCCACAATGAAATAGACCACATCATCTTCAATCGACAATTTTGTCTGACCGATGTAGCTGTCATCCCCAAATTCCAAACAGGATCAGACCACCGTCTCCTTACGTGCAAAATTCTACTTCCCGCAAGGGGAGAAAAGGCTGCAAAGTTTAAGAAGAGAACTCCCAGAACGACCACCAACTGGGAACTCTTTGGCACCATTGCAGCAACATGGGAAGATACCATCATTGACGACATCGATGAAGAACACAACCGACTGGTTCAGCACCTCCATGATTGTGCGAAGAACGCTGAGAGAGAGAAAGACACAAAAGGATGCCTGTCTTCAGAAACTCTCGAGCTCATTCGCCAACGTGGCAAGGCGCGAGCCTCAGGAGACCAAATGCTAACATCCAAGCCTGCTAAACAGTGCAGAGAAGCGATAAAAGAAGACCTCAAAGACAGAAGAGCAGAAATACTGGAAGATGCAGCAGAAGCCGGGAAAAGCATTCGCACTGCCCGCCTGTCCTTTGCCAACTATAAGACCAAGATGACTGCCCTCCGACGCGCCTGATGGATCTATCACATCTTCCAGAAAGGCAATGGAGAAGATTATCCAGGACTTCTACTCAAATCTCTTTGATAGCCACATCCACCTGCCCACATACCAAATTCCACAGGATGGATATGCCATTCCCAGTGTTCTCCCTTCTGAAATCCGACATGCCATCTCGTCAGTAAAGAAGGGAACAGCACCAGGCCCAGACAAAAGTCAGACCCGAACACCTGAAGAATCTGCCGTCGGTACTCATCAATACACTAGCTCGGCTCTTCACACGCTACCTGTCCGAATGCAAGGTGCCCTCCCAATGGAAAACCAGCAGGGCAGTTCTACTGTTCAAGAAGGGAGACATTCACGACATCGGCAACTATCGCCCCCATCTGCCTGTTGTCTGTCATCTACAAGCTGTTTACAAGAGTCATCCTGAACAGGATTAGCAGAACACTAGATGAAGGACAACCATGCGAGCAAGCAGGCTTCCGGAAAGGATTCAGCACAATCGACCACATCCACACGGTAACCAAGCTCATTGAGGTTTGTAGGAGTACAAGATGCCGCTCTGTCTCACGTTCATTGAAATATATACATAAATAGATAAATAAATAAATAAATAAGAGTTAGGATGCAAAGTACTTTCTATGGGGAATGTATGAATTCAAAGGCGTCACAACCTATGCAGCTTCTTAAACATGGATGAAAGGATGGCAATCATATAAAGATGCTTTGGCTTCATTTTTTAAAAATGTATGGTTGATGATTTCAAGCATTTGCTTTTACTGCTTTTTGTCGCAAATATATACTATTTTAGATGAACAGGGCCGAGATAAGACTTCAGTTGCTGTGGTAGCCACACACTAGCAGCTGAAGTAGCAGTAACCAACAACTCTGAAGTCTCAGTGAGTTACAAAAAATTCAGACGAGAAGCAAAGGGGTGGGACAGGATTCAAGGGGCTCCAGGTATGTGGGTGGTTCTTAGGAATAACAGAACTAAATATCCAATGAGTCAACAACACTGAAACCATGAGACTCAAACTTCAGCAATCAGACTTATAAAAGGTGCCTGTCAAGATGGCAAGCCCTAGGGAGGAGGAGATGCAAAGGATCCTGGGAACACTGGTGGAGAGAAGTCGATAGTGGTGAGGGGATCAATGCTAGAATATTTATGTCTAAAACTCAGCTATGAGTAACTTTGTAAATCACAGTGACTTAAAAATCATTCATTCATTTATTCATTCATTCATTCAAATTCAAGTTCCTGGCTCACTTTGTGTGTGGGCTGCTGTCCAGCTCTCCTCTGTTGTTGGGTCCTAGCTGATCGAGCAGCCCCTTATGTATATTTGCAGCCAAATGAGGACGCCACATGCTGATTAAAAACGAGTTTTTAAAGGTACCAGATTTCACTGTGCTCACACCCCATTGAGGGAAGAAAGTCACCCAGACAAGGCTGATGTCAGTGGGCGGGAATGACAGGAGGAATCCCTGAACAGTTGCAACAACAGGGCGGGCTACCACATGTGGTCATCTGAGCCTGGTTTATTTAGAGCGTGTTTTCCTGTAAAAGCTAACCACCTCCCTAGACTATAACTTATTTGTTGACAAATAATCAAAAGTTAGTTCTAACAAGGCAGCCTGATTGGTCCCCATCCCTACTCCCACATTAGTTTGACTTTGTGTTTGAGGGTTGGGCTCCCAGGCAGTGCTCAAGAGGCCAGGCCCTACTGGCGGTCTCGGCCACCAGGGCCTGTGGCTCAATGCAAAGACCCAAGGATGTGGTGCTGCTCCAGCTCTCTGGTGCCAAGGGTTATCTGAGGGCTCCAGGGCCACATAGGGTGGTGATCAAGAACCTCCAGGACTATACCCAGTGATGCTTGGGAGAGTTGTGGTGCCTGGGATCAAACCTGGGTTGGCTTCATGCCAGGCATGCATCCTAACTCCTGTACTATCTCCTAGGCACTAGTTCTACTTTAAGATCCATGGGGAAGCACCAAGGAAAACCAATTAGCAAGGATGGATGTTATCCAGAGCAACTGATGTACATGGCTTTGGACTGTATGGGACACTGGGAGAGGGACTCTTGACCCCATTGTCATTGTAGAGTCAGAGGCAGGATCCAGTCTGGAAGGACAATTTTGGATTGTATAATGTTGCAAGTCAGCGAAGAGCAAGGAATCCTGTTTTCTGTTTGTGTGTGTGTGTGTGTGTGTGTGGTGAGAGAGAGAGAGAGAGAGAGAGAGAGAGAGAGAGAATAGTGGCAGAGAGCACATCCAGCTGTGATCAGAGCTTACCCCTGGTTCTGTGCTTAGGAATCACACCTGCAGGGGCTCTGAGAACCATATGTGGCGCTGGGGATTGAATGGTGTTGACCACATGCAAGGCAAACTCCTTAACCCTGACCCCTGTTCTTGAAAGTTCCAAATAGGTGACCTATGAACGCATAGCCCTTTCCTCCCCCACCTTGCCACCAGCCTCCAGTTCTTGGACTCAAAAAGTGAAAAAATTGCTCCTGTTACTGTACCCATAGCTTAAGACTGTATATTGAGGCTTTTGTATGTTCACACACTTGGCTGGGATGATTCCTGTCTCTCAAGGCCATCTAAGATATATTTAGTGTCTAGAAAGTCCGCTCAGCAGCCTACATCCTCTGTGGCTTTGGGATTGAGTGTAGAGAAAACAGTAATTTAGGAGTCAGGTGTCGCTTGCTGTTCTTTGATCTTTTGCTGACTATTCGTGACCAAGGGAAAAATCCCTGGCCTTTATGGTCACAGCGGTCAATATTTTAAAGCTCAGTTTCCTCATCTATAAAATTAGGGGGCGGGGGGACTACAGGCAATGATCCTTGCCACCATCTTGAACATTCAGCTTCTTCCAAACACTGTTCCAAACTTTCTTTTGCATTACCAATGGTCTCACTGACATACTAGGACCCGGAATCACGGGAACACTCAACTTGCCCACAAGTGACAGTGCACAGCTGAAAACTAGCTAACTGGGCGATGCAGATAAAGCAGAAGTAGAGCAGGTCTGAGCAGATAAAGAAGCAGCAGGTCTTTGTGTTAGTTCAGGACTCTCAGGTTCATTCAGGTTTTCATATTTTCAGAATGAAAATATTGAATAATGAAGATGATCAGACTCAGAGTTGGAAAGTAGAAAAGGTTTTTGAAAAGTAGAAGAGAAAGAAAAAAGAAGCTCCCCAAGTGGAGAGGTCCTTAATATAGGACAATGACTCTTTTTGTGTGTGTGTGTGTTTTTTTTTCCAAGAAAACTGGCTCTTTGTGTTACAGGGAATGCAGAGAAGTTAAAGATAAGGATTTTCCTGTAGCCTCTTTTAAATGAAAATTAGGCTCTTGGCAAATGGTCCAGAGGTTGTAAGGCTGTAACAGATCCTTGTCTGGACATTTGTCTTAGGTATTTCCCATGATCTCAGCCTCCCAGTGAGGCTAAGCACTGGGGCAGAATTTTATGATGGGCAATTATTAATTAACTCCTGTTAATAAAAAAGCCATTGAATTTGCAGGAAGTCAAAACTTTAGGATGGACCAGCCGAAAAGAAGACTGCTCCCAGCAGCTCTTGAGGGTAAACTGAGGCTTCTTTCATTTAGGACGGGGAACCCAGGACCTCAACTCCTAGTTATAGTTCAATCCATGAGGCTGGAATTTCCTCTCAAACTTTGTGTTTAGAAAGACCTGACTGATGAATACAAAATATTTAGCATGTTGCCCCATAAAGCAGACACTATATGATTGTTATTTTCAGACACTTCATGAATATTATAAGCAGACACTATATGAATCACTGTATCACTGTATCACTGTATCACTGTCTTCCCATATATCATCGATTTGCTGGAGCGGGGCACCAGTAACATCTCAATATGTCCTGTCACATGCGAGATAGCCCAAGGACATCAGCCCGCCTCCAGGAACATAAAGAGCCTTAAACCATTCTATCAGGTCACGGGAATGAGGTCCATAATTGTTACTGGTATTTGTCATGTCAAATATGACACGGGTAGCTTGCCAGGCTCTGCCGGTGGGTGGGTTACTTTAGTAGTCACCTCAAAACCCAAGCAATGATTGATGAGCAATGATTGATTAAGGCTATGCAACTATAAAGTAGCAATTTAGGAGTCCGAGTGATAGTACAGTGTCGGGGCGCTCCGCCGGGGTCCCCCGACAGTGCCGGGAAGCGAAGTTCCCTTCTACCTCCCGAAGCCGGCGAGGAATGGATGAACACTCAGGAATCCGATGCGGTTTTAAAAGGCTTTACTTATCACAGGTTCAGGCATACAAATCAGCAAAAGGAAAAACCCGAGGCTTAGGATTCCAGGCTAGAACCCCAGCCACGTGTAGGCCAAGATGGCGACCACCACGTGTAAAAAATTCCAAGGGGAATAAACGCTCACAAGGCGAGATCCCACAGGGAAGAAGCCCAAAAGCCAAAAGCCAAAAGCCGCAGGAGCCAAAAAGCTGAAGGCTGAGGAACCAAAAGGCAAAAGGTGAAGGGGCCTCAAGTCAGCCCCCTTATATACACCAAAAAGTAACCCAATCGGGAGGTTGTCATGCCAACAAAGAACCCTAAACAGAGTGTAGTGCCACACCCTATTGTAGGTATAAACAAAGGTTACACCAAGGACTAATCCCGAGATTATCTCTTATGTAAAACACTGGAGAGAGAGGGGGCTGATATAAAGTAATACATCTTAACTTCATGAGCTTCATGTAATCTAGATGGTACCCACAAGGTCCTTATTATTATCTGCACCAGGGTGATTCTGAGTATCTTGTTCTCATGTACTGAAAGGGTCATACTCGCCTGCTTAGAGCAAACTAGTATGATCCTTCCTATAGTCTACCTTTAGTCTCAGCGTAGCCAGGGGTGGTAGTCTCCCTGGTAAATTCTAACTGTCCCACGTTGGGTGCAGTGGGTATAAAGAGGAGCTGTGCCCAATCTAGAAAACATAGAAGTCTTAGTAGATGTATAAGTCAGAAGTTATTCAATCAAGGTGACTTCTGTAAGTGCCACACCCTCTAGCAGTGTTTACATAGAAGAGAAATCTCATTAGAATGAACCTTGACTTAAGTAGATTAAGCTGGGAGTGAGCAAAACAACAAAACTCCCAGATTAGCTAAACATGTCCTCCAACAGTACAGAAAGTAGGGGGCTTTCCTCACAGGCAGTCAAACTGGCTTTTTAATCCCTGCCACTCCATATGGTTCCTTGACCCTACTAGGAGTGATCCCTGAGTGCAGAGCCAGGAGTAAATCCTTAGTACTATCTTTTTTTTTCTTTTTTGGGTCATACCCAGAGTTCAGGGGTTGCTCCTGGCTCTTCGCTCAGGAATTACTCCTGGCGGTGCCTGGGGACCATATGGGATGCCGGGGATCGAACCCTGGTCAGCTGAATGCAAGGCAAATGCCCTACCCGCTGTGCTATTGCTCTGGCCTGAGTACTACTGTTTGTTACCCAAAACTGATGACTGGATAAAGAAACTGTGGTACATCTACACAATGGAATACTATGCAGCTGTTAGGAAAAATGAAGTTATGAAATTTGCCTATAAATGGATGGACATGGAAAGGATCATGTTGGGTGAAATTAGTCAGAAGGAAAGAGAGCGACATAGAATGACTGCATTTATTTGCATGACATAAGCATATCAGGTGATCTTACCAAAAGTGGAAATTACCACAAATGTGTGAGAGTCAGAGGTTAGGTAAGATAGAGAAGGGAACATGTGTGAATAAATGTCAAAAGGGCTGATACCAACATAGAACTGAGCATTAAATACAGGCAAAAAATGCACATGATGGCTTCTAAGTGTATGTAGTACAACCCACAATATGTAAGAGAAGGAAAAAGAGAGAGGGAGAGAGAAAAGGGATAAAGAACCTGCCATTTAGGCAGGCTATGGGAGGGGGAGGGAATTGGGGACATCGGTAGTGGGAAATGGGCATTGGTGGAGGGTGGGGTCAGCACCTGAAATCACTATGTGACCGAAATCTCTAAACATGAACAACGTTGTAATTGCATATCTCACGGTGGTATAATAAAATGTCTTTTAAAAAAAGAGGAGGGGAGGGAGGGAGAAGGAGAGGGAATGAGAGAGGGGGAAATAGAAAGATAGATGGTGAGGGAGAGAGGGAGAGGGAGAGAGAAAAGAGAGAGAGAGAGTATTAAAGCATTTTTTCTGGAAAACTGAGAATTTCTTTTCCTTTCCCAATGATTCACCCAAGGGGCGGGAGCGATAGTACAGTGGGTAGGGCACTTGGCTTACACATAGCTGGGGTTTGATCCCAGGCATCCATATGGTCCTCTGAGCACTGCCAGGAGTAACCCAGAGCGTCACTGGGTGTGGCTACCAAACAAAAACAATAACATTAGTTTTTACCAGAGAAGGCACTTTTCTGAGGTAAAGAAATGACTATTGTGTTTCTCTTCAGTGCAACGGGGTGATTCAGGGAATAGAAATGAGGCCATTAGAGAATGGCGTTGGCTTCATCCTGTAACCTAATTACTCCTTCCCTTTGTGGGGTGGGGGTCCCCAGTGTCCCAAAACATAATTCTCTGAATGTTGATGGAAGAAAGGGATTGAAAAAAAATCAAGGAGGCTTCTGTCTGATGAAGCAATTTATCCTAGGGCATCCCACAGACTGGAGGAAAAAAGAGGTGAGGGTAAGAGGGGTCTGGAGAACCCCCATAGACCTCACCCCAGGTTATCAGAGCAAGGAGGATAAGCTAGAAGGACTCATCTTCAGATCTCCCTGGGCTTGCTTAAGCGAAGCATGGTGTTTTGCAGTAAGTATTTGCCGAAGTTCCTAGAGGTTTATGAAGGTACATCATTGCTTCCCTTTCTTTTCAAGTAAGCATTGAATGTGTCAGATATATGGAAGTGCGGAGGGGGAATGTGGAGAGAGTTCTGCATATAGAAACAGAAATGCCAACTCTGGCTCCTGGGTTTACATGGTTTTATTTTTTTTTGTTTGTTTCTGAGTATAAAACAACACATACCTATTACAAAAAATAAAATTAGGAAACATTCACGCAGTAAATGTATATTAAGAAAAAGTGGGACGTCATCAGGAAGTTCAGTGTAGTTGGTGTTCATGTAAAGGCATTTTCATTCTGTTTAGCGTGTGTGTTCAAAAATGCATTTTTTTTTAAAAAAATTTGTGACTTGGGAAAAGGAAGAAGCATATAAATCCTCTTCCTGCATTTCTGCTTTCCAGATCCTGTCTCCTTTCCGCACACATTGGAATGTGATGTTGTTTCTAAAATCTGAAGTTTTATGGTCTTTGTTGAAGCGGAGCCTGGTCAAATCTCAGCCCCTTTGTGAAGGATCCCATACAGTGCCCTGAAGCTCCAGAATTTGGGTGTGAAAGAACTGGTGAGAAAGACCCTTAATCTGAAATAAATGAAAAAACAAATAAAATAATTTTTTTTCTTCTTGGGTCAAACCGGCGATGCTCAGAGGTTACTCCTGGCTCTTCGCTCAGGGAATTAATCCCGGTGGGGCTCGGGGGACCAAATGGGATGCCAGGGATCGAACTCAGGTTGGCCACATGAAAGGCAAACGCCTTACCTGCTAGACTATCACTCTGGTCCCAAATAATTTATTTTTATCAAATACATTTTATTAAATAAATCAATCTCTTTATCTGAAAAGTAATTAATGAAGACTTCTGTTGACCATGTAGGGTGAAATTTGTGAGTCCTCTTCAGTCTTGTTGGCGTGAAGAGGACCCTGCCTCCCAGTCACACCCCTCAGAGGTCCGAAAACCTCATGCATCACAACCGTAACCACTTGCAAGGTCCAGAATTCACAGCTCGGCAGAGCCACACCCTACTAAAACAGTCGAGTTTCAAGCCCAGGTATGCAGGACTGGGTGATAGAATCCACCAGGTTCCCTGGGGAGCTGAAGCTGGGTGCCCTCCCCCCAACTCAATGCCCTCCGGAAAGGTCTGGGGGCTGCCCGCAGCCAGCTGGGACCGTACGGGGGGTCCCATGTACCTCCCACCTCCATGGCGGCGCAGGCACAGAGCATCTGCACGTTATTTCAAAAACTAGAATATACATCTAACTGGTATCCCGTCACATTTTCTAGAAACGGAGGTGTGTAAGCACGAGGTGTGGTCTGGGTGACCACCTCGTAATATCCTAAACAGTGGACTCAAATGGCACAATGGAGATTTTAGGATCTCCATTGACTTTTATCTAACGCCAGGAATCCAAGAACATAAACTGGCCAAACTCGCACACATCTATCTGCCTAGGGAACATAGGCACACATCATGTAAGGGAACACATTGCTGTTCTCTTATATGAGCTGTAAGGATCAACATAATTGATGCTGGCTAACTGAGCAGCATTGGGAGGGCGGTAGAGGGTGGGGGGGGCAAATACGGGTCTCTGGTGGTGGTGGTGGGATTGGTGCTGAATGATGAATCTTTCAGGCCAGCAACTGTATTGTTAAAAAAGTTTGTTCTTTGAAAATCATGGTGTCTAAAATAAGTCATTTAAAAACTGAATAAATAAATAAATTATTGACAAAGATAAAAGAAGCATTTGAAAGCTTTTGACCTATTCATGTATTCTCATGCCTTTCATTGATTTTCAATTTCTATACTGGTTTCCTACTTTCAAGAGTCGGTTTCAGCTAATAATCTGATGTTCAGCTGGGAGATGGATGTCAGGCAGTTGACTAGCACATTTCTTTTTACATCCCTCTGAAAGTTTTCTTTTGGGGCAGTACATGGTGGTGCTTCATGTTCTGTGCTCAGAGATCACTCTGATGGTTCTTGGAGGGTCACGTATAGTTCCAGGGATCAAACCTGGATTGGCTGTATTCAAGGCTAGTGCCTTAAACCCTGTACTATGTCTCTAGCTCTTACTTTGGCATCTTTATCTTCAAGGACTGGATTGTTTAGTCCTCTAGTACTCTTAGCTTGGGGAAGCAAAGACCTTGCATCAAAAAACCAAACCAAAACCAAAACCAAACCCAAAACCATACCCTTTATTACTGTACATAAAAATGACCATTTTCTCAGCGTCTCTGGATAGATATCTTACATAAGAAATATATCTACTCTATTATGCTTACTATAATACTTTGGTCAAATGATTGAGGGGAAGTATTTGTTAGGCTAGACTAAAAATATTCTTATTCTAGAATAAACTCTATTTTTCTCAATGCATCCACACCAAGCTACCAAGATAAGCAAGTCACATTCTGGTTTTTTTCCCACCATAATAATGTGCCATAATGGGAGGGGCTAAGCCATAAAAAACATTTTAAGTTTTCAAATCTTATATCCTGAGATATTAACTATGCAAATAAGCAGAGAAGATAAGACATCATATTTTAAAATGAAATGAAAGCTTTTTATAAACTTGGAGAAATTATTGTTTTCAAGAATGTACAAGCAAAATAAGAATTGAATTCTCTAAAGCATTAAACTGTTCCAAGTAGGGCATAAGACTAATTGGGTGATATTCATTCCAGGGCCTGTTTAGGTAATCTAGAATCACTGAAAATCAGGCATCTGGTTTGAGGTTTATGACGCCTGCTCTTTTTCCTCCTCTGCGAAGCCTGTAATTATATTTTATCCATTGTGCTGTTGTAGATGGAAGATCAACTTACTTGCTGCTTGCTGCTGCAAAATATTTGGAAAATGATACAATCAATTGTGGGTTATGAATGTTATCTAATTATTTCTTATTTTGTTTTATTGTTTTAAAGCAAAAATGATATTTAAAATTTTAAGCATTCTATTTTTATATTTTAAGGAGTTGCTGATAAATTTTCGATACTAAAGAAATATATTTGTTACAACTTGATAGACATACAGTGGGATGGTTCAAGTTTAGCTTCTTTATTTAAGGGACCAACTTTCGGAGGAGGGAGAGATCAGTGTCTGTGTGTTGGTGACTGCTCCAGGCCTGCCTCCCCGCCCCAACCCAGTTGTCACTAGGTGTCTTCACTAGAAATACAATTGGACTCAGTAGTCACTTGGAACATTTTCAAGCAATCTCTGTGTTTGGGCGATTTTGGTTTTGCTGTTAGATTTTACTGCATTATGTGCTAGCATATGTTTCAATGTGGAGAAATGATTCTATTAGTAGTGCCTGTTCAGCTGGAAATTGGCAGATGGATCCTACCCAAAGACTTTAAATAATCAATATGGTTCTTTCTTTTTAACTTGCTCTTTCTTGAAAAAAAAACAGAGAGAACCCATTCCCATTTCCTGGAGAGTGAGTGATTTACCCTTTCTTATATGAAGTTCTTATGACTGCTCTAGTAATTGACCCTTAACTTGGTGGCTTACAATGACAGAAATTGGTTCTTCCATAGCATTGGAGTCTGAACTCCGTTTGCCTGGGCTGTGCTCCCTTCTGGAGGTGTCAGACAATTCTTTCCATGCCTTCCCCTGTTTCTGGGAGTTGCTGGCATTAAGTAGCTGTATACTTCAGTCCCTTCCTCTATGGTCTCATTGCCTATTTGTTTGTGTCAAATAGCCCTCTGCTTTCCCTTTGCCAGGGCAGATGTGATCGCAGTTAGAATCTACCTGGATTATCCAGGTTACACTTCCAATCTTTAAATCCTGGGTGGAATCACCCCTGCACAGTTACTGTCACACATTCACAGGTGCCAGAGATTAGGGCCTGATATGTTTGGGATTACTTCTAATCTCTCCATTCATATAAAACAAAAGCAAGACATCCACCCAGAATATAGTGGGAAAGGAGATTGCCTTGCCCGCAACTAACCTGAGTTTGATCCCTGGCACTCTATAGGGTCCCCTGCCACTTGTCAGGAGTGATCCTAGAGCTCAGAGCCCAAAGTAACCCCGAGAATTGTCAGGTGTGCCCCTCCCCACAAGATGAAAACAAAAGGAAAAAAAACAAACTAACAGCTGCTGTGTCCTAGTTAATCACCTTTTGTATGACCTCATTTGGTAGTCTTAAAGTTTGTACCATTGTAAAAACATAAGACCCACGAAAATGTATTCTTTTTTTTTTTTTTGCTTTTTTGGGTCACACCCGGCAATGCTCAGAGGTTTCTCCTGGCTCTGCACTCAGGAATCACTCCTGGTGGTGCTCGGGGGACCATATGGGATGCCGGGGATCGAACCCGGCCGGCATGGGCCAGCCGCGTGCAAGGCAACGCCCTACCGCTGGGCTATAGCTCCGCCCCAGAAAAGGTATTCTTATTTCCACTTAAATGGAAATTTATGCTTCTCCTATGCTTAGGACTAAGATGGATCTGGTCCTTCTCTCTTGAAACACATTTTTGTTATAGTACTTTTCACATTTTTTGTTCTAGTACTTTTCACTGATGACAGAAGAGTATAAGACAGAACCTCTAATTCTGGAACCCTTGCATTTGGACCTGGTTCATGCTTGTCCATTTCTACTTGGAGATTTCTAGATATCATCATTAGGAGTTCACTGTCACTGTATCACTGTATCACTGTCTTCCCATTGTTCATCGATTTGCTCGAGTGGGCACTAGTAACATCTCCATTAGTCCTGTCACAAGCAAGTGCAACCCAAGGGCATCTACTTGCTACAGGGACAGGAGGAGCCAGAAACCATTGTTCAGGTTATGGAACTGAGGTCCATAATAGTTACTAGTCTATGGCATAAAAAAGTAAATAAAACATGGTAGCTTGCCAGGCTTTACAGTGTAAGTGGTATAGAATCAGTAGTAGGCTCTCAACCCGAGCATTTACTGATGAAACTTAAAGGGGGAAGATCAGGTTTTCTCTTGGATGGAGCTCTGAGGAACTATGGAGTCTGGATGTTGAGAATGAGTAACTGCATGATGTGTGGTTTGCTCTGGCTTCTTGCCAGGCTTACTGGTATCAGTTAAACATGTCTATAACAGTTTACTATGTATAAATGTGAAAAAAATTGGGAAGTACCTTATGCAAAATTCAGTATCCTATAAAAATATCGCGTGGCCCCTTTACAACCGCGAGCCAAGGGACATGTGGGTCTGGTGTGGGTGGGTCTCTCTCTTCCCGGGCAACTGGCATGGAGGCGGAGGAAAGGGCAGGGCCCAAAACTCCACTCCGAGTCCGACCAGCATGGTCTCTCCCTCACTCATGAGAGCAAACCCTTGGAGCAATGTTGAACTCGGCCAGGGGATGGCCGGGCCCCTTACTGGGAGGTCAGCTCCATGGGTTGCTTCCACATGGGGCCGGCAAGCAGCACAGCTGTGGGTCTGAAGTGGATGGGTCTGGATCTCTTCCGGGGTTGCAAATTAGCTGAGTCTGGCGTGGGTGGGTCTCTCTCTTCCAGGGCAACTGGCATGGAGGTGGGAGGAATGGGCAGGGCCCAAAACTCCACTCCAAGTCCTGACAGCATTAGGAGTTAGGTTTCTAAAAGGCTTCTTCTATGCAATCCCGCTAAGCTGAATAACCCTTGGGGACTTACCCTAGCCTAACTTTATTTAACCTAATACCTGGGAACTCCATGAACAATGACACCTTATGCTTCCCCAGAATCAGAGTTCTGGTGGGAATCTTGCCCTCAACTGTTGCCTAGCAATTGTAGTTTAAGAGACCAACAAAGTGCTATTGTAGAAAGTGCTCATCCACAAATATGGAGGGCAGGTTCTGGAAACAGGTCTGCTGCAAACCAGTCTTGCGCTAGGGGCGTGGTAAAGAGCTTTCTAAATCTCTGTCTTCTCGGAGCTTCTTCGCAGACTCTCACTTATACACTTTATCTCATCACAGAAAAGTCCTGCCCTATTTAGAACAAGATCTAGCTCTTTAGAATTTGATGAGTGTTTTTCTTTATGGTTCTATAGGGCCTCAAAGGATGTGAGATTTGGAATGTCTAAAGGATTTATATTGTCCTTTCAAATAAAAGCAGCACTCTGAAAAGGTCTGGGACTGGAAATCACTTATCTACTCATTAATTCAAAGGTGTGGTATAAATGTAATCTCATTACAGTTCTAGAGAAATGGACTATATTGGCTGGGAACTACTACTTTTTAACTTCAGAGCTCCTAAGATGTCAGCGAGTTCCCTTCTACCTCCCAAGCTGGTGGGGAATGGATGAAGACTCAGGAATCCGATGCAGTTTTAAAAGGGCTTTACTATCACAGGTTCCAATATACAATCCAAGAGCAGAAAACCTCCGGACTCTGGGTTCCCAGCTAGGCCCCAGCCAGGTGTAGGCCAAGATGGCTGCCACCATGTGTTGACGCCCAACAGAGAATGGAGAGGACAGAGAAGCAAAACACCAAGGGAAGCCGAAATGGCAAAAAGGGGGAAAAAGAAAGAGAGAGCTTCTTTCTTCTTGCAGCTTATTTTATAGCTAGAAATCCGCCCAAACTCCCCAGCCCAGACCATTCTGGGCTGGGCTATCTAGAGATGAAAACAGGAAAATAGCTCTATAAAATGTAGCAACTTCAGGAGACCATCTGGTTGTTTACAAGGACCCAGAGCTAATTAAAAGCCTCCTAGCAGATCTGGGAGAAGCTATAAACTAAATGTAACTTCCCCTGGCAGGAAGGATCAAATTCCCTCAGGTAATTTCTCCCAGCACCTCACCTAATGTCTTGAGCCAAGATCTGCCTGGAATTGCCCTTTATAGGGTAGAGAAGGGGGTTTCTGAGATGGCATGTCTCTGTACCAATGACTAATACTAATGCCAGTTAAATATTTCTCCAAGCCTTCACAAGAGTCTCGTCTACTTCCACGGTAGTTTTGTATTTTAGTTGCCTTTAGTTATCAGGGAGCCATGCTTGCTTGCTTGGAGGCAAACAGCATTTCTCTCTGGTCTAATTACTTAGGAATCCAACGTGGCCAGGCAAATATGCTGGTAAGATCTAGCTAGTCCCACGATGCTTGTGGAAGCATGAGAGAATATTTATACCAGCCAGTACAGAATACATGGTCAGATAAGACTGCCACATTCAGACTATCCCCTATCTATGAAGTGACCTGGCAGGGAGGCAATCCAGGGCAGATGCAGAGGCCTAGGCTTTTAGGTGTCCTGCAACACCAAGACACTAAAGAAAAGGACTGTTGGTCCCCTTTTTGAAGATGAATAGCATAGGATTTACTCCTTTGTGATTATTATTTTTTCAATTTTGGGGAGGGGCCCACCTGATGATGCTCAGAGGATACCCTGGTGTAGCAATTATTTCTGGCTGTGTATGAGGGACCATATTGGATGCCAGGGATTGAACCTGAGTGGCTGTGTGCAAGGCAAGTGCTTACTTACTATGCTAACTGTACAGCTCTGTTTTTTAATTTTTATTTTACTTTAATACTTTTTAACTTTAATTTTTTTGGGGGTGGTGTGGGCCACAAAAAGTGGTGCTCAAGGCTTACTCCTGGATCTGCACTCAGGGATCACTCTTGGCAGGGTTTAAGAGACCAAATAGGTGTCAGAGATCAAACCTGGGTTGACTGCGACAAAGGCAAGCATACTAACGTACTATGCTTACTATCACTCTTACCCAAACTTTTAATTTTAAACTATCAGACTTGCAGAGCAATAACAAGAGTATACAAGTTCTCATATTTTATTAACTGTACGCTTCAAATGTTGATGTTTTTAACTACTTGCCTGTATCATTCCCTCATCACATATTTGCAACAATCAAATACATGTATGTGTACACATACATACACAGATTTCTGCCACCATTACCGCTTTTATATATATATCCCATATATATATATATATATATATATCCCTATATATATCCCATAAAACAAGACTTTTCTCTCCTATAGCCTCTGTGTAAATTTTAAACTCATAAAATTAACAATGATACAAGACTATTATATAATTCATGGACCCTATTTATATTTCATGAACTGTTTTAGTGGAAGGTCTTTGTTGCAACAGAAAAAATCTAAAAAAGATAAAACATTGCATTTAGGGACTAGGGTGGAGGTAAGCAGGAGACAATTTGCTTTGAATGTATTGGGCCCCAAGTTCTAGCACCAACAGCACTACAGGGGTAAAAGTCACATTGGGGAGTCCTTAGTTTCTTTTCTCCTGAACCAAAGATAAATTGACTTGTGCGACCTTGACATATAAAGAATAGTCAGTGACCTACAGCATGTCCCTCAGGTTTGGTTCCAGCAGGGAGAAGGCTGGGTACTCAGAATGACCACTGCAGGCCCTCTGCTCCTCGGGGGCTTCCCAGTGGCACTTCTCAGGGGCGGTTAGTCATTCTGGTTTCTCCACCATGAAGGTACTTTGCCCTTTGAAATGATCTTGAGAGGAGATAACTGGGAACTAGTTAGATATCCTGTTTCTCAGCACCTCTTTAGTTCAGAAGTTTTAGCAAACACTTTAGGCATCTTGCCTGAAGCATTTATTTCTCTGGTGCTGTCAATTGGTTATTTTTCTCTTTCTGCTTTTCTTCCTACTTTAGTCAGAATTCTACTTAACTGAAATCCTAATGACATTCCAGAAAGATTCTATCTGTAGAAGAAAAAAATTTCTGGGCTAATATAAATCCACAGGAAAGGAAACCCTCCTTTCTCCCACTCCTTAATCTCAGGCCAAGTATTCAGCTAAGTGGCTTATCCATCTATTTTTAACATAGTGGAAATTTGTGAACCTATTGGAAGTTCCTCTCTATCGGGGCTAATGAAATTCCTAACTGAGTCATTTCAGGTTTACTTTATCTTTTCCTCATAAACTCTTGGGCTCATTTTCTCCTTCCATGTCCTACCCCCACAACTCCTAGCCCCCCCACCCCCCCACGGACAGACTCACACAGACTCACACCCACGCACACAGACACAGACACAGACAGACAGACACACACACACACACACACACACACACTATATCAAGACATGACTAGAAAACTTACATTGTAAAAGCATTCTCTGTAACTTCTACCTTAGCACTTTCACTTACCTGCTTCCAGTCTTAAAAAATTCAGGCACCCAAGATAATTCTAACCAAATTCCTTACTGTCCTCTGTAAAATACAGTGTTAATTTATTCAGTTTCTCTCTCTTGAAATGCCTGTAATCAGCTTTCTAAAATTTTTTAAAATTTTTTTTAATTTTTTATTTTTACAATTATAAAGATATACAATTAAAAAGTTCATATTTGGGTTTTGGTCATACAGTGTTCCAGCACCTGTCCCTCCACCAGTGCCCATCTCCCACCACCAACGTCCCCGGTTCCCTCCCCCTCCCCAGTCCTCCTCCATGGCAGGTTCTTTATTTCTTTTCCCTTTCTCTCTCTTTCTATTTTCCTTCCCTTCCAGTCTATGGATGTAATCAGCTTTTTGAAGTCAGCTTCTGAAGCAGAAAGCAGTACTAAGTTCTCTATCCAATTTCTTCCTTCAATTCAAAAGATTTCTGACCTTTTCTTTTCAACTGTTCCTGCCAACAAGAGTTGTTCCTTCCCTGAGACAATCACTCTCCAACCTGTAGATACCAGAAAATCCTTAGATTATTCCAGGAATTTGTTATGCATATTTTCTCAGGTTAGGTAATTTTTTGATGAATTCGATGATCGTTCAAGTGATCAAGTGATGGTAATTTTCACTTTTACCAGAGAAGTAATGAATAAGATCAATAGCTTCTGAACCAATCTTTCCTCCTGGTTAATAGATGATTTTACTTTTAAGGTAAAGAAACTGTTTTTCTTTTGGTACATAATATTATGCTGCCCTCAAGTAGAATGAGAACTTTTTAGCTACCGACCTCTAGCCCAAATCTGTGGTATCCATCGAACAGTCATCTATTTCTCGAAGAATAAATATATGTATGACTAACATTTTGTCATAAATCTTGAGGGTAAGGGCCGGAGGCGATAGCCCAGCGGGTAGGGCGTTTGCCTTGCACGCGGCTGGCCCATGCCGGGCCAGGGTTCGATCCCTGGCATTCCATATGGTCCCCGAGCACTGCCAGGAGTAATTCCTGAGTACAGAGCCAGGAGTAACCCCTGAGCATCACCGGGTGTGACCCAAAAAAAAAAAAAAAAAAAAAATCTTGAGGGTAAATAAAGTTGGCAGAACTACTAAAAAACCCCTGATTTATTCCCTTAGGGACCTTTGGGGGAAATAATCACTAGTGAGTGCCAGAAATTACTATATTTGGAGAAACTCCAGTTGCTCATGAGTCACTTTGCTTCTTTATGAGGAAATGTGGAAGGTGGCATTTCCTTCTCCCCATTGCAATTTCCAGTGACAGCATTTTTGAGCCTCTTCCTTGACTTGGCTAAGTAATAAAAATCATTCATTAATGGTTTTTGGCCACTCTGGGAGTAGAATTTACATTCCATGGCAACTCACTAGACCAAACATCTAGTTTTAGGGACTAGACATACCCCCCATACCTTGTATGAGCCAGAGCAGCACATCACCACACTGCTCTTCATTTATACTGTTTCCCCAAAAAATGGGCAATTAGATAGACAAATAAACTTATTTGTGTCAGGGGCCCTGGCCAGCAGCCCCGGCACAAATGAGGAAGACCTAGATCTTTCTGGACTTCATCCCTGAGGCAAAAGGAGAGGGATGGACTTGGGAGAAACTCTGCCTTGCTGCTGCTGCTGCTGCTGAGAAAGGAAAGAAAGAAAGAGACACCCATGCAGTGGGGAGTTCTGGATAGCAGTACTCGATTTACTGGGCACAATTTAAGCCTTTTATACAATATTTGGGTGGAGAGGGTACAAGCACACATCACAGGGCATTTGCAAGCTCGAGCCATTGTACAGATAATAATCTTCACAACAAATGGCAGTCACAGATTTAGCATTTGCAAGGTTAACATTTGCAAGATAAGGATCATTGATTTACATATTTCTGTGATCAGATGTTAGAAGACCAGGCATATTCTACCTCACCTTAGTTCGGATATGCACAGATGTTTGGGGTGTACCGTATGGGTCCATTTCTGAATCCTGCCCTTAGGGTCTTGTGACGGGAAAATGCTGGACCCTAAGGCTAGCAGCTCAGAACCCAACATATTTGTACATTTATTGACACATTGTACAATAACTTGCATTGGCATATTAGATGCAGAAATGTTAGTGTATTGGTAAAACCAGCTGTACAATCAGTTGTACAACCCTCGAGGTTGCAGGTGTGGCTGTGGTGCCCAGCTGCATTGGCAGGTGGCAGACAGGAGACAGACTTGTCTACACCCAGGGATCTGCCCCATGGGCCCTGGATGGTTGATGGTCTGACATAGAAAAGACTAGGTCCCCTGGGATGAACCCAGAGGCACAGCAGAGCCTGGCAAGCTACCCTTGGTGTATTCGATATACCAAAAACAGTAACAATTATGGACCTCATTCTCAATGAATGGAGATGTTACTGGTGCCCACTCAAGCAAATTGATGAACAACAGGAAGACAAGTGACAAGTGGCAATCAGTTAAATGCTGAATTTAGCTGCTATGTAGAAAGTGGGTCAGGAAAGATGTGGCCTACAGGAATGAGAGACTACGGCTAGTTTTCCTTCGCTGGTTACTGTTTAATTGATAGTTGTAGGGCTATTTCACAGGCTAATGGGAATTCATCACAAATTCATGAGTTCTGTAATATAGATAGCTTAAGCATGACAATTCATCTTTAAATAAACATGCTTTTGTTTCTCTCTTAAATAGATCATTTTGTAATAGAGTCCAAGGCTTAACAAGTAAATTCTGTATTTTTAGCATTCTATGTTTGCATGAACATCTACAATAATTTGAGCATAAACAGAGTAAATTCCAAAAGAATACATATCTCCTTCAGTTAGGACATATATTCATTCTCATATTAGTCCCGAAAATGAGAG
Source organism: Cryptotis parvus (assembly GCA_021461705.1). Taxonomy (NCBI): domain Eukaryota; kingdom Metazoa; phylum Chordata; class Mammalia; order Eulipotyphla; family Soricidae; genus Cryptotis; species Cryptotis parvus. The sequence goes on from JAJIBD010023419.1 coordinate 33,187, forward strand.
TATACCACCCGCACAGCAGAGCATGGCAAGCTGCCCATGTTGTATTTGATATGCCAAAAATCAGTTTATAGACCTCATTCCCATGACCTGAACAAATGGTCTGAGGCTCTTTGTGTTCCTGGAGTGAGCAGATGCCCTTGGACTACACTAGCACACGACAGGACCTGTGGAGATGTTACTGGTGCCCACTCAAGTAAATCGATGAACAATGGGAAGACAAGTGATACAATCGAAGTGAAGTCCCAAAACTAGGTTTTTTTCCCCTTTCTGTCTGGCCTGGTCAGTGAACAGCTGATATTCTACTAGCACATGGACTACAAGCTGGCTATTGAAGAGTCTTTTATCTTCATAGCATCCTCCCCCAACTACAGGTCTAGGTCCTGGAGATTTTATATTACACTTTCATATGGAGGTAATTAATGAACCTGGTCTGCAGAGCAATCTACTCACAAGCACAGGGAAGGGCCCCAAGATATACAAGTGTTTTATTTCCAACTCTTTTTCTTTTCCTTTCTGGAAAAACTGAATCATCATGACATAAACAGTTACAAAGTTGCTCATTTTTAGGTTCTAGTCATAGAATGCTCCAACACCTGCCCCTTCAGCAGTGTACATTTCCTACCACTAATGTCCCGTTTCCCTCCCTCCACTCCACCTCAGCTTGCCTTTTACAGCCGACACTTCTCTCTGTCACACTATTTCTGTCTCTGTCTGTCTCTCCCTCCACTCCCCTCTTTCTGTGTCTCTTGTTCTCTCTGCTCTCTTTTTCCTTTTGGGCATTTTGGTTTGTAACACAGGTATTGAAAGGTTATCATGTATATCCCTTTACATCCTTTCAGCACTCGTATCTTGTCCAGAGTGATCATTTCAAACTGTCATTGTCCTAATGGTCTCTTCTCTGCCCTAACTGCCTTCTCCCCATCCACTTGTGGGTTCTTTCTCTCATGAGCCTTAGTAGTGATAGTTGGGGAAGGATGGCAAATTTGCATTCCAGAATTTTATGTGTACTTCCAAATGGGGACTTTACTGTGCTCATAACTGAAAACTGTTGGTAGGAAATGAAAAAGAGAAATAGGGTAAGTTCTTGAAAAGAAAGTGGTATTGAAAGCTGCACCTGTGCCCAAGACAAGAAAACGTCCAGTTGTTTAAGAAAGCAATAATTTCTAAGTCAACTAAGGTTTTGAAACTCCCTTGTCCAAAATGTTGACTTAATAGTATGGGCATATAAATTTAAAATTATTGTTTTTTCATAGGCCTTGGGTAATTATATTGATAATTATATTAATTCGGTACTTGATAAATCAACAAGTACCAAATCGGTACTTGGTGGATTATTATTACCACAATAATCCACCAAAATGGGAAAATTTACCCATTTCACTTAAAAATTTCTAATAAAATGTCATTGTGTTCTTTATGCTTAAACAGCAGCTATTACTAAGGAGTAAAAGTTCTGATTGATCAACCTAAGTTAGGTGCTTCCAATCCCCTATTGAAATCATTCAAGTCATAGTACTCTTCCTTTACATTTGGTTCCACATTACATCTCTTTCTCACCATGAAATCATCATGGTTGGAGAGAGAAATACTACCATAGAAAAACCAAATTTCTCCTGGTATATAGTCAATTTTGAGACTGAAACACTGCCTACTGTGCTAAGAAGGCATTGTACATTTGGAATCACATGTCTTCATGATAATTCAGTCACAGACTGATCATTTCACCTTCCCTGTTTCTTCAAACCTAAGGAGCAAGTTTGTTATCAGTCTGAGGTTTTTTCTTGAAGAGATATTCACATCACCATCTCTTCTGAATTCAAGATAAAAGGGCTTCAGTTGAAAGTTCTACAGGGCCATGGGATCCAAGAGCCAGAAAGTGGACCATCTGGACAGCCCTTCAGTGGATATCAGTATATGATCTTTCATAATTCTAGTGACACTTTTCTGTCACTGGCTCACCATCCACACCTCCTGTTCACTACCTGTCATCACAAGGCTGACACTGATAGCTCTCAGGTGTGGTTCATACAAGTCCATCCTTGGGAGTACTTTACAAGAGCATTTTACTTTAGTGTAATGGATGACTATCGTAACCCCTTCTGCAACCCATGTATTTGGATGTCATTCTTTCCCCACCACCCTCATCAGCCTCTCTGGCTTACTTTTCTTACCAGGCCAGACAACTTTCTCTACTATCAGTGCTTGCATGTCAGGAATGACCAATGACTGGAATCCCCAAATCACTAACCAGGTGACGTGGGCACTCCAGCATGGACATCAGCCCATTGAAAATTAGGCATCAATAGCTTTAGACAGGAGAATCTGGACTCAGGAAGGCTTTCTTACCACATGACATATCTCACTGCCTTTGATAGCTCCAGTTCTCATTTATGTTAGTCAGAAAATTCCCTGACTGGGCAAAGCCTGCCCGTGGCCAACAAATAGGTTCAGCAGCTGATGAAAAAGCACCGGAACACTGCTGATCTTGCTTAGAACACTAGCAGAGACCCCAGACCCCAAACTCATTGTGACACAACCCTCCATCTGTGCAAGAATTGTATAAGGAGTGGGCTTTGGCATGCACTGACAAGGGCCTTGTGCTCACTCAGAGAAATCGTGGCCAAGGGCTGGTGAGGCTGAGGCTGTAGGCCAGTGTAGTCAACGCTGACCTAATGCTGACTGTGTGAACTGCTCACTTTGCTGCTCAGGGATTCCACGCAGAGCTGGCAATTGGTCACATCTTCTTCACCATAGTGCTGCCTGCCTTCTTATTTTTGCTGGAATTTACCTCTGAAGTGTCTATGTTAGTCACTGCATCCAATCTTGTGACTTCAGAGCTCTGAGGAAAGGCCTATGTTTTCCTCAGGGCCCCGGCATCCTTGGGGATGCTGTAACGGCAGTGAGACTGTTGTGGATGACAAGTAATCTCCCATCAATGCCTTTGGGACATCGACTGCTGCCACAGCCAGTTCTGGGATTCCCCAGACCTTCCAGTGATGGCAGTTCCTCTCTGCTGGTTAGTATCCCCGTGGCTGCAGAGCCACTGATAGTAAGTGCGATGGCCTTGTGTGTCAGGCTGCTGGGCCAGAAAGCAGAGAAAGCAAAATCGCTGATCAGGTCACAAGTCTCACTGTAAAGGAGCAGAATGGCTTTCCTGGTCACCATGATGTCCCTTCCATAAAACTCTGGCTGACCCATATCAGTGTTTCAAAGACCTCACCATGTGGCCAAATGGCCTATCCAGTCACCATGTCTGCAGAAAGATGTGCTTCTTGGGAGACATGGGTGAGTCTGGACCCCAACATGACTGAGTTCTATTTACCCACTCAACCTCATGCTAAAGTCCTCCCTGTACTGGGTGGAGACTCAGGGCGCTTGTCTCAGACCACCTGCTCCGTGCCAGGTACTGGGATTGCTCTAGCAACAGGGGAAAGAAACCTTGTTGATGGGTCAAGTGAGCAAGGCCTGACTCAGTCTAGTGGCACCCATCTTTGAATGCTGGGGCATTAGCTAAAACTCAGGTACAATGCTCGGTACTGAGAACACCTGTTCAGTGATAGCCCTGGCCCTCTCAGCATATAATATGTGTGTAATATTTATGACATCCCGCTATTCCATACCGACCACCTTCCCTTCCTTCCAAGGTACAGTAGGACTGTTTGCCCTTTAGGCCACAGCAGCATGGCTAGGGAGCCAGAGTTCATGGAAGAAGATTTGGAATACTTGTCACCGAGGATTTATTCTCTCTGAGTGAGTCAACAGGAAGGACAGGAACTGTTTCAGCAAGCAGAAGAGATAATGTATCAGATCAGTGAGTTTGTTTCAAGTGTTTTCCTATCTTTTTTCCTCCAGGGAGTCCCTAGGTTCAACTTCCTAATGCAGGAAATGCCCTTTTGGTTCTCCAGAGCGGGAGGTCAGTCTGTACTCCTTTGAAGGTATTCCTGAACACATCAGATTTCATCAAGAGACTTGATTCTAATTTGTCAAATCAAGTCGGTAGTACAAATACGTACAAACATACATAGTACAAATATGTATACATAGGGATTAACTTTACAATGAGTTGAAATAATACCAAATTTACATTCAGATAGCTGAGTCTACTGTCAACACACTCAAGCTTCATTTCCTGTAATTGTAAAATGATGATTTTGGTGCTTGTATTAGGAATGCTTTGGGTTACAAATCACAAGACATCTGCTTTGGAGTGGTTTAGGCTGGGGATTAAGGAATTTTTTCTATTTGGGTCCATATACAAATATTTTAGGTTTTGTGGCTCACATATGGTCTTTGTCACACATTCTTGTTTAATTTTTTATTTTTTAAGTTTTTCCTTTCTGTGGTGCTGTGAATGGAATCTGGGGCCTAACGTAGGTGAGGCATGCGCTCTGAGCTTATCCCTGACCCTTAAGTGCAATTTTTCAATGTACAAAAATTTCTTAGTTTCCTGGGTTTGACTACAGACAATAGTTTGTTATCCATGAGTTTAGCTGAGCAATGAAAGTATTTAATGACTTCAACTAACAGGAAGCCTGATGGTGAACATTATAAGACTGGTTCATCAGAAGAAGATGTGAGCAAGGACTGAAACAATTTTGTTCCTCCGCTCTACCTTACTCAAGTTGTTGGTATGCCATCATTCTTCCATTAGTTCCTTGTGTTTGTGAGAGTGTTGATGAAGGGCTCACAAGAGAGTCCCCATCAGAGGCAGAAACCCTCGAGAGGAGAGAGGTGAGAAAAAAAGGCTTTGCTATATGGCATCTCATTTTCGTATTTTAAAGTATTTTCTCAGGGCAGTCTCTTGCCAAACATCCCTCCTTCCTTTACGTCTCATTATATAGGACTAAGACACACGCTTTCAGTCCCTGTCCCTTGACCCATCATTCTAGAGGGAAATGAGTTTTTTTCCCTTAGTTCTTATGACATCTTATTTATATTAACTTTAGGTATTTCTCCTTTTTATTAAAAACTTGAGATTCTGTGTTTTAAAATTCTGCTAATAGTGGTTTCATATAATTCCAATGCCTCATCTATCACAGGGTACCCACCTCCCTGCCCCAGGAATCCTCAGTTATCTCCCTTCAATCGCCCCCACCAATTCAGTTGTATGCATTAGTCATCCTACTGTGTTGCCTTTGGCCCTTGTTTCCACCTTGTTGTGTAGCTTTTAGTCCCGTATATGAAGATTTATTATGTATTTGTTTCTTTTTATAGCTGACTTTATTCATCAGGATAGCCTCTAGTTCCATCTAATCATGCTCCCAAATGCATGATTTGGTATTTCTTAGAGATGTATAGTATCCCATTGGCGTATATATACCACAATTTCTTTTTCCATTCATTTATATCTGGGTAGTTTCCATATTTTGACTATTATTATAGTGTGGTGATAAACATACATGTGTGTATATATCTATTGGAAATAATGATTTTATGCTTTGAGGACAGGTTCCAAAAGAGGTATCCTAGGTTGTTATGTTCCTATAAAGCATTCACTAAATTTAACAACAATAAAACCAATGATCGTGCACAAATGGGGTAAGGAGATCAACACTTCCACAAAGAAGTCATACAGATGGTGTACAGGCATATGAAAAGAGATCACCATCACCATGATTAGAGAAATACAAACCAAACCAACATTGAGGTATCGACTCATGGTAGTAAGAATGGCAGATAGCCAAATGCCTGGAATTGTCTGAAATACACCAGCCAGTATTGGTGAGACTGTGGCAAGAAAGGAACCCTCATGCATGGTTAGTGGGAATGTCCTCTGGTTTAGCCTCTCTGGGAAACAGTATGGAGATGTAGAAAAATACAGGAAATGGGGTTGATTTTAGTTTTTACATTTTAAAAAATTTTATCGATTGATTGGTTACTTTTTAGGTCACACCCAGTGATGCTTGGGGGTTACTCTTAGCTTTGCATTCAGGTATTACTCCTGTCAGCGCTCAGGAGACCATATGGGATGCCAGGGATCAAACCTGGGTCAAACGGGTGCAAGGCAAATGCCCTATATGCTGTACTAATTGCTCTGACCCCTGGGAGTTATTTTAATCTAAAGACCTCTTGCAATGTTGTGAGAAGATTCTGCAATGTTAAGCTCACAGACTCAGTCCACGCTATGTTAGAGAAGAAGCAATGAGTGTCAATCAGGTGGGCAATGAGTATGGTCTCTTCAAGCTTTGAAATTCTAGGAGCACAATGTTTTTGGTGGTACATATTGGTGTTAATTTTAATATAAATTTTTCATATCTAAGTGGGTTTCTTGAAGCTAGTGACAAATTTTCTAGGGTGTGGGGAGAAAATATACTCCCAAAGTTACAGGGGGCATTTGGCTATGACCGAGGGAATTTTTGTTTTGGTAATTGGTATTGCTGGTATCTAATAACAAACCAAGATGCAGCCAAACAACCAGAAACGCACAGGACAGCACCTCCAACAAAGAATTTGGCTCAATATGTCAATAGTGCTAAGGCTGAGAAACCCTGGTTTAAGCCATAATTTACGGTTTTCTTGCATATTCATTGAGGATTAATAAATTCATTACCAAATCTAGGAAAAAGTGAAAATATGAAAATATATTGGTACCCACTTTTTGTTGTGGTTTTTGGGGGTACACCTTGTGATGCTTGGGGGACCATTCATTTCTGGGAACGGAACATAGACCATTGACCAAAACCCTCAGAACAGAATGGAAAGGTGAAGTTTTGTGGTATGCTTGAAAACTCTGGTTGGAACATGGCAAATATGAGCAATTTTTAAAAGAGGATATCTTAAAAATCAAACAAGACTTGAAGGCAGACTCTTTTAATTTCTGTGTCTGAAAAAAAATTGTCTTGAATTAACAGGTGGAACATATCAGTAGGAGGAAACTTAAGTAGAATATTTAAAAAGATAAAGATGAGGTCAAAGTGTCTCCTAAAACTAGATGCCTCTGATATATCCCATATGGAAAAATACTTCTACCTGCCTTCACTTTCTGTTCCTCTAGGTTACTTTCCTCTCCAAGTCCAACTTCAACCACTGTTTATGCAAACAGATCTCTGCTATTAGGATTACTACCATGATAAAGGTCTAATTTCCCTCTTTCCTATTTTTCTCTTTAACTCTGCAACAATAGAAAAAATCAGTGTCCATACTGGAATAGGGCCTTGTAGACGCTTGAAAGTCATTATTTACTGCTTTGTGGGTGTGTGAGAGAAGCGAGAACAACAGTGACCAACAGTCAAGCCTTAGTGATTAAGCAAGAAATTCATCTAGATTCTGGACAGTTTTCTTCCAGAGGATCTGGAATATTCTAATAATTTTACAGATGGGTTCAATGAAAATGAACAATGCCTACCATTGGTAATGGCTCAAATAAAACGCACAAACGTGTGGGAATCAGAGGTTAAGTAAGACAGAGAAGGGAACAGTGTACTAATAATTGTCGAAAGGGCTAATACTAACCTAGAACTGAGCATTAAATACAGGGAAAAAGATACACATGATAACTCTAGGTGTATGTATTACAAGCCACAATATGTAAGAGAAGGAAGAGAGAAAGAGATTGAGAGGGAGAAAGAGAAAAAGGGATAAAGAACCTGCCATAGAGCCAGGCTATGGGAGTGGGGGAGGGAATTAGGGACATGGTGGTGGGAAATGGGCACTGGTGGAGGGATGGGTGCTGGAACACTGTGTGACTGAAACCCCCAACATGAACAACTTTGTAATTGTATATCTCTCGGTGGTATACTTTACCCAGCAGACCAGCCTATCACAGCCCTGCTCCCGCGCCCCATGTGGCCGCGTGGTTCATCAATAAATGCTGGATTTTGAGATGACTACAAGAGTATGCTACTCGCAAGGCAGAGCCTGGCAAGCTACCTGTGTCGCATTTGATATGCCAGATACCAGTAACAATTATAGACCTCATTCCCATGACCTGATGGAATGGTTTGAGGCTCTTTATGTTCCTGGAGCAAGCAGGTGCCCTTGGGCTCTACTTGCATGAGACAGGTCATATGGAGATGCTACTGGTGCCCGCTCGAGCAAATCGATGATGAACGGGAAGAGAGTGATACAGTGATACAGTGGTATACTAAAATATTAATTTAAAAAATGCAAAATACACATTTTTGGTAAAACCTTGCTCATGCTGAAAACCAGAATTTTTAGAAATTGAAAATCCATCTGAAATGTTTTCTCCCTGAAGCAGAGCTACAGTTGCAAAGTTTCACCTTGTCACAGTGCATTTGTGGACTCTAAAGAGTTAGGGAGTTACTAAATAAATACCAGAAGTTAATATCAGTGACTTTTGCTTTTTTTCCCTTCTAATTTTTTTTTTCTCAAGAGAGGATATATTTTATCTGGGGTGGACTGGGAGTGAAAGCGCTGAGATTTTTCTAACACTGCAGCTGGCCCCAGAGTGGCTTTTAACTTAAACTTAGAGAATGTGGTTTCAAGGTCTACACAGAGAGGGAGTCTACTACATGTCTTCTGTATCCGAGGGGGAGGACATGTGGCTTTGACAGTGGTATAACACAGAGGCAATCAGGACAAGGGGTCAAATCTTGCTAGCGTGTCAGGCCAGTGAATGTTTTTGGTGCCTTAAGGTGGACACAGAGCTCAGTCCTGGGCTCATCACTATGAGCCGGACGGGATGATCTCAGGCAGGACAGATTTTTCCACTCATGACACTTTTCCCAGATAATTTTTATGTGACCCTGGGTATATAAAATAGATATATAAATGCAAAATTTATTCATCATAAGTCACAAAATTATTTTAAAACACATGTTTCACGTTTGTTTTTTTTTCATGTTCCGCACATGGAACCCCATATGGGGGGAACCCAATGTTGAGCATGACCCCATATGTGATTGTGATTCACATTTTAAGAAGTTAGGGTGTAGAGGGATAGAGAACTAAAACCTGAACCGAGAGAAGGTGGGGTCTGCTGATTTTTGAGGGGATGAGAAAAAAATGAAGTGACTAGCCAGCTAAAAGTTACATTTGTCTTTCCAAGGAATTCTGGGTGAGAGAGTTCCAGAAATCCCTGATGAACTGTATCAGAGCTACCAAGAAAAATCAGTGTTAGAGGTTTTACAAGCAGAGACCACAAATTATAAATCTTATGGAATTTCTTAGAAACTTCTTTGTTCCTTAACCCTATAAAGGAAGGAAATGAAAGTGAGGAAACAGAAGTTTTTCCCTTACTTGATCTTAGGCCCAAACTGTAGGAGATGCAAAGACCCAACTGAAAACCCAATTTGAACTCATAACCCTGGTATAAAGTTGATGTATTTAATGCAAATATGAAGTTGTAACTTCTGACTTAGTGACCGGTTTTACTAACAGTAAAACTGTTAGTATTACTCAAGAGTGACCAGAAAGTTGTGGAAAACTTCCCCTACTCCTGCCTGAAAACTCTAGAAATAATGCCATGGAGTCCATTGAAAGGGTCAGTGGAAATCAAACACAGAGTCAACACAATTCTTGTAAGAGAGTGGTGGTTTCTATGTATCTGAAGCTCGCTTCTGCTACAGGGCTGAGTTCCAGATACAGATGTCATAGTTTTACCTCAAATTTGGCTTGCTAAAACAATGTCCTGTCTACATTATCTGAGTGCTCCCATTAGATTTATCTCAATCATTATAATATTAGGTGATTTGTCCTTCCTGATTACTAAGCAATGGGTCTGCTTTCTTATGTCTGTGTGTGAAATCTATTTTAGGATGTAAAGCACTATCCTATGATAGAGTAGAAACACCAAGTATGTGGGCCCTAACACCCTGGAGTAATGTTTGAACAGTTGCAAAGGCAGAAATCAGGGACCATCCATACTCCATCCTGATAAGAAAAAACAGAAGGAACTTCTGGTTGTGGATGCAGCAAGGACAGAAAAGGGGACCCAGGGTTGTGTTAATGGTGACAATTGCACTGTCAGTTTCCAGTAGGGCCATAGAGTCTCTGGCCCAGATCTGCAGTGTGTGTTTGGCAATAGTTCTTGGTGTTGTGTCCACCACAACTGGGTCTCCAGTACTTGTGAGATCCACTGAGCCTCTCGGTAGCCTTTTAGCCCTTTCTTCTTATTTCTGGGCCACATCGAAATGTGCTTTGGGGCAATTCTCTGCTCAGTGTTTGGAGGTAGGGGTAGAAAGGTGACTCTCAGCAGTGCTTGGGGACCATGTGGTGCAGGGAATTGAACCCAGACCTCCAGCATGCAAAAATTCTCTCATGTTGAACACTTTACTCTCACTGGCCTAACCCTCTTGAAATAAGATATTTTTATTGACAAAATAAGTTACAGAAATAGTACTGTATGTTCCCAATACTCTTATTCAATGCCTTCTAATATTAAAAATACTTTTTATAGCTACTACACATTTATCAAAACTAAAAAGCAATCCTTAGTATGCTACATCATCAAAACTAGATACTTTCTTTGAATTTCACCAATTTTCCCATTACTCTCCCTTGTCTCTTCTGGACCCGAAACAGGTTACCACTTTGTTTACAGTTGCCATGTCTCCTTCCTCTCCCCTGTTCAGTGACAGTGCCTTCTCTGTCCTGGGTTTAAAGAGCACTGCCAGCTATTGTGTGGCATGTTCTTCAAGCTGGATTGCTCCTATGTTCCCTCGTTATTTTTAACTGGAGTTTGGGATTAGGGGAACAATAGTACAGAAGTAAAGTTTCTCTATTCTAGAGGGTCATTCTCAGGGTATACATGATACCTCATGACTTGTCCCTGGTGGGGTCCACCTTCCTCTATTGGTGATAGAACTATCTGCAGGTTGCTTCATGGAAAATACTATGATTTTCCTTTTTGCAAATTCTTACTTGTTAGAATTCAATGTTTAAATCTGGAGCTCACTTATGGGGACAGGGTTTGTCCCGTCTCCTGCAGAGGTTTATCTTCTTCTTATCAATATTTAACAACTGTGCTGTGATTCTGGAAGGAGCAACATCTGTCCTTTTCTTCCATGTTCTTCTTTCCCACTCAGTTCTTATTCTTGCACAAGGCAAGAGCATGTGTTAGTTAAAAAGTGAGAGAAATACCATAGAACTCGACTGCAGGAACCGTTAGTGAGCATTCCAAAATCTGCAGAGATTTTAGAAACTGAGGCAAGAGACTAGGTGGAGAGACAAGAAAAAGTTTTGTGGGGGGGGGGGTAGGGGGCAGCTGTTCTCCCTTAACCAGAGCCCCAGTTTCCCTTCAGTATTCTTCGTTTCACTTCCTTTGTGATTTCAGCTGGTCAGAGCCTCAAGATGACCCCAACCTTTTGGTTCCCAGACTAGAAGACTGGCCCTGTGGGCATCGCATCATCTGATCGCAATAGGGGTGGGAGGAGGAGTTCCTCTGGTGCAAATCTCAAAAGCAGGAAACTCACTTCTTCAGCCTAGCCTGTATCTTAGTTCTTCTTGAGCCCATTGTCTGCGTGTGTACACTTCCTTGTGGCCAGCAGTAGGAAGGACTTGGAAAAATGCAGTCATCTGGTCCCCCTTTTATAAAAGAACGAAGAGTTAATTAAAAAAAATGATTGCACTCATCTGTGGAATATAAAGAACGTTGTAGGAGAAGAATGCCCAAAGACCGAAATAAACAAAGGGCAGGAGAACTGGTCCTTTGTAGAAGCTTGCCACAGTGGGGGCAGGGTGGGGAGTTAGAACAGGGATTAGACCCTATGACGAGAGGGGAAGTGGTTAATTTGGATGAGAACTAGGTGTTAAGGGGAGGTGACATGGTATGTGTCATTTGCTTTCAGCGACAGTACTGCAAGTTACAGCGTCTAAAAGGAAAGAGAAAGTGCCTGCCATAGAGGCAGGCGGGGGTTGGGAGGGGTTGAGATAAATTGGGCATTAGTGGAGGGAAGCTGACAGTGCTGAAAGGCCCAGGGTGGAACATTGTATGTGCCTAAACAATTATAATAGCTACGTGAATCTGCCAATTCACAGTGATGTAATAACTTAAAAACAAAACAAATGGGCTCCTAGTAGCTAATGATGCTTAGGACCCTGGTGGTTCACTAACCACCCCTGTGGGTTCCGTGGGGAAGACGGTGCAGAGTAGCCATGTTGTGTCAGAGACCACACCGTGCTACCCAGCAGTCCCCACTGTCCTATGTAGGTGGGCAGATAGGCAGGGGAGGGGCCCATGATAATGAAACTCCAGGAAAGCAGTAAAACCACCTAGAACTAAGGTCATCAAGACTTGAGCACAGGAACTGAGGTCTGATAAGACCTTTACCAGGAGCTAGTCCAGACCAGAGAAGACTGGACCCACCCTCCAAGAGAAGATCCAGCAGGAACAAAGGTCAAGAAAAGGAGTTTCCAAAAAAAAAAAAAAAAAAAAACCATTCCTAACTATATACCATCCATGGTAACCACCCTTGCAACAAACTCTTATCTTAGGTAGACGCCCCCACGAGGGAGCTTGGGATAAACCCTATAAAAGCCATGTTGAACAAAGGAAGGGCACCCATATGCTGCCTGAACCCATGTGCTGCTTGAGCCCACTTGGCTAAGCACATGTGTTCCCTGCATCTCTGCTCTTGAGATGTGTACTCTCCCTCTCTCACTTGCTCTCTCTCTCGCTTCTTCTCTCTCTCTCTCTCTCTCTCTCTCTCTCTCTCTCTTCTTCCCCTCCTAAATGCCTCCAAATAAAATCTATTTTTACTTCACTGCTCATCTATTCCTGAAATTCTCTTCTGAAAGGTAAAGACAAGAACTTGCAAGACTCAAACCTTTCAGGCTTTCTTTCTAAAGTCTGTTAAACAGACAGAAATAGAGGTCCTCCAGTTGGGGCATTGGTGGAATGTGTCCTGCTCTCCTTTCAGCCACCCATCCCCCTTCAGAATATGGCTTACATCCAGATTCAATCATTAACCTTAGCAGGCCTGTCTTCCAGCTGAGGAGTGAGTGCTTTTCTCTATCATTCTCTCCTGGACTCTGTGAAGACTCTAGGAGACTCCGTGATCCCAGCTCTGGATACAATCATGATAAATGGGGTGATATGCCCTCCAAGGTTCCCCAGTGGGGTCGTTAGGAAGCATTTGATGAAGCATCTAGTGATGTGGGCAGTGCGCAGGGAAGAACCTAGTGAGACTAACGCCCCTGAGCCACCTCCAAGCCACCGGGACAACAGGAAAGGAAGGAGCAGTTCCTGGAGGCAGAGGCACGGCCATGCCCTTCAGCGGAGAGAGGGTTGGGCTGCAAACTCTCGCTCTCCCCCTCCTCCCTGCTTATTGAACTGTGCTTGCCAGGGACTGAAATCAGCCGGAAGGCCCAGATCAGGTCCTCAATAGTAGCGTCCAGTGTGGACACTGGGTTGGGATGGTGGAAAATGAACCTGGAGAAGTAGCAGCTCTGGCAAAGTGTCCACAGGTGGCTGGTCCATGGCCACGTCTGGCCTGAAACCCCAATTCCCTGACGGCTGTCATCCTGCTCTCTTCACCTCAGCACCCCAATTCTGACTCCAGGAAGGCTGCTCCAGGCGCTTTTTTTTTTTTTTTTTTGGGTCATACCCGGCGACGCTCAGGAGTTACTCCTGGCTCTGCACTCAGGAATTACTCCTGGCGGTGCTCAGGGGACCATATGGGATGCCGGGGATAGAACCCGGGCCGGCGCAGGCCGGCCGCGCAAGGCAAACGCCCTACCCGCTGGGCCGCCTGGCCCCTCCAGGCGCCTTTTTGTGCTGCCAAGGAAGGAACCGTTATAGCTTTTTTTCTGCAGTGAGGTTCCTTTCTGTCCGCATTTTACTCACACATTTCATAGCAGTGGAAGCCTGGGTCTTTGTGCCTGCTTTTCTTGGGTTTCTTCCCAACTCTGAAAACCAGAAATCTCTCAGTGAGCCCCCTCTGACCTGCCTCTGGTGGGCTTGCTTCAAGACAAAGTGCTTTGCTCAGCAAACTCTCCTATGAGAATAGGAAAGTAGCCCCCACCCCCCAAAAAACAGCTCATTTTCTCTCTCTCTCTCTCTCTCTCTCTCTCTCTCTCTCTCTCTCTCTCTCTCTTTTTGTGCAACGGAAAAAGAAGCCTCAAATTGCATTTTCTGAGTGAGGTTTGCACTCTTCCTGGAAAGAGTTTTCTTCTGTGAGGTTATTGCCATGGTCAATTGAAAGCTAGGAAGCTGCTTTCAGAAATGCTCGCCTGTGCTTGGGGATGTAATTGAAAACAACTGTTCTCCTGGAGCTTGTAGGGAGTGGGAACCAGTATTGGCAGTTCATCAGGCAGAGGGTAAGCGGGGCTGGCTTGGAGGATGGAGGGGAAGGAGTGGTTTTGCTAGGGCAGGGGAAAATACGTTTTCTTGGTTAGAAGGAGGGAAAATAATTTGAGGGTTTCATGCAAAATAAATTTCCATTTGACCGGCCCTGGTGGAAAACAGGTTGTGGGTGAGAGACATTGGGGAGCAGTGGCCACGCTGTGTTGGATCCCATCTGTTGGAGGGCTGGTGCGCTGCAGGCCTCACACCCAGTTTGCTTAGGGCAGACCTTGGCACTCTGCCTTTAAAGGGACAATGGGGAGGCAGGTTCCCAGAGCTAGGAGGAAGATACAGGCTTGGTGGTACCCTCTGGGTGCTCAGAGTTCTTGGAAGGAAATTTCCCATTCATTTTCCACTGTATCAGTCTCACTATACCAAGGAAAGTGAAAATAGCTTATGGATCTTTTGCCTTCTATTTCCCATAACTCCATGTTCTCTGGGCTTAGATTTGTTGCATGCACCATAATTGTATTCCTAAGCAAATGGCCCACATTGCGGGCAGCTGCTATGCGCCCAAACTCAGAGTCCTCCAGGCCATCTGACTGGCACTCTTCCAAAGAAATTTCCAAAGAAATCTAAATTTGGGAGCTAATTTCAGAAGACAGAGCTCTTAAATGTTTTTTTTTTCTCATAAGAGAACGTCTTACTCATTGTAATGGAGAGAAATTAGAGTTGATTACCTACAGAAGCACCAAACAAAAGGATATTTTTGATAAAAATACTGCAGTTTATTCCTAAAGTCTTGTGGAGTTGTGACAGTTTGGATGAAAGTGAGCAGTACAAACTTGTCTGTCCTCCTGAGGTGTTTTGATGGTGTCTGAGCCCCAGAGGAGTAAGCAGCAGGATGGGCCTTAGCTTTCTGAGGAGAATCTGCCCCCTTCATGATAGCCCATAAAATTTTGCAGTCCCAGTTCACTCCCCAAAGAGAGAATTCTATCTGTGTGGCACCTATGAGAAGCACAGAATAACAGTATAACTAATGCTTAGAAGAAGTGCCAGGGCTATTACTATAGTCATGTTCGTGTTGTCAACTTATTGGATTACCCAAACATCCTATGAAGCAGATAACACCCCAACTTTTCTCATTTGTAAAATTAAAAACAGCTAAATGACTTGCTCAAGGTCATGTGACCAACAAGTGCCTTGTCACGATGTGCTATTCTGACTCCGTTGCAGGAAGAAAGGGTTTTCACCATTCAGAATGTGACTGTGGGCAACCTCAAGCTATGTGCTTTTGGGTATGACCTTGGCTAATGTCAGCATCGAGCCTGGTGTCAAGCTCACTTTCCAGGGAAACCCCCCATCTGACGATTGACACAGGAGTATGAAAGTTCAAAGTCCTCACTCTATCATAGAGTCCTACTGAGCCTCAGAACACCAAGGGCTTGATTCAGAGCTTAACTGAGACTAATACAACTTACTTTCTTCCTCTGCTCATCCTTCTCCTTGCATACCCCTAATCAACCTGTGTTCTGATCCCTGACTCACAATCTCTTTCTCAGAGTATCTTATTCCTCAAAATAATGATAGCTATAATTTGGACTTGGGTAGCTGATTCACAGGCCAAGTTCTTAATTAACAATTTCTGTCAACTCTCAAAAGATGCAGTTATTTAAGTGAGAAGGAACTTTGACTGTCAGTTCAAATCCAAATTAATACCCCAAATCCTAAATAGTCTTTGAAAACATACATAACCTATAGCCGATAATCTGCTTCCTGAGAGGGGATGTATGTGTGGGCAAGGACGTTAGAAGGGTTTTTTGTTGCCCATGAACTTGTTTTAAAACTACAAGTAGATATTTGCTGCTAATTAAGTTAAACTTAAATCCTCCATAGCTTTATTTTACACTTGAAGAGTGTGAACTTAGTAACATTTGATCTCCTGAGAACTGATAGCCTCCTACATGATTCTGGGAGTTACAGTCAGTCAGGGAAGACGAGCAGAAACAGTGAGTGTCTCCCTTAGGGTTTTTAGAGGTGGAATCCTTGGAGAAATTCTGGGAGACCTATGGTGACCTTACCAACCTTCTCAAAGAATTGTATTTTGATCTGGAAAGAACACAAGGAGGTTGGAACCTTACTTCATCTTTTACAGAGAATACAAATATATGAGTTCCAATATGATACCAATAGACTATGGTCATACCACCCAGAATGTGCCTGATCTTGTCTGATTTCAGAAGTTAACCAGGATTGGTCCTGGTTTGTATGTGGACTGAAAACAAATATGATACCAAATATATGAGTTTCTCTCAATAAAATTAATAGCAGAAATAGCTCTGCAACCCTCAGCTAGGACTGTTACTTCAGGGCTCTTTCTGTGATTCTGTTCTTCACTTTTAAAATTTCATGGAACATTTAAATTTTTTTTAACTTTCTTTAAACACCATGATTTGCAAAGTTGTTTATAATATACCTGTTATGAGTATTCAATGTTCCCACACCAATTGCACCACCAGAGTGACCTTCTCTCCACTACTGTCATTATTTTCCCAACCATGCCCCAAGCCTACCCCCTTAGCAGACACAAAATAATTTATTTTATATAGCTATTACAACTAAATGGCTAGTGAAATTGTGAAAATACTTTAGTAAAAGCAAAGTTATGAAAATTGTTGATCTTACCATGGGATCATTAAGTTCTTGTCTGAGGGTTTACTGGGCTGTTTGCTGTTAGTTGAGTCTTCTGTGTTGCTGCTTTTGTTTGCTGAGTTTACTTGGCTTCTATGTCACTTTCCCATCTAATTTGCTGTGCTCCTACTGAGGTGTCAGTACTATGGAATTGGAAGTGTCGAGATACTGCATATGTGGCCTGCATACCTGGTCCAGACTCTTCAGGATCTGTAGAAATGGGCCAGTAAGTGCCATTGTGGTGGCTGTGGAAGTGTGCGTGGCTGCCAGGACTTCTGAAAGTGCATGTGTGGGGGTGTTGGGGGGAGTCTGCCTGTCTCCTCTCCAAGAAGACCCCCAGAGTTCTCAGCCTGAAACCTGGGGCGCTTGTAAATTTTGTAGTTTGTTATCTGCAGATATTAGTTTTGAGGCAGTGGAGTTGGGCTGTTGGAGTGATGGTAACTGTGGGTGTTGTGGGGCTTCAGTCAGGTAGGGACTCAGCCTGCCCCCTGAGTTTTCAGTCAGAAGACCAGTGTGCCAATGAATTTTAAGGAGTTGGTTTGCCTCTCATTGGAGATTTAGTCGTGAGTCTGTAGAGAGGGACAGTGGGAAAGCATTATGACGTGGCGGCCACTGTGGAATGTGGGTATGGCTGTCCTCTCCCAGTCCCCCCAATGAAGTTGAAATTTCATGGAACATTTAGAATAATATGAGTGTTCCAGAATCAGTTGTTGTGTAGTAATTTTTTCCATGTATATCTCGAACACTTCCCACCTGTTTTTGCATTTAAGCTCGACTCCTTGACCATCTCATTGGCATTGAACTATGAGTCAACACAGAGTATGTGTTGAGTATGTGTTGCGCCTCTTCCAGGTGATTGTGTAAGATTAGATTTCTTCCTCCATCCTTCACATGCCCTATACCTTGGAGATAAGGTAGAACACCTGGCAGAGCTTCAAGATGGAGGAGGAAGACACCCAACTTCCAAAGGACTTTACAGGAGCAGGAAAGAGACATCACTTTCTTAAACTACTGAGATTTCAGAAGTTTAACTAGTGAGGCAGTTAGCATTCACTACCCAAGTTAATAGGCTTCTACTGGGCCAGCTTGCCCAAAAATTATCTACTAAACCATGGCATCTCACCCACCATTGCCCAGACACTTGCTACTCACTCAGCAGCAGGAATCCCAAAGCTAAAAACAGAAAAATTGCTGCTAGTTGAGTTCCCCCATCAAACTTCTTCAAGAACTCAGGTTTCCATAGAAGTAGAGAGAGGCTAAGTTGGGCAACTCTTACACGTTGTTTCTTGTTTCTCCTTCTCTTCAGGCAAGGCTTATGGCCACACTGCCATTCAGCCTAAGCCCAGTTGCACCCCTTTCACAAGTGCTCTAGGAGCTTTGGAGGAGGAACCGAGACAATGCCACTTCTCTATGAAACTCTGCTCCAGACCCTGCCTCATGTCTTCGCCCCACCCATGGGAGCTCAGTACCTGGCTCTGAACTGAAAGCTCTTATTTTTCCTGATAAAGGGCACTCCTGTCTCTCTAAAGAGGACCCTAAAGGGGTTGGAGATTAGTAGAGCAGGTAAGGCACTTGCCTTACACATAGCTTACCCAGGTCTGATGTCTGGCACCCCCGATGGTCTTCTGAGCCCTGCCAAGAGTGTGCCCTAAGTGCAGAGCCAGAAGTAAGTCCCAAGTAACCACTGCATTACCTCTATTCGGCTATTGGCTTTGTGGCATTCTTGAGAGACTTTCAGTTCTGTGATATCAAATTACATGTGATCCCATGTTTAAAATCTGGCCACCTGGCCTTTCAGTCTGCACTTCCCACTGCTACTGGCATTGTACCCCTACAGATGTTCATGGGATGGAACATAGCCCAGAATCATCCAGCCCGAGGCTAGGCCTTCGGACCTTCATCTCTTGAGGCTTTAGATCAGGCTGATTGTTGAAGATTGTGTTAAAGATTAAAGGTCACGTTTAGTGGTTTTGTTGAATGCAAACTTTTCACCAGACAGGATGTGCTACACCTAGGAGGTGATTTTGTGCTTTTTGTTGAGAAATTCTGTTAACAGGCTGACCATGTCCATCTTTACTAGTAATATAGATTCTACTGGGTACTGGTAGATGTCATTATTAGCTTATTTGACAAATCTAGCCAATACCTAGTTTTTAATAAAAACAAGGAGATATATCTCCTTATTTTACAAAAGCAATGAGGTATTTTCATAAATAACTACTAGTGTGAGAGGGCATGCTATGCTGAACCATTGTCAGTATTACATAGTGCCTCTCCTTATTTAAGGGGGCTGGAGCAATAGTACAGCAGGTAGGGCATTTGCTTTGCATGTGGCTGACCCCAGGTTCAATCCCCAGCAGTCTATAGGGTCCCCTGAAGCAGGATCAGGAGTAATTCCTGAGTGCAGAAGTAGGAGTAAATCCTGAGCATGCTGAATGTGACCCAGAAAGCAAATTTAAAGAAAAGGTTAAAAGAAATCTTGACTTT
Organism: Cryptotis parvus; assembly: GCA_021461705.1. Classification (NCBI taxonomy): domain Eukaryota; kingdom Metazoa; phylum Chordata; class Mammalia; order Eulipotyphla; family Soricidae; genus Cryptotis; species Cryptotis parvus. The sequence continues at coordinate 52,550 of JAJIBD010023419.1, forward strand.
TAAAATGGACATTTCAGAGAGTCAGAGGGAAAGTATTGGGCTTAAGGTGCTTGCCTTGCATGTGGCCTACCACAGTTTGATCCCTGGCAACTGCCAGATACAACCCCAAAATAATAACACTAAAACTGAATGTGAATTTTCTTTATTTATTGAGTTTAAATAATGTCTTTTGAGATACTATGGTCTGCTAATTGACTGTTTAAATTTTGTTTGTATTTCCTGTATGTTTTCTAACTAATATAAAACTTCTGTGTCTTTTATAAATATTAGTCCTTGGTAATATGTGTTCAACATATTTTATGTTACTTTTTATTTGTTCCTTATGTTAAATGAAATGTGTTAACATTATATAATACTTTTCTAAAGGCAAAAGTTATAATATTAATCTTTATTGCTTCTGGCTTTGTGACATGACTGGGAAAGCCTTCTCTCCCTAGAGTATGAAGTTGTTCTACATTTTTCTTCTTTCAAGTTTGGAAAGAAAAATTAACTATGAATACTACATCTTTATACACAAACAAACTTACCCCAAATAAATTTAACTTATTTCTTTAGAAATTAACCAATGATTCCAGTGTTACATATTGGAATATGAAGAAATATTACTGTCTATTAAAATATCAGTTTTTTTTCTAATTTTACGTTGGGCTTTATTAAAAAACAAATTAAATAGGTACACCTTTTTAATATATAGCTTAGACTCTCTTTCATTAATCTCTTTTTATATTTGGGAATTGGGTGCCCCAAGTTCAGGAGGCTTGGGAGCCACAGTGGGGATTCTCGGCCAATGGGCAAGCACTTTAGTGCAAGTGATGGATGATGTTGTGCTGTTCAGGCCCAGATGGGCCGAGGGATTATCCCACCACCCCGACAGTGCTGGGGGACTTCAGGACCACACCCAGTGTGCTCAGAGAGCCTCTAGAGCTGTGCCTGGTGATGCAGTTGGGTCCATATAGTGCCAGTAATCAAACCTGGATTGAAGCATGCTAGGAATGCACCTACCCTAAATGCTATAGTATCTATTGGTCTATTCTTTTTTGGTATCACTATAAAGTTACATTAAACCTAGCTCCCAGAGGCAGGTTTCACTCAATCTTCTCATTCCTCTATTTTTCTGCTTTTATTTTGGGGCGGGAGGGTTCACACTTGGTGATGCTCAGGTGTTACTCCTGGCTCAAGAATTACTCCTGGCAGTGCTCGGGGAGCATATTGGATGCAGGGGATGGAATCCAGGTTGGCCATGTGCCAGGCAAATGCCCTAACTGCTGTACACCATCGCTCTTGCCCCTATTTTTCTTAATGAAAATTAGAATCCTGTAAGTTTCATATACAACAAAAGAAAACAATAGCATTTATAGGACTTTTGCTAGGAATGTGTCACATATATAGATTAGTTTGGAAATAATTAAAATTTACATGAGATTGGATCTTTCTAAGCATCATTACTTAAGTTCTTTTTGTCTTTCAATAGGTTCTCTTTTCATAGCCTCAGGAAAATATAATCTAAAAAATATCACACTTATTATAGCATATGTTTGGAACTTCTCAAAATATCTAAGAGCATTTCTGGCTGGAGATGCGGCTCATGGTGGGACACTTGTCTTACATGCAGGAGAATTGGCTTTAATTTGTGACACTAAAAAAAAACCTGTAGGAATGTCTAAACTCTTTCTTATTTGTAAGAATATTTAAATATTTGTCTTTTATCTGAACATTTTCTTAGACTTTCTCTGTCCGGTTCTGTTTGTTTTTAAAGTATAATAACACTGCAATCATGTTCTATCTGATATTTCAACAAAGTTTACCATTTTAACCTTTATAATCGAAAAATTGATCAGACAATGGCCAAAGTTTGAACATGTTCACCTTATTTATAATGACTGAGCAGATAAATCCTGATTAAAAAAGTGGGAAGTAACTAAACAGAAGGCGTGGGAAGTGAATCCTGGCTCCATAACCTGACTTTCTGCTCTGTATTCTGGATTTGCTCCTGTAAGAAGTAAAAAACACTGTTATGATGCTCAGAGAGGCTTTATCTGTGAATCCTATAATAGCCAACATTTTCCAAGATATTTACCTTTATTTTAAGTAACAGGGGGTAATCATGTGTATAATTATGCAAGCAATTCAATCCTAGAGACAACTTCTGCTTATTGTTTATGGATTTCAATTGTTGTTTGTGAATGAATATGGCATTTAAACTCAGTACTCTTTAATGAGACTTATTGTGTTTGGAAATTATTTAAATAATGTTTAGAAATGATGAGGATCTGGGGAGTAAGGGTTCCTTTTTACCTCCCTCTGCTGCTCCAAATCCTTCTCTTTGGCAACATCTTTCCTTTAAATAGCTCAGGAATCAAGAATAAATACTTTACATATATACAGGACCCAAGTTTGATCCCCGATACCACATGCCTCCCAAACTCCCCTTTAGTTGCAGCGCTCACATATCTGGTTGTAGCAATCTGAAAGTCATTTGTGACGCTGAGGACGACAGAGATCAGAAACCAGACTCAAAATGAAGCCTCTGAGATTATGCTTGGTGCCTGGGGGTGATAAACTTTCCTGTCACGTTTCCAGGACCAGTAATCTAGCTGTTGGACCATCCCTGGTCCCCTGCATTCCAATTCTGGACCATAAGAATTCTGGAGGAATTTGATGAGAAAGTGGGTCCAGGTTGTAAGAAGTAATCATTGTCTGGGGTAGCCACTGATGTCTGGGATGAGATAATGAACCCTACAAAAATGTCAGATTATCCATAAAAATGTCTTTGCATTCCTTTTGCAGTCCAGCATTCCTGACTTTGCCAGCTGGATTAGCAGCAGGGGATAGAATAAAATAGGGTGAACTGGAGTGACCAGATCAGGGTGCACTGTTCCTTGGGCTATGAGCTCCATAAAGTAAAAGCCATTAAAAAAATCAGTATCCACCCACATATCTTCCCCTACCTCCTCTGAGGAGTCTAAATGGTCTCCCATTTCCCTACAGGATTGGGGAATGTGAAATCACCTCAAACAAGCTCTAGTTTGGCAGATGGTGCTTTTGAACTTGGCTTTCTTGGAACATTTCTTATAATCTTTATTCTAGTCTTGAACTTGCTTGAACTTTTGCTAGTCTTTCTTTCTGTCTTTTTTTCTTTCTTCTCTTCCTCCTTCCTCCCCTCCTTCCTTCTATTCTTCCTTCTTTTTCTCCTTTCTCCCTCTCTCCTCTTTCTTTCTCTTTCTTTCTTTCTTTCTTTCTTTCTTTCTTTCTTTCTTTCTTTCTTTCTTTCTTTCTTTCTTTCTTTCTTTCTTTCTTTCTTTCTTTCTTTCTTTCTTTCTTTCTTTCTTTCTTTCTTTCTTTCTTTCTTTCTTTCTTTCTTCCTTCCTTCCTTCCTTCCTTCCTTCCTTCCTTCCTTCCCTTCCTTTCTTCCTTCCTTTCTTTCTTTCTCTCTCTCTTTCTCTCTCTCCCTCCCTCCTCTCTCTCCCTCCCTCCCTCCCTCCCTCCTCCCTCCCTCCCTTCCTTCCTTCCTTCCTTCCTTCCTTCCTTCCTTCCTTCCTTCCTTCCTTCCTTTCCTTCCTTTCTTTCTCTCTCTCTTTCTCTCTCTCTCCCTCCCTCCCTCTCTCCCTCCCTCCCTCTCTCCCTTCCTTCCTTCCTTCCTTCCTTCCTTCCTTCCTTCCTTCCTTCCTTCCTTCCTTCCTTCCTTTCTTTCTCTCTCTCTCCCTCCCTCTCTCCCTCCCTCCCTCTCTCCCTCCCTCCCTCCCTCTCTCCCTTCCTTCCTTCCTTCCTTCCTTCCTTTCTTTCTCTCTCTCTTTCTCTCTCTCTCCCTCCCTCCCTCCCCCCTCCCTCTCTCCCTCCCTCCCTCCCTCTCTCCCTTCCTTCCTTCCTTCCTTCCTTTCTCTTCTCTCCTTCTCCCTCCTTCCTTCCTCCTCCCTCTCCTTCCTTCCTTCCTTCCTTCCTTCCTTCCTTCCTTCCTTCCTTCCTTCCTTTTCTTCCTCCCTCCTTCCCTCCCTCATTTTCTCTTTCTTTCTGTCCTCTTTTTTACCAGAGTGGTAGACCCAGAGTGTGCCCACCTGGCAATATTCTGAGCTTACTCTCAGCTTTGTGCTCAGGAATCTCTCTTGGCTGGGCTTGAGGAATTAGGATTGAACTTGGGTTCACTGAATACAGACCAATGCTGCCCTCTCTCTCCAGCTCCATTTAAAAAAAAATCTTCCACATTCATAATTTGCTATTTATAGTAACTTAGATGGGAGAAATTATTAGCTTCACCTTACAAATGAGATTGCTCCCTAGCAGGTTAAAAATATACAAATTGTAGATAAAATAATATCAATGGGGAGAACCATAACAGGAGAGATGAATGGGAGAAAGAGACCAGGGTGATGAGAATCTGTGTCTATTGCTATCACGATTGTGTGGGAACAGTGTCTCCCTGCCACAATATCCACCATCACGTTAACCTACCTTATTCCAGTGACCTCCCAATCTGCTCCATGTGAAAATCTTTAGCCAAAGGGCAACCCTTTGGAACCAATAGTCTTTGCTTCCTGAGATGTAGACTTGGGAGAAACAGGGCATTCTGGAGGGCTTAGGGGTTGGCATCATTAGAACAAAGTAGGTTTGCAAAATTGGTTGGAAGGAAATATGCCAAGAGAATATGGTTACCAGATTTTGTGCATCGAAATGCATTCCTGTTGCAGTAAGAGAAACTTTCTAAATCAGCCCAAAGCAGTACAAGATGGAAAGCGAGGTCTGATGCCAAAGCTCCAGCCACCACAAAGTCTGCCCAGGTTCCTGAAAGTGGGTGTTGCAACGTGACAGACAGTGCCCTCATCTGGGCCCAGGTCCTGCTCATTCTCAGTTCAGTGCCTTGCAGACGAGGCAGATCAGGGAGAGGCAGATCAGGGAGAGACACGTCAGGGTGGAACATCCCGTGAGGCCAGGCAGAGGGTGTGGCACTGGCCTCCAGGCTCAGGGGCACTGCTGACGTCAAAGGCTGTCCCCCCTCCTCCACAAACTGGAGCAGACACCCAGAAAACTCCCTTTTGCAGCTGTGCAAACTATTCTGGCCAAATGGTCACACGCCCACTGCCCCCTGCAGTTACTCCACGTTGCCCTTCCACAGCCATCTTCAGAGGAAAGTGGAAAAAAAAACGATCTATTTCCCAGCCGGCCCATTTTCGGTTAGACACAACGAAGCCTGCAGTTTTAACAAAATTCTTCCAGCTTGTTCTCTGTAATTTCCACACTCCTTTCCCCTTGCCCGGTTGGAGCACAGCTAGTCTGCTGAGGCTGTTTCTTCCAGCTTCTCCACAGGAACGTTTTGGCTATGACGGAACGTTTCCCTCTCATGGGCCCCTGCTTCAGGTGTGTCGCCTCGTCTGCCTGGCAGAGTGAGGAACATTACGCCTGGATTCGAAGGGGAGCCTGGCCGCCCTGCAGAGGAATGGGCAGGAATGCCACCCGCTGGGCCTCAGGGCATGTGAGGGGCTCTTTGTTCCCACCGGCCGGCCTGGCATTTCATAGACTTCCCAGGGCTCTCTCTCTCCGTCCTCAGGACACTCCCACACAGCCATGTGGGAAACAAGGAAAGCGTTCTTAGTGGGCACGGATGGCCGAATCTTCACCTTTCATTGCAAACTCAGGTGGGAAGGAATAAACCATCTCTTCCAAGTCTCAGAATGGTTTGGCTTCAAGTCTTCGAGGTTTAGAGATGGAGGCTAATGCAGGCTATTGGATTACTTTTAAACACAAGCACCCTTTTAATCCCAACCAAAGTAAATGGGAAAAGAATATCATAGTGGGTTAAAAATAGATTTAAAGGGAAATCTATAGTACAAAGTTGAAGAAGACAGCCAATTTAAAAGGCTGAGGATATATACCAAGAGAAATTAGGGTCATTAGGAATAAATGCCCCATTTGTAGACAAATGAAGTAGGCAGCTATTTCTAGGAAAACTACCTTAAGACAATTGAAATAGTCAATTATGACAATTAGTAGTTGGGCTTTAGCTTCAGATATAGTAGCTAGTGAGGGGCCGAGAGAGTAAGATCTTGTCTCTGGGTGAGTAGATGGGTAGTGCCGTGTACCCTGGCAGCAGGGATATACGCAGATAAACACAGCATGTCCCAGGAAAGAATCATAGGTGACTAAGCAGCACCATTTTTTTTAATTTAAATTTATTTTTATTTATTTATTTTAATGTGGAAAAACTACAACTGTTGATGCAATTCTAGAATTAATATTGATTAAATAGCAAAGCTGCAATATGAAAATCAACAGACACAGAAAAGCAATCCATGTGAAAATGGTTATATCTGATCGCAGGGCTGTTAAGTCTTCATCTAAGAATTTTGGAGCTGTTTGTTGCTTTAGGATGTGTGGCAAGGCTGCGGATCCAGCGGCACTGTCCGGGGACTTTAGGATCTATAGTCTGGGTCAATGAGTCCACTTGGCTGGCTGTAGGAGGTGGGCGTGGCTGCTGGGGTATTTGGAAGTATGGGGGAGGCTACCCACCCTGACTGCGTAAAACACATCAGAGTTCACAGCCTGGGAAATCGGCTACCAGAAATTACTCGCAGGTTGATTCCTCTGCAGAGACTGTTTGTGAAGTCTTGGGGGTAAACCCTGGGCGTGATTGTAGTGGTGTGGTGAGGGTGCTATTGGGTGAGTTATTCAGCCTCGCACCTCCCATGGGTACGCCAGAGTTTTCAGCTCTTCTTTTCAGCCAGTGGACAGCTTGGCTGTGATCCAGTGGTTAAGATTTTCATTTATTTCTTCATTTAAAACTATTGGGCCGGAGCGATAGCCCAGGGGTAGGGCATTTGCCTTGCATGCCGCGCCCATGCCCGCCTGGGTTCAATCCCCGGCATCCCATATGGTCCCCGAGCACCGCCAGGAGTAATTCCTGAGTGCAGAGCCAGGAGAAACCCCTGAGCATTGCCGGGTGTGACCCCAAAAAGCAAAAAAAAAAAAAGAACTATTGACCATCTGCTGTGGGCCAGTTTCTTGACACTGGAGGGACAATGTCATTAGAATCACTCTCTCTGGCAATGTCTATTGCCTTTTTATTTGCTTTGTTTTCCTTTTAAACCAACCTAGTGATATTGCAGCCGCCTTCGGCAGTCCCTGATTTACACCCTCTGCACACAAACTCCATGTAAGAGTAAGTGTCTTTCTTTCAGCATCTGTTTATCAGGCAGATGGAAATGTTGAGATTGGTTCTGCTTGGGTCACAGTCTAATCACGGACAATGTCATTTTCATTGGTGTGATGATGGACATGCCAATATGTTCACCTCTCTTCTAAGTTCTTACATGTGATTGAGACCTCCCACCGAGCAGGTCATCGAGGAGGAACACCTGCATAGAAGTTCCCTTGACTTAAATCTGGAAGAAGATCATGGTGGCCCAAAGCAAAAGAGTAGTTCCATAATGATGACATGTAACTCTTGAGGCTGGGACCTCCAAAGAAGATAGTTCATGCTGAGCATCTTTACTCTTTCTAGGAATCCTCCTCTTCACATCCCAACCTCCGTGGTGGGATGAAGCCCAGGCGAAGGGGAAAGGCACAGTATGAATACTGTAGCCCCCAGCCGTCAGGAGGCAATGGAGTTAAGCCATTCTGCTCTGGTCTTCTCATCCTCAACTTCTGACCCAACCACCTATGCGCAATCACAGATGATTATTTACATCATAACTCATAAAGGTTTGAGGAATTTGTGGTGTACCAATAGCAAAATATTACATTGTCCATGGGACCTATCTATGTTGCCTGACAAATAGAAATGTCTATTGTGAGCAGGGGAACAAATGTGGTATGGGATAAAAGAGATGTGAATAGTCTCTGGGTAGACAAGATGGATAGATGCCACCACCAACTAAAGTCACCTTAGGATAATTTCCCACAAGCATCACTAGGATAATCACACATATAAATATATGTGTGATACTATTTGTCTCGTTATCACAAATGGAAGAGCTTGAAAAAAAATAAGGAACATTTACTTTTATTATTTTGAAAGAAATTTAAATAAAATTAGCACATGTAAATGCCTTAATTCGTGTTCATTGAAAGCCTACTATGTGCTAGAAATTATTATTATTATTTTTTTTTGCTTTTTGGTCACACCTGGCAATGCTCAGGAGTTACTCCTGGCTCTACACTCGGGAATTACTCCTGGCAGTGCTCGGGGGACCATATGGGTTGCTGGAGATTGAACCCAGGTCGGCTGCATGCAAGGCAAATGCTCTACCCACTGTGCTATTGCTCTGGCCCCTATTGCTAGAAATTGTTCTATTATTATTTTACTATAAAGATGACAGCTGACATATTATCATATCCACCATATGTATATTAAAACATACCAAGTTATGATGTGTTTGTAGTTTTAAACATGCCAGGTCATGCTGTAAATTGTATTTATAATTCAGTTAATTAGAATGCAAGTGACCTTAGTGATATTGATGCTCATTTGATACTCCCACCTACTAGCTGTGCGGTTGCGGCTGGGAGCTTAAACTTTGAGATTCTGTTTATTTACTTGTGAAGGGAACATAGAAATTCTTCTCTTTCAAGCTCGTTGGGAGAATGGAGTGAGAAAACTATGACAACCATGCAATAAGAGGATCACTTTGTTATTATTAACTGAAAGTCCTTAAAGTGCAGCAATAAATTCCTGTGTAATAAACTGCTCTTGTCTGCGTCTCCCAAACTACGGTTCCAATATAACAGCCCTTGAACTCACCTCCCCAGGATCCTTCATTTCCCCCTGCCTGGTCCCTTGGACAAAATTTGTTATTACAACCTCCGTCCTCCCTCCTTGGGGCCTCTGAGCTTGATTTGCTTGCACGCAGAGAACTGGAACAGGAGCCATCCATAACTGATGGCCCACAACACGGAAATACCTACTGCACTGGCTTGCCCCAATCAGAAGTGGTAGAGGTGAGTTTGCCCCGAATCCAGCGATTCCCTACTGGTTTTAGCCAGCACCTTACCTTTGTTTGACTTTCCTCCCTTTCTTTTCCTTCCTCCATTCCCCTACAGATTCCCCCTGATATATGCTTCCTAATTTATCACTTAAAAACAGGGCTTCTCCACCTTCTTGTACTAGCCATTTTGAACTGAATAATTTGGGGTGGCATGTGGGGTATGGAGGGAGGTGCCCGGTTTGCTTATCGTGTTTAGCAGCACTCTTGCGCTTTGCCCACTAAATGCCAGTAGCACAGCCCCCTCCTCCCTTCCTCTCTCCACAGTTAAAACAATTAGAAATGTCTCCAGCAATGCCAAATGTCTCCTGGGAGACAAAATTATCCCATTCACAAGCCACTGTTTGAATGTTACAATCATGGAACTCCTCCAAGGTCTGAGAGTTTGCCAAAGCAGAAAAGCTGGGATTAGAAGCTATGCTTCCTGATTCGTGGCTATGGAATATTTCTTTCTAACATACTTGTGTTTCTCAATTGTGTCTGATTATCAGAATCACTGGGTGCATGTATGGACGAGGCAACTGTGGGGAGGGTGGGGGTTTCAAATAGCTATTCTCAGGTCCCTGTCTTGAAAATCTGATTTGGAGAACGTACCTGGACTGTGGACATTAATTATCCCTTTGATGAAACCACGTTGAAAAACCAAATGTGATTCTCAGATTGTAATGCAGAAGGCAATTGTATGTATAGTATATGTTCATATGGAATGTGCATATAAGTATAAACATATATGTATATTTAATATAAAATCTGTTCCTCTTGCCCTTACATTTTGGTGGTTTAAAAACATTTCCTATGTTGGAGCCGAAGAAATAGAACAGCAGGTAGGAACACTTGCCTTGCATGTGGCCAAACTGAGTTTCCCCAGTATCCCATATGGTTCCCTGAGCACTTCCAGAAGTAATCCCTGAGCATTGTGGGGTGTGTACCCGCCAAAAAAGAAAAACTTCCTGTGCTTTTCTGATATAGGTAGTCTGAAGCAATCGTAGTAAATTTTCCATTAATTTTTTTAATATGTTCTCATTACTATATACACAGTATTAATGCATACATTTTATATATGTATCACTTGATCACTTGACATCCCGTTATTCATCGATTTGCTTGAGCAGGCACCAGTAATATTTCCATTTGACCCAATCACATGCCAGTGTAGCCCAATGGCATCTGGTTGCTTCAGAAATACGAAGAGCCTCAAGCCGTTCCTTCAGGGTCTTGACGAAGAAGTCAGACCATCTTGTAGGTGGGCGACTACGTGATCTTTTGACATCCCGTGGGATCCAGTCGGTATAACACTATATCTTGATATATATTAAGTAAGTCTTCCCTTTCATTAACATCAGGATTCTCACAAAATTGTCTCATAATATATTTGTTCTCTTTAGTATGCATGAATAATTTGTGTAAATATGTTTTCTTTAAAGTAAACTATAAAGTCCCATGTTAGCACTGTGCCTCTCCTGATCTGAGTGCTAAGCCAGTGTTGAATAAATGGTAGGGTAAGCAGAAGAATCAACACCCCACATTTTCATCTTCAGATATTTGAATATGTTCAACATGAATATAAATGTTGTATAATCCAGCAAGGGAGCATTACAGCTGCAGATGAAATTAAGCCTTGCTAATCAAAGGGTTACTCAAACTCTGCCTTAAAATAAGAGAATTATTGGGAGTGCGCCCATCACCTCTGGGGGTTCCGAAGCAGCCGGATGAGACTCGCCCACCACACTAGCCACCACCTTTGCTGTCCAGATGCTGGGATACTACCTCAAGACCAGATTAACAGAGCAAAATGAGTTCGAGCCCAGGTTGGCAGCTCCCAGAAGCGGGAATCACTGGGAATTCGTCAGATGGAGCCAGGGGTCGGCCCTTCCCCCTCCATTTTGTCGAGCCTGGTGGCCCTGCCCAGGAGCTGCCCTGGGGTGACCAGCCATAGCATGCAGTCTCAAACGCGGCTGGGGAAGCTGGAACTCGGCTCTCCCCAGGCTCAGCTGACCATGGGGCTCTCAGGAGGACAGATGGGTTTTGGGAGTGGGCCCATCACCTCTGGGGGTCCCAGAAGCAGCCGGATGAGACTCGCCCACCACACTAGCCGCCACCTTCTCTGTCCGGACGCTGACCATGAGGCCCCCTAAGTCTTGCGGCTGTGCGGTGCATCAAACTAGTGGAATCAGTTATGTCCTTTATTTTTTTTTAATTTTTTTATTATACCACCGTGAGACATACAATTACAAAGGTGTTCACAATTGGTTCTTGGTAATACGGTATTCCAGCACCCATCCCTCCACCAGTGCCCCATTTCCACCACCAATGTACCCTACCCCTCCCACCCACCCCCAGGCTGCCTCAACAGCAGGTAGCCCTGTTTCCTCTCTTTCTCTCTCTGTCTCTCTCTCTGTCTCTGCATCTCTCTCCCTCTTGTTTTACAGTTATGTCCTTTAATGTACTGCATTCTACGATGTGTAGGAAAGTTAGGCTAGAGGGAGACATAGAGAGGAGAGAAAAGCCATACAAAACCTGCCAAGTAGTTAAGGTGTGGGAGCGGGGAGGGAGGTGGGGACATTGGGAGATGGGTTCGGGTGGAGGGATGGGTGTTGGAACACTGTAGAACCAAAACTCTACATGAGCATCTTGCAATTGTATCTCTAAAAGTGGTGTAATAAAAGTTGGGGAAGAAAATAAGAGAATTATCCTGGATTATCTAGTTGAGCCAAATATACTCACATGTCCATTTTAAAGCAAAAAGAATGCAGAAGAAGCCAGAATTGGGTACTAGAAGATGCTGTGCTGCTTGCTTTAAAGATGGAAAAGTCAGGAACCAAGAAGTGCAAAGTAGCTTCTAAAAAGCAGAGATGGCAAGAAAATGGCTTCGCCCCTAGAGCCTCCAGGAGGAATTTAGTCTTCCTCACATGCTGCTTTCAGCTCGAGTAAACCTTTCAGACTTGAACCTCCAGAACTGGAGGAGAATCTATTTTAAGTTTCTAACTTTGTGATAATTAATTAATTACAGCAGCAGTTAGAAAACTAACAGAGGTAGTAGTAGGAATGTTGGCTATTGGTGACCTTTAATATATCTCTATCATATAGGTACTTGGCTATTGGCGATCTTTAATACATATCTATCGTATAAGTACTTGGCTATTCGTGATCTTTAATACATATCTATTGTATAGGTACTTGGCTGTATGTGATCTTTAATACATATCTATCGTATAGGTAATTTTCATCCCATTTTATCATTCTTCTACAAAGGTACTAGAGCACTTTGAAAATAAAACTTTGCAGTATTAAAAAATATACAAGTTTTCATCATTAGCAGGTCTCAGGTCCATTCCTCTCAAGCACCAGGACTCTTCAGAGCATAGTTCCAGATTCTGGTATTCTTCCATGTAACTATTGAAACTGCATTTGAGAGATTTTTTACAGTATAATTTTTTGAGCTGTAATTTCACATCTGAAACAAGTAACAAAAAAGGGAGGCCCTTTATATTTTATTTTCACTAATTTATTCTTACTAAATTTTATAGTACTGTCATTTTAATGTGGGTTGGAGGGGGAGAAATCTGGCTCCAAATCCTAAGTTCCTTAAAAAGCATTGCACAGACCATAGTGCTGAGAATTGGAATTGGGATAGGTCCTGGTCTCTGTTTTATTAATCCCCCAAACTGTGGGAGCCTGACCCACATGGCTTCATACCTTTCAGAGAAGGGGGTATGGAGTAAGGGCAGCTGGTCCTAGAAGAATTCTTTACCCCTGGGGTAAGTGTTTCCACTTTTGCCTCCTAGTTGCTTCCCAAATCCTGACCTTTCCTTCCAATAAATGGTCTTCAACATTTAACTTTTCCTTTCCTTTCATTATTTTTTAAATGAGTGCATGCACCCTCCCCATATTTCACATGCTCTGAATTTTTATAACTCCCAGAATAAATGCATTTTTTGGTTAACAAATAAGCAGTATTTTTAGGCCCATGGGGCTATATTTTTGTCTTTTTCAGAGCATGATTTGTTGCAGATGCGATTCATGCAGCACTCAGTTCCTCACTGGGGTTCAGACGTCCTGCTGGCATAGTGCATCCTAGGAGAAATGTGTTAACACTTTCACGAAAGCTGATCTGCTGACAACTACTCAGTCTAGAAGGTTGGTTGGGTTTGGCCTTGACTTTTCTGGGAGAGGGACTTTGCAATAAAGATGTAGTGAGTGTAGTGGAGAAGGGGACAGGTTCAAAGCCCCGCCTCCCCACAGGAATCTCTGCTATTTTTCCAGTACTCCATGATGGAGATCACAATATCCCAGGGCAGCTTATATGATTGAAAAAGAAAGACTCTTACCGACTGGTCTCTATCAGAATCATCCTCTTATTAACTGAACTGGAAGCAACCTCTGTCCTGACTTTGTTCAACATCTTTCTTTTGGCAGAGATGTGCTCAAGGACAATGTGTGGGTTTAACTTTGTCTACCATCATCTGGGTCAATGTCACACAAGGTTTTTGAGTGCATGAGGGAGCGATTTAATGACTGAAATGGAGACTCAAAGAAGGTTAAGTCTCTTATACAAGAGGATAGAGTTAAGAAAATAGACTCATTGTTGTACTTCCCAGAAGACTAGTCATCTCAATGTCTTTGAGAAGTCTCCTAGGAGGCACAGTAATGTCACAGTCACTACAGAACTAGTCACAAAACCATTAGAATGTTGTTCCTGATATGAATTTAGATCTGAAGTAGTTTTCTCCTAATCAGATAAGGATTGAAACTTAAATCAATGCAGTTGGGTTTAACTTGCTCTACAAGCAGAAAATTCTATTCATTTAAATCAAGAGGTTTGGATCCCAATAGATGAAAGATTTGCATATGGGTAGAAGGATCAGGCTGGGCCGAGCATTGTGCATTATCTTACTCCATCCTGGGAAGCAGAAGTCCTTGGTTGAAATATCCCATGGCTAAGGGGTACTCAACTCTGCTATGACTGGACCTAGGCAGGACTATTTACTCTTTCTCAATAAAATAAAAAGCGAAGACCTATAAAATAAAATAAAAAATCTAGCAATGGGAACATATTTAAGTCCCTGTAGAGTGAATAAAAACTTAAGAAAAGATTGACAGCCATCTGTATCCCAAAACCCATTCTTCCTTTGTTTGAGACTCTTTTTTCAGGTTTGGGAATGATTCTGGGAAGAATAAATGGAACATAACTGAGAAGTTGGCCTGTCAGGATCTGACTGGGAAAAAGACCAGCCTGAAAAACAAGCCAGAGTTCTGTCTTGCAGATGGGCTGGGAGGTGGCACAGGGAGCCTGGTGGCTGCTGGAAAATTCAATGGTGGGTGACAGTGATGTGCTTTATAAGAGCTCTGCTTTCTCCATATGAAAATGACGATGACAATACAGAGTTGGTAGAACACGGCTTCCTAATGGTAGAAATATTCATATTAATGGCAAACATTTCTCAGTACTCTGTGTATTAAAGTCAAATTGAATCTTTTCATTTGAATTTTTCTCAGAAGCACCTTTGAGCAAATTATTCATCTTTTAACCTTTTGACCTTTGTTCTTTATTGATGCTAGGTCTCTGGAAAGTAAGTCATTTTTACCTATCACATGGAGGTATGAAGATTAAATTAGCTAACCTATGAACATGCTAATTGGAATACAGGACCCATGCTAGGTCCTTAAAAATATATTAGTTATTGGGCTGGAGCAACAGCACAGTGGGTAGGGTGCCTTGCATATGGCCAACCTGGATTTGCTCCCTGGCACCACGTATGGTCCCCTGAGCCCTGCCAGATGGAATTCCACGAGTGCAGAGTGAAGAGTAAACCCTGAGTACCACTGGTGTAGCTGTTCAGGAACAAAAATATTATCTATTAGTATCCACTATATATTGATTTACCAAATAAATTGATATACAAGGCAATTGATTTACAAAGCTTTGAGAAGTTTAGCGTGTGGGTTGGATGAATTTAGGCTAGACAGTATAAGTCTAGGAAGGTGCAAATGCACCAGAAGAAATGGGAAGAGATTAAAGGAATTCATGCTCTGTATGAAGCTGCAGAGCTGGTGTCAGGGTGTGAAGAAAAGAGAAAGCTCAAAGCATAAGAAGTTTAGCATGACAGTGACCAAGTAGGCTAAAAGTTCATAGGTGAGGTAGTTTTAAGTGCTTACAAGAGCCAGTGTGTGTAGCAGGGATTGGTGGTTATATGGAGCATCGGGGACAGCCTCTGCTCTCCAGGAACTGGAAGGCAGGATGAAGTGTAGCTACCGCTTGCACACTAATACCACCAGGGATGAAGGCACAACTGGTGTGGAATGGTCAACGAGCCGGGTATTGAAGATGCTAGTTACATTGAGGAGGGGCGAGTTACTGGCAATAGGAAGGGAACTCTGTGGAACCCTGTGGGTAGTTGTTCCTGTTGATGACGGTCAACTCCTCTAGTTTCTCAGGAGGAGTTGCAAAAACCAACTTCCTGTGACATTTGAGTCATGGCAGAGAACGAGATGGCACACTCATGTTGGGAAAGAGAATTTGGAACCTAGAATTAGGGATTAAGGACTACCCCTTGGAATCTCAAGGAGAAAAGAAATATGGCCTATAAATATTAACATCTTCAAATTTTCCTTTATTTTCATGCATTTATGAACATTTGTGAATTGTTTCATTTCCTTTAAATCCTGTAGATTTGGCAAAATTTCATGGATTCAGTTAACATACAAGTCCTGCAAAATTATAAAACCCATTTCTTATAGTTTTCTTGAAAATTAAGAAAATATTAGACAAAAGACCAAGGATGTAAGACTTTTATTTATTATAAAATAATTTCTCAAGAACTGCAGGGTAAGCCAGAGCAACCGTGGGGAAGTATTGCCCAACAGAAGTTTCTCACTCAAAAAATGAGAGCTAGGCCATATCTTTGCAATACCTTTGCTACTCTAAATGTTGTTAGAGCACTGACTACTTATAAAATAATGCCATGGTCTAACAGAGGTTCTCAAACTCATCTTATCTACTGCCCTCTTCATCCTTCAGAAAGTAAATTTCTCAGCACCGCTATCTCCCTACCCTCCCCAAACCCAACCCAGTCTAGCTTTTTTAATGAAATACGAAACCCTCAGATATACAGGTGACTACTGAACACCACCCCAAGGGGCGAGGGGGTGTGGAGGGCCCAGGTAGTGTTATCACCACTCATCCTTTTAAGCATTAACAGACTGATCAAGACCATAGGAAGAGGCAAAAATGATTACATTGTAGTTCCTAAACAACTGCCCAACAGCTTACTATAATGTCAGGCACTAACTCCTCGTTTGAGCTCCATAAAGTGGGCAGAGGAACATATTAAATTGCAATAGGGGTTCACAGTAAGAAGCAAATTTTAACTGCAGAGTGGCTGATTCAACAGATAAACTGTAAAGAAATGAAAGGGACAGTAAAGGAATCCAACTGATTGAAAGGTTTTTAAATGGATGACACTATAGTATCCAGTGATACATATTTGTGTGATAACATAAATGACAACAAAAAGCTGTGAGACATGGAAGACAAGAGAGATCCCATATCTTTTCCATGGTCCTGCCTCACAGGACTCATCTATGTCTAGAGAATTTAAAACACAACAAACTGATTGCACAAAACAAGTGATAAAGAAAAATCTTTCAGAATTTCTTTGTAGTTCCTCAAGTGCAGTTCTTGAGAATACAGAAACATCTAATGCTTACTTTATTTACCAGGTTTTGGTTTTTGTTTTGGTATAACAGGTTGATTCTATTTTGCCCCTTTATTGAATCACCATGAGATACACAGTTAAAAAAAGTTGTTCATGATTGTGTTTTGGTCAACAATATTACCTGCCCCCTTTCACCTGTGTACCTTTCCCACCACCAATATCCCCAGTTCCCCAGTTTTCCTCCCTCTGCTGGCCCCTAAAACACATATTTTCCCTCTATGGCAGGATCTTTTTCTTCTCTCTCTCTCTCTTCCTCCTCTCTCTCTCTCTCCCCCTCCCTCCTCCCTCTATCCCTCCCTCCCTCCCTCCCATTAGGCATCATGATGATTTGCAATACTGGTACCTCCTTTCATCACTCAGTTCTTGTCTAGAATGTTCATTTCCGATTGTCATTATTATAGTGGTCCCTTCTCTGTCCCAACTTTCCCACTGCAACCTCCGCCCACCACTTGTGGAAAGATTCCAATCGTAGACCAGTCCTCCTTGTCTTGGTTTCTACTGTCTCTGGGTATTAGTCTCATACTAGACTATCCCACCTGCATGGCAGAGCCTGGCAAGCTACCCGTGTCGTATTTGACATGCCAAATACCAGTAACATTTATAGACCTCATTCCCATGACCTGACGGAATGGTTTGAGGCTCTTTATATTCCTGGAGTGGGATGATGCCCTTGGGCTATCTCACATGTGACAGGATGTATTGAGATGTTACTGGTGCCCGCTCAAGCAAATTGATGATATACAGGAAGACAGTGATACAGTGATTAAATAATTTCTTTTCACTTTGTGTGCTTGTTGGGGGCTGGTAGAGGGGCTCCCAAGTGGTTATTAGGGGTCCTGATGCCAGTCCCAGTGAGAGTTGGTTTGGCTGTACGCCTGCTTACGCTTTGCGGTGCTACTCAAACACAGCAGTTCTGGGCTCCTGCAGAGCCACCGCCATGGTGCCTAGAGGTCATCAGGGCTCTGCCTCTGCCGGGTGATGTTTGGGAGTCAAAAGCAGTGTTTGGGTTCAAATTCAGGGCCTCTGTGTGCAAAGCATGTGCTCAAGCCTTCGAGCCATCCCCTCAGTCCCTCATTTCGTATTTTAACTCTAGAATCAATCTTAAAGTTTTTGCAAAGGAAAGATTGGTACGAGAAATATTTCAATAATTCAGTTGATTTCTTGAGGCCTGTATCTTTCTCTTTTTTGCTACTGTTTTTAGGGCCATCCTATTATTGGTCTCCTACATCTCTATGTAGTAGAACTTTGCTTTTGACAGAAAAGTTCAAGGTCACTTTCTTGGTACAGCCATGAACTGAAAAGGGCAACGTATTGATTGGTTTTGGTTGTATGGGATATAGGAATGGCAATTCTCCTATATTTGGTGTTTTGTTTTGAATTCTGTAACATTCGTCTTAGACTTTTTAGCTGGAAAACTGACCACCCAAAATAAAGATAATATTTTAAAGCCTTGCTTGAAGCTGGAATTTGCCATGTAATTATTTTCAGCCCATGTGACATAGCGCTCCTGGGAAGCAAAAGCCTTTATTCAGACTTGTTGTCTCACTGGCTGAGCTGGATGCCTTTGAAAAAATGTTCCTCTTCTTACAAGGACATCAGTTCTATTGGACATATGCCCTAAAGACCTTTTTTAAACTTAATTACCTCTCTAAAGACTATCTTCAAATACATTTACATTTTGAGGTACTTAAGGTTAGTCCTTTATCATACAGATTTTGAGAAAGATATAATTCAACTCAGAACAGGTTCTTGAACATTATAAAGTACACCCATGAAAATTGAAATTGTCATAAAGTTACCATTTTATGCTATTAATTTTGGAATAATTTATTATGAACATGGATTGTGGTGTTCAAGATAACTTTTGAGATTTTTTAATTAATAAAAAAGATCATGTGGCCGCCCACCTACAAGATGGTCAGATTTCCTTGTCAAGATCCTGAAGGAACGGTTTGAGGCTCTTCATATTCCTGAATCAACCAGATGCCATTGGGCTACATTAGCACGTGATAGGGTCCAATGGAAATGTTACTGGCGCCTGCTCGAGCAAATCGATGAATAACTTGGATTCAAGTGATCAAAAATATCATCTTTTATGGCAACCCTTTTGAGATTTGATATGGTGAACAGATAGTATGAGCTTAATTTCTTTGTTGTGCATTTAAATTAGTTATTGAAAAACACAACCTACCCTTTTGTTCTAAGATACATGTGCTCTAAAAACCTAGTTATTCTCTCAAAAGACTGTCTGGCTACATATTTCCTCCTCGGCTCGTCCAGCATACCCCGACAATCTCTCATATGAGGAACACAAAGAAACATGATAGGGGGAACAACGAATACCCAAAGGCAGCTAAAACAAAGAACATGAGAACTGGTGTTCAGTAGGAAACAGGCCACTTGAGGGGGCTGAAGGTAGAACAGGAGGGGCAAAGTCTGTGGTGGAGGAAAGCCTTCAGCTGGGTAGAGGAGGCGGTGCTGAGAGGTAGGATTTGCTATGTCGGGAGCCCTACCAGCAACAGTTCTGTAAGTCACACTGCAGAAACATGTGTTTTACGAAGTGCCCTTCATAACAGCTGGGTGGGAAACAAATGTGGGAGGGGCGTTGGTGAAAGTGGACACTGGTGAAGGGACCCTTCTTACATTGCATGTCTAAAACTCAGTGATGAATAACTGTAATTTCACAGTGACTCAATAAAAAGAATAATAAAATAAATTCACTCCTGCGCCCGGGATGTAGAGCCGGCGGGGCTGACGGCGCGGCTGACGCAGCTCTGGGTGGGGTGGCGAGTAGGGGGCGGTAGTCGGGCGGTGGGAGCAGGAGGAGGCGGCGAATCAGAGTAACCCCTGAGCATTGTCGGTGTGACCCCAAAAAAAAAAATAAATAAATGGCGCCCAAGCAGGACCCAAGCCTAAATTCCAGGAGGGCGGCGAGTGCTGTGTTTTCACGGGCCTCTTCTTTATGAAGCAAAGTGTGTAAAAGTTGCCATAAAGGACAAACAAGTGAAATACTTTATACATTACAGTGGTTGGAATAAAAATTGGGATGAATGGGTTCCAGAAAGCAGAGTGCTCAAATATGTAGACACCAATCTGCAGAAACAGCGAGAGCTTCAAAAAGCGAATCAGGAGCAGTATGCAGAGGGGAAGATGAGAGGGGCTGCCCGGGAAAGAAGACGTCTGGACTTCAGCAGAAAAGTGTCGAAGTGAAAACAAAAAAGAACAAACAGAAAGCGCCTGGGAATGGGGACGGTGGCAGCACCAGTGAGACCCCCCCAGCCTCCTCGCAAGAAGAGAGCCTGAGTGGACCCCACGGCTGAGAACGAGGAGACTTTCATGAACAGAGTTGAAGTTAAAGTAAAAATTCCTGAAGAACTAAAACCATGGCTGGTCGATGACTGGGACTTAATTACTCGACAGAAACAGCTTTTCTATCTCCCTGCCAAAGAAGCCAGAATGTGGATTCTATTCTGGAGGATTATGCAAATTACAAGAAATCTCGGGGAAACACAGATAATAAGGAGTATGCGGTCAACGAGGTTGTGGCGGGGATAGAAGAGTACTTCAATGTGATGCTGGGCACTCAGCTCCTGTACAAGTTTGAGCGACCGCAGTATGCCGATTTCCTGGCAGACCACCCTGACGCCCCCATGTCCCAGGTGTACGGCGCGCCTCACCTGCTGAGACTGTTTGTAAGAATTGGAGCGATGTTGGCCTACACGCCCCTGGATGAGAAGAGCCTTGCTTTATTACTGAATTACCTTCATGATTTTCTAAAGTGCTTGGCGAAGAATTCCGCGACTCTGTTCAGTGCCAGCGATTACGAAGTGGCGCCACCCGAGTACCACCGAAAGCGGTGTGAGGCGCACACTCACGGTGTCCGCATCTCTGTGACACTCTTCTGTTCTTAGTCCTCTTGTACACTTGTACTTTGAAAACGTTGACGTATAACAAGATTGATGTTTGTTTTCTGTTTGAGTTTAGACTCAGGAAATAAAAGGGGTTACAGCTCCCTTTTTCTCTTTTGTTTTAAATTTCAAAGTTGCTACCAGTGTATTCAGTGATGACGACGCAGAGATACACCTGGTGTTTCATTGCCTGGTTGACAAAGCTGCTTGTGATGCTGGTGGCCCTATTCCTTTGACACTACGCACTTTGATATTATGTGTTAATGCTCCGTGACAAATGCTCTGCTAGTGCCAAAGGTTTGACTCAATGTATATACCTGAACACTCACGCCCACCTGTGCCCCTTTTCTTTACGGTGCTTCAAGAGCCGCCCTTTGCAGGTTACCCATGGTGTTCCTTAGGCATCTTCCCTGTGCTCGGATTGTAGAACAGTGGCTTGTTTTGCCGTGTTTGTGTTCGTGTCAATGCACGTTTGCCATGATAGACACAATGCCTTGTGTAGCTGCAGTTTTCTCTGAAAAGATCGAAAAGTCGAATCTTTTAGGAATTGTTTTTCAGATCTTCAATAATTTTTTCTTTAAGTTTCAAAAAAAAAATAAAAATAAAATCACTCCTTTTTATAGTTGTGTCTGATTCCATCTGTGACCATTGAGATGAATAAGAAGAGCCGGTCAGCCCCAGGCAGAAGCTGTCTGCTCTGTAGGGCACCATTCACTCTTACAGTGCAGGGCCGGTTCTCAGGAGCATGAGGCCAGTGTGCAGAGGCCAGTGTGCTGAGCCAGGCCCTGGGCTCGTGTGCCTTCTGGTTCTGGCCTGGCCGCTTCCTACTTCCCTGCAGAACAAGGCCTGCTGACTCACCAAAAACACAGCGCGTTTATAAACAGGAAGCAGAGTGTGTGACCACAGGCATTCAGCATCTGATAGTAATTGCTGAATGTGGCAAAAACAAAATGCTTGAATTGAAAAAAAAAATCCGTGCCACTAAATGGTAACTCTAGTTCAGGGAAACGCCAACCCTACTATTGATCGTTTATTAAATACTTCAATCAGGGGCGTTCTGACTGGGTTAGATTAAGCAGATGAGTCAGGCTGGCTGCAAATACTGAAGAAATTTGGGAGCTTGTGGTTTTACCTTTTTCCCTTTCCCTCTCCCAGAGGAGGATTCCTGGCCCCTCCAGCACATAAGGGGTTTATTATTTTCTTCTGCCTAGGGCTTGCATCCCTTTATTTCTGTCAGGAGGCTCCCACAAGAACAGCACAAGCTGCCTATTTCCACTCCTGATATAGGGGAGGTGGGGTCTCTGGCCCCTTACAAGCACTGACTGTCCTGGGCTGGTGTCAGAGCTTGGGGCAGAGTTGTGGGTCACCCACCCCCATTTCCCACTTCAGTAGCAAGGGGAAGGCTCTGGATTCATTTCCCTCCATGCTTCATGATCCTGTGGTTCCAACAAATTGACCCAGAAAAGGTGAATTCAACTGAGAAGTCTCCCAAATTTTCCTTAAATTATCTTCTAGGAATTGGCACAATTGCCCCATTTGTGGTCAGGATAGAAGTTCTCCTGAGACTTCTGGAGTCTCCACTTCCCTGTGATAGAGTAAGAATAACATAGTGCCCGTTGCCTGTGACACTCTTGGTAGGGAGCAGTCCAGTACTCTATGTGCTCAGTTGTATGCAATCTGTAGAATTACCTTAGGATATAAGTATTGGCAACCCCAGTGGGTAAATCCATAATCTCATCTTTTAAAACTCTGAGTTGCTGGTTCAGGATTTGGTTTGGGTGTGCCTGAATTCAGAGCACAGTCATTTGCCTACCTCTTGGCTGAAGTTTCAGCTCCAGACGTATTCATTCCTTACATTTCCCGAAGTCCTGATCTCCTAACTTTTCCTATCCCTCCATTTGTTAGCAATTCCCCAGAGCAGCCACTTGAACCTGTTCCTGACTAATTTAAAAGGAAACACAGTATAAATAAATTCCAGCACGAGTGGTGGAATTTGCAAGGAGTGGTGGTGTGTCCAAGTGGCTTGCACAGCCTACTCATATTGATATTAATAGCTTTTATCAAGTAAATGTGGTCTGCAGAACAGTATCACTGTATCACTGTCTTCCCATAGATCATCTATTTGCTCGAGTGGACAGTATGTGTTCTTATTAGCTCCACTTTCTAGATGGAAAAACTTGAGGTTTAGAAAGATTGGATCGGATTTTAGGCTGGACCTTAGTACAAGTGGGCTGTCTCCAGAGCACCCAATCAAACCAACATGCTCCGTCTGCAAGCACTGGTTACGGAAGGAGGGGGCTGTCACGGTGTGATGGAGGGAGGAGGGACTCTGGGAGTAATGATCATTGCTACTGATGTTACAGTGACCGAAGCAGACACTGGTGAGGACTGTGGAGGAGCAACTATAAGGAGTTGCACCTAGAGGAAACCAGTAAAAAGGGAGGGAAGAGGTGAGAGGAGCGGGGAGCAAACCAATTAGTGGTGTGGTGGCAGGGGCGGTCTTGAGGCTGAGTGAGTGGCTGACTGTTGGACACCATGGGTTGAGTGCTGGCAGAGCAACTGGGTGTCATCCTGGTTGAGTTCTGTTGAGTCACGGTGGATTCCACCTTGAGGAAACAACATTGGCGGTTCTCATTCATAAGTTACTCTTTTTACAATTGGAATGTTAGACTTTTTTGACGGTTTGCCACTTGAGGCTATAGGGTGCCACTGAAAGTCTTGGCGTCCATGCCCCACACCATAGCAGACTCACATTCTCTTTCTTCACAACCAGCAACTGAAGGGATATTTTTTCTATTTTTGAGTGGTGGGAAATCAAGCAAAAAGAAGTGGATGGTTTTGTAACATGTGAAATTTATACGATACTCATTTCAGTGTCCAGAGATAAAATTTTAGTAGAGCACATGTGGGAATGCAGACGAAATTCATTTAGTACCTATGACCTCTGCCTGTTTTTACTTTAATGTGGTATTGCCAACAAATGGATAATCTGTAAAGCTGAAAGTATTCAGCACCTGATACTTTATAAGAATAACTTGTAGATCTGTGTTCTACAAAGTCAGGAACCCAGGATTCTTCTCCTTGTTCCTTGACATTCTCAATTTGAACCTTTAAGGCCTAATAGGGTGTGAAAGAGGACAATGAAGGCTCACTTTCTCCCTTTAGGGAAACATCTGAGAATCACACTCTTTATGTATTTTAATTATCTGGCCAGAACCTAGTTTCTTACAACATCAAGCTGTAAAGCTTTATTCCAAGAGAATACTACAATCCCGGAGGGGAAAAAGTAGAATTGCATTAATAAGGATAAAAGAGAAAAAAAAATGTCTGTTGGAATCAGCAATGGTTCTGCCTTAGCTAATTAAGACAGTTCTGAAACAAGGACTTTAAAAGAGTGCAATATAATTATACAAGGTACAAGGAAAACCAAAGTACTCTTTTTTTACAGTCGCGACATCTCTTCTCTCCATTCCAATATCGCTTCCCCTGTCCTTAACATAGCTAGCAAATTAGTTTCATGCTTGATTTTTCCATTCTTTTAGACAGCTCTTTATTTTTACCAGAAAGAATCTGTGCTCAGCAATTCTGTTTCATTTGTCTGAGATGTAATACAGCCTCAGGAAAGATAATGTGAGGGCTCTTTAGAGAAATTGCTGAATCCAGGTGTAGAACAGAAGATCTCCAAGATGAGCCTATAATATCTCTCCCACAAGAAAGTATCAAACTAGAAAACCTCCTGGGAACAAGGTAAAGGGAGCCAGGAGTGCCCTCAGAAGGACTCCCACTGTCGAGAGGCAGTGGAGGCTGCAATTTGATCATCAAGAAGAATATCTGAAGAGGGATCAAAACCCATGAATCTGTGGAGAGCTGTGCGTTCATAATGAGAAAACTCCACATTTATCATTTTTGACATATCAGTAATGAGGCCACCAACTCATTCGTCTGCAAACTATAAAAAGAATCAAGCATTTAACCTGAATTTCTACTATTGATTATTCCTTAAGTAAACAAATAAATGATGAAGGGAAGTTTCTCTTGCTGAGCACTACTGCAATGAATCCACAGGTTGTGACTGACCGTCACCGCTTTGAAACCCTCTTATTACATAGTGAGTCTGGGAAGTGCTGCTCAATAGATCTAACACTGAAAATGAGAACAAACTGGGCGAGATGTGCTTCCTGGTGGAAGCACACAAATTGCCACAGTTTTAAATTTCCTGCCCTGCTCAAATTTAAAACCAAAGGTTGATGAAATCTCGAGCTGAGTCGTTAACCAGGCACAATTAACTATTTCAATTCAAATTTCAAAAGTTAAAACAGATTTTTAGCAGCCACATTGCAGGTGCTGAATGGTCTCCTGGTAGATGATGTGTGGGGCAGAGACAGACCATTTCCAGTCCTCAGAAAGTGTATTGGGCATTTCTGCCCTGGATCTATCAAGTTAGAGGCAAATGGATATATGGAATGCCTCCAGGGGTATGTAATCAGCAGAGCTCGGAACCTAAGGAACTTGGCAGGACAAATGGTCCAGTTTTTTTTTTAAATAAATAATGGGATGAGAGGAGCCATATATTAAACCTATTGGTTAAAAAGAGAAAGTGAGGAAATAAAATGTGTGAAAATGTTTGGATCTCAGTTGGAATAAATCAAGCCTCCTCTGCCACTATGATCCCACCCAAATCAGAGATAATCAGGGAAATCTGAATAGGTTATAAATTTGGCATTAAATTTGGGCAAGAAGCAGAGCACTAGCTTTGCATGTTTGAGGCCATGATTTTGATGCCAGCACTGCAAATAATTCAAAAAACAAATAGATGCCTAGATCATTTGGGGTCAGAGAGGTAATTTAAAGGGTCAAGTACAAGTTTGGCAGGCAGAAGGCCCAGTTTTGATTTCCTAAAACTTCTTGATCCCTAGGGATGTTCCTTTGTATGTGATTTCCTTCATTGTATATCTTTGTAATTTTATATCTCACAGTGGTATAATAAAATACTTAAAAAAAAAGACCCTGAAAACAAACAAACAAAAAACCCAAAAAAAAAAAAAAATCACTGTATCACTGTCACTGTCTTCCCGTTCATCTTCGATTTGCTCGAGCGGGCACCAGTAACATCTCCATATGTCCTGTCTCATGCAAGTAGAGCCCAAAGGCACCTGCTTGCTCCAGGAACATAAAGAGCCTCAAACCATTCCATCGGGTCATAGGAATGAGGTCTATAATTGTTACTGGTATCTGGCATATCAAATGTGACACGGGTAGCTTGCCAGGCTCTGCCGTGCAGGTAGCATACTCTTGTAGACATCTCAAAATCCAGCATTTATTGATGAACCGTGCGGCCACAAGCAACCGCACGAGCCGGGCTGTGATAGGCTGGTCTGCTGGGTGGAGTTCTGACGAGGAGGAAGTCTGGATGTGGAAAATGGAGGTCCTCATAGAGTAGGGGGTCGTCTGGCTTGTTGTGAGGCTCTGCTGGAGTGGCGGGCTGGGGCTAGAACCTGCCATCCCTCCCGGGCATCTCATGAGTGGCTGGGCACAGTGAGAGCCAGTAGCAGCTCTCAAAAAAAAATAAAAATGCAAAAAAAAACCCCAAAAACTTCTTGGTTCCATGATCACTATCAGGAGTGAGCTCTGAGCAGTGAATCAGGAATATCCTTAGTAATGCCAGATATGGTCCAAAACCTAGCCTTCCCTCAAAGAGTTTCTGTTATAGTTTAATATATGATAGTTATGTGACCAAAAGAAAAGTCCTTATCTCTTAAAGATGCATCCTGAGCTATTTAAAGACAAAACTATGCTTGGGATTCAATTCAGAAGAATCTAGGTATTCAGAGGATGTAGGTAAAAATTGTAGGTAACATTAGATGAGTCATGAGTTAACAGTTGCTGAAATTATTAATGTCTCCTGAAGTTTTATAATATTCCTTTTCATATGAATATGTATTAACATGCTTTCCACAACAAAAGGTTTGAAAAAAATGATCATACCACAAAAGATATCACTATACTTGTTGATATGTCAGATCTGGTTTTTATCAGCTTATAGGTTGCGTGAAATGCCTCCTCCTGAGGCCAGATCCTTAAATAGCCTCACATTTCCCAGTGAATTCAAACTTCTTGAGGAGGTCAGAGAGAGAAGTTGCATCCTCTGGGCCTGGGTTTCACAGTTCAAGACAAGGTGATGGTCGAGGAAGGCATTTAGTAAACAAGTCAGTGGGTCAGAAGATAACAGACTCATGCCCGCAAACCCATTGTTCTCATACTCACATGAAACCGTTTGCATAGGAAAACGGGAAGTATATTTCCCCTTCCCTTTTCTTCAGTGTTGTTGCAATGACCAGAGTCACACGCTTGGTCACAGTGTATGGCAGAGGTTATAGGTCTAACAGTAGTGCTCATGTGCCAACCATGGTGCCTTCAGGGGGGAGCACTCCTTCAGTGGCAGTGCTCCTACCTGAGAGTATCATCAGTCTTTCAATCTTGCTCACAGCAGGTGGAAAACATTAGTTGCAGCCCTTGCACATACCTGGTTGGTGATTGCACCATCTTTTCCAGCATGGGGGGCCAAAAACAGTCTTGCCAGCAGCGCACTGCAAGCATATGGGTGACAGCAGGGATCAAACTCGAGGCTTCACACTTGGAGGCAGCCCCCAGGCCTGGGAGAGGATTTTTCACTGTATCACTGTCTTCCCGTTTATCATCGATTTGATCGAGCAGGCACCAGTAACATCTCCACTTGACCTGTCTCATGCAAGTAGAGCCCAAGGCCACCTGCTTGCTCCAGGAACATAAAGAGCCTCAAACCATTCCATCAGGTCATGGGAATGAGGTCGATAATTGTTACTGGCATTTGGCATATCAAATACGACACGGGTAGCTTGCCAGGCTCTGCCGTGCGGGTAGCATACTCTTGTAGTCATCTCAAAATCCAGCATTTATTGATGAACTGTGTGGCCACAAGTGGCCCCACAAGCCTTTTATACAATCAAACACAAATCCCAGAGCATTCCAGGCCATAACAATCCTGGGCTACAACAGATAACAATCACCAATTTAGCATTTGCAAGGTAACATTTGCAAGGTAACAATCACTGATTTACATATTACTGTGGTCAGAGGTCAGAAGACAGGGCACCTGTTGCATCACCTTAAATGTCATTTGCCTGCCAGTCTCCCATTGGATAAGCACAGATGTCTTTCACGTGGGTGTAAACTTTTGAGCATCGGGAAGCTCCACTGCCCCTGAGAACAGGGCCCTACTCTGGGCCCCACCCACAAGGCCTCACGGCAAGAAGGAGGTGCCAGGCCCCAATACTAGCTGCTTAGAGAGGATTTTTTAGAAAGGGCATATTGCAGACTTCTGGATGCCACAGTGTTCAATACATTTCCTCGTGGCCTAGTCCCTTGATACATACTCCATTGTATCCACAGATTTAAACAAAGCCTTCTGATTAATGGTTTGTCCTACTTTTTTATGAGAAGGGCAAGATAAGGAAAACATTCTCTGTATTCTCAATAGCTCCTGCCAAAAAAGAGTTTTCTGTTTTTCATTTCAAATTCAGCATTTCATTCCTTGGGGCCAGTGTCATCATCATTTCCCATTCACACCATTGCAGCAACTTCCTTTGCAACTAGTTAATGAGAGTCCAGACTTCCTGCCTCAAACCTCAGCCCTCTGCACATCTGTCCTCACTGTGGTTCATTTGTTCCAATGCCAATAAGGCTCCGTTCAATCCTGTCTGTGTCTGACACTACTTAATGGCTTCCATAGTCTCCTACGTGGTCTTTGGGACTCAGTTCCTGCTTGTACCTTGCTCTTCATATTCCAAAAATCTCATTTTCTACACTAGAGACCTAATGTGCTGTGCTGCGCTGTTCCAACTCCTATGACTATGCTTGGGTGACACAGTAAAGGTATATTCTAGTTTTGCTAGACTATGACAGCCCGTAGCTCCTAGTGTGTCATCGCATTATACAAACACCCCGGGCCCCTACCTTTATACTAAATGAGTGGTTTTCAACAGCAATTTTGTCCCTAGCAGCAGCGTGGCAAAGTCTGGAGACATTTTGTTTGAACATGGCCATGAGCACACTGCCTGCATCTAAGGTGGAGGGCAGCAACACTGCTCTATGCCCTTCTGGTGTATGCACAGAACAGCTCCTGAAAGAAGGAACCAGTTGAGCCCTGAGCTAATAGCACTGCCACTGCCACTGGCCTACACTATCTCCAGAGAGTTTCAGCGATTTCTAACAAAAAACACCTAAAAAATGTTAACCGTGATGCTCTCAGCTCAGCAGGGAGCACAAAGGTCGGCCATAGGCACTGTAGGCACATGTGCAGGTAGCCCCCATGGGCTGAAACACCAGGGGGCACTTTTCTTCTCTTGCTTGAAGAATCAGTGGAAGGAAACAGGGGCCATTTCCAAAAGAAAGTAGGATGGAGGCTGAGATGAATGGGAAGCTTGAGGTTAACCATGTGGACAATGAGGTGAATTGTTTGAGTCATAACTGGGTCAGAAGACACGAGCTCTCTGGAGGGAGATGGAAAATGCCTGAGTTGCAAGGATAAGAGCAGAGAGCAGAGACTGCAGAGCATAGCGAGTCTAGTGTGGAATCCCATCTGAGCGTCAGGTAGAGAACCCAGAGGCCTTCTCGGCACTGGCTTCAATGATAAGGGAGCGGCGAGTTAGCGGAGGGGCATGGAGAATTCACAGCCTTACTGTCTGCAACTGCAGGTTCTCAGTTCATGATGCCTGTGATTCGTGTCAGGGGGTAGGGGGTGAGGTGGGCCAGGTGAACTTCTAAGAACTGATCAGGGGGCCAGAACCCCCCCTCAGGAACATGTGAGGCCAGGGCCGATGAGCAATGCCTAGGCCCCAGTGATGCAGAGTCGGAAAGTGGATCGGGCTCTGGTTCTCAGTGGTACCTACACAGCTTGGTCACCCTGAAAATGGACGGATTTTGCCCTTTTTTGGTACAGTAGACACCAGTATGTCCAGTATCAGAAACCTCCCGGTCACGGGGTGGATGAGGCCCTCTGAGGCAGAAGGAGACAACAGCCACTTTGCTCTGACGAAAGTGGACATGAGTGATGCTGACCAGTGCCCGGGCACAGCCCCTGTAGCAGAAACTACAGCAAACATGCAGGAATAACTGGGTCAGGCCGGGAGGGAGCAGTGCCTGGCGTGCTGGATACCAGCAAAAGTTGGGAGCACTTGTTAAATAATTTATTTACACCCACATTTGGTCATAACACTCATTTTATTGGAGTATCTTATCTACCCAGTTTACATATAGTTTTCATTATAACTATTCTCAGCAGCTTTCCTGTAAAGTAAGGTACTTTATACCATATAGGAAACGTATTTTTTTCCATGTACAGCTTTAAATGCCTTATGTAACTGCAGACACTATTTCTGTTGTGATCATTGGGTATCTGTTTTACTAGGTCACAAAAAAAAATTACAGCAAGAGGCAAGACCAGCTGATTCTTACTTGTTTCAGTGACTGAAGCTGGATCATCCCTCACTCAGTTACAGGAACCTAGTCCTCTGTTGGAAAGGTCACAAGGGCCCTTACTTAGAGACAGTGTGTGGCCACAGGCTATGGCCCTTAAGACAGATCCTTGCTTTCCCAGTATTCAGATCAAGGGAGCAAAGCTGAGAATGGCCCCAACAATTCTTCTACCATTTAAATTTTTATCTCCAGTTTTAACTTATTTTTTGATTTTTTGGATCACACCTGTTTGCCTTCAGAGCTTATGTACTCCTGACTCTGCACTTAGGGATCGCAAAATGTGGGCTCAAGGGATTGTATGGGTTTCCAGGGGATTGAATCTGGACAGTCACATGCAAGGCAAACACCCTACCTGCTATATTATCACTCCAGCCCTCAGTGAGTTTTAAAAAACTGAAATGTTGGGTCTGAGCAGTGCTAAGTGGTGATGGACTTGAGGACTGATCAACAAGGTACAGGATATGAGCCCTTTTTGCTCAGCTTGTGGAGTGTTTGTATAATCTCTATATTGCTGTATAATCTTTATTTGCATGCCTAACTTAGCAGTATGTGTTGCCTTACCATCTAAAACTGGAAACAAGAGATGAAATCACACAGTTTCTCTAAACATGGCTAGAATTAGAGGGTATCATGTTGAGTGAAATGAGAAAGAGGGAGTGGGCAAATACAGGGTGATCTCACTTATCTGTTGAATACGGAGAGACAGAGTAAGAGAATCAATCATCAGTATCAAACAATGGCAAATCCTAGGTGTGGATTACAAAACCTTTTTAACACTGTGGGGAATGAAGACCAAGCCAGAGGTGGGATGAATACAGTGAGAAGTTCATGAGCACCCTGGTGGTGCTGGGGTGCAGTCACTGTGTACATTAATACTTTAAGCTTTAACAATACCATAGCCATATTACCTGAACTATAATAGAACCTTTTAAATAAAACTGGAAACTTTTTAAATAAAACTTTTAAAATAAAACTCAAATATTTTTGAGAGCAAATAACATAAGCCCCCTATTAACTTTGCTCACTCTTGCTAAGTCCCCTTAGTAAACATCGCTCTATTGCAGTGATGGAACATACGTAGTTCCTGCTTATCCCTAAGGTGTGGGCTCTGGCAGGCCCACAGGCTTATTTAGAGCAGGAAGTCACATCCCTCCATAATAATCATGGTCCACTGGTTCTCTTGTGACTACAAACAACCCCCTTCCAGCTCTGGTGGTGTAGTTTCTTTCTTCCCTTGACAATAAGTTGCTGTAAATTTTATCTCACTATTGTCAGGTGTCAAAGGTCTAGTTATACCCCAAATGCTTTGGTGAACTCTTCCCCTCATAGGGAGTGAAAAATCTGGGGTTTCTGGGATCATAACTGTGACTGAGGAATACCTGTAAGAAGTATGTTGCTGATTTCTAATGTTTTCCCTAACCTGCTTCTATAAGCATAGATAACATTCTGAAATGGCACTTCGTCCCGTCCAATATGTTTGAAATACCTCCCACACAGGATCTCTGTTGTTAAACGCTAATCAAATTAAATCTACAAAGTGGTTAAGAAAGTTAACATTATCCATGCTATTGAGGATAAAAAAAATCTAGTCCTCTGTTGGACTGTTGATAAAAAGCGCAAACTTCTAAAGAGGGTATACCAATCCTAAATGTTAATTATGTTTTAACCACTGGGCTTCAGAATTCATGTAGTTCTTTCTGTTTACACCACAATAATCAGGATTATTTAGGAGCCAGCTAAAAGTCAGAGGTAAAAGACTGGCCAGATTTTCATCGCAAACTGTCTTCAGTGTGTGGTTTTCCATTGTAACTTGTTCTTAATCTTGTTTTGATGGCTTTTTATTGTGCTATCATTCAATTGGTTGTTTAGAATTATTCTCAGGATTTTATGTTGCCTCAGACAATAATCTCGTGAATTATACGAAGTCATGTTTGACTTCGCCGCCACAAGGCGCCTGGGGAGGGATGGCGGGTTCCTAGCCCTGGCCCGCCACCCCAGCAGGACCCTCACAACAAGCAAGACGACCCCCCCACCCACCCCACTCCATGAGGGCCTCCATCTTCCACATCGGACTTCCCTCTAGTCAGAACTCCACCCAGCAGCAGACGAGCCTATGACAGCCGGTTCGCGACGGCCGCTACGCGGGGTTCATCAATAAATGCTTTATTTAGAGGTGACTACTAGAGTATGCCACCCACACGGCAAGCCTGGCAAGCTGCTTGTGTCGTATTTGATATGCCAAATACTAGTAACACTTATATTAGGTCATTCCCATGACCTAATATAATTGAGGCTCTTTATGTTCCTGGAGCAAGCAGATGCCCTTGGGCTCTACTAGCATAAGACAGTCATATGGAGATATTACTGGTGCCTGCTCGAGCAAATAGATGATGAACGGAAGATAGTGATAGTGATAGTGATGTTTGACCTAACTTTGTATTTTTCTTTTGGCTTTTTTGGGTCACACCCGGCAATGCTCAGGGGTTTCTCCCTGGCTCTGCACTCAGGAATCACTCCTGGCGATGCTCGGGCAACCATATGGGATGCCGGGATGGAACCTGGGCCTGCACAGGCCGGCCACTGCAAGGCAAATGCCCTACCCACTGGGCTATCGCTCTGGCTCCTGTATTTCTTAAATATGTCAGTGTACCAGCCACATGGAGCTAATCAACACTTGCAATAAATTAGTACTAAAATAACGCTCACTTATTTAGACAAGTTTTTAAGACTATAACTTGATCACTTGATCACTTGAATCCCGTTACTCATCGATTTTCTCGAGCGGGCGCCAGTAACATTTCCATTGGACCCTATCACGTGCCAATGTAGCCCAATGGCATCTGGTTGATTCAGGAATATGAAGAGCCTCAAACCATTCCTTCAGGGTCTTAACAAGGAAGTCTGACCATCTTGTAGGTGGGCGGCCACGTGATCTTTTGACATCCCGTGGGATCCAGTCGGTAAAGGCTCTAGTCCAGCGGTTGTCTCCAAATCGCATTACATGTCCAGCCCATCTGATTTTCGATGCCTTGGCAAACGAGACAGCGTCCCTGATTCTGGAATAGCGATGGAGGTCAGAACTCCGATTCCTTCTCTCACTTGAGTGAGGCGTGATATTCCAAGCATAGCTCTTTCGATGCCTCTCTGGGAGACCCGAATAGCATTCTCATCCTGCTTTAGTAGGGCCCAGGTCTCTGAGGCGTATGTTAATGCAGGGAGAACGGTGGAGTCGAAGAGATGTGCCCGGAGCCGGAGGTTCTTTGTCCTTTTAGCTATTTCTTCGATGCCTTTGAAGGCATTCCATGCTGCTCTCTTCCTCCTGCGCAGCTCAGGTTTTAGGTCGTTCATCATGTTGACTTCTCGACCTAGGTACACATAACTGCTGCATTCAGAGATGTTTGTTCCATTGAGAGTGAATGGGGCCTCAGGATCTAGTTCATTTCTCATGAACATAGTTTTCTTCAGATTCAGCTGTAGACCTACCTTTCCACATTCTCGGTCAAAGTCAGCCAGCATTTGTGCCGCTTGGCTAATGTTTGGTGTTATTAGAACGATGTCATCAGCGAAGCTGGAGGTGGTGTAGTTGCCGACCATCTATCTTCACTCCCATTCCTTCCCATTCTAATTGTCTCATGATGTTCTCGAGGGTGGCACTGAAGAGTTTTGGTGAGATGGTATCACCCTGTCGAACCCCTCTTTTGACATCAATGATCACTTCCTTGTAGAATGGTGAGATCCTGGTGGTGAATCCGTAACACAGCTCACGTAAGGATCTTGATGTATTGGGTTTGAACACCCTGTTTGACTAGGGGCTTCGATGACTGCTTCCAGTTTCCACAGAATCAAAGGCTTTCTGTAAATCAATGAACGTGAGACAGAGCGGCATCTTGTACTCCCCTACAAACCTCAATGAGCTTGGTTACTGTGTGGATATGGTCGATTGTGCTGAATCCTTTCCGGAAACCTGCTTGCTCGCATGGTTGAACTTCATCTAGTGTTCTGCTAATCCTGTTCAGGATAACTCGTGTAAACAGCTTGTAGATGACAGACAACAGGCAGATGGGGCGATAGTTGCCGATGTCATGAATGTCTCCCTTCTTGAACAGTAGAACTGTCCTGCTGGTTTTCCATTGGGAGGGCACCTTGCATTCGGACAGGTAGCGTGTGAAGAGCCGAGCTAGTGTATTGATGAGCACCGACGGCAGATTCTTCAGATGTTCGGGTCTGACTTTTGTCTGGGCCTGGTGCTGTTCCCTTCTTTACCGATGAGATGGCATGTCTTATTTCAGAAGGGAGAACGTTGGGAATGACGTATCCATCCTGTGGAATTTGGTATGTGGGCAGGTGGATGTGGCTATCAAAGAGATTTGAGTAGAAGTCCTGGATAATCTTCTCCATTGCCTTTCTGGAAGATGTGATAGATCCATCAGGGCGTCGGAGGGCAGTCATCTTGGTCTTATAGTTGGCGAAGGACAGGCGGGCAGTCGCGAACACTTTTCCCGGCTTCTGCTGCATCTTCCAGTATTTCTGCTCTTCTGTCTTTGAGGTCTGCTTTTATCGCTTCTCTGCACTGTTTAGCAAAGCTTGGACGTTAGCATTTGGTCTCCTGAGGCTCGCGCCTTGCCACGTTGGCGAATGAGCTCAAGAGTTTCTGAAGACAAGCATCCTTTTGTGTCTTTCTCTCTCGGCATTCTTCGCACAATCATGGAGGGTGCTGAACCAGTCGGTTGTATTCTTCATCGATGTCATCAATGATGGTATCTTCCCCATGTTGCCGCAATGGTGCTAAAGAGTTCCCAGTTGGTGGACGTTCTGGGAGTTCTCTTCTTAAACTTTGCAGCCTTTTCTCCCGTTGCGGGAAGTAGAATTTTGCACGAAGGGAGACGGTGGTCCGATCCTGTCTGGAATTTGGGGACAACAGCAACATCGGTCAGACAAAACCGTCGATTGAAGATGATGTGGTCAATTTCATTGTGGAACTGTCCGCCAGGAGACTCCCATGTCCAACGTTTCACTTCAGCCTTCTGAAACTGTGAGTTCCCATGAATAGTCTTGGTGGACATGATGAACTCAGATAGTCTCTCACCCTGTTTGTTCCATTCTAGGCCATGGGTCCCGATGTGGAGTTCTTCAGCCGATCTTCTCGGTCCTATCTTGGCATTAAAATCACCAACTATGATCTTGTAGAAGGTGTGATCTTTTTTATAGAACTCCTCCAATTCCATGTAGAATTTCTCAATTTCATCTTCTTTGTATGTGGATGTTGGTGCATAGACAATGAAGATAGAAATTGCTGGCAGTGGGCCACATCTCCTCAAGTGTAATCGTCCTATTCGGTTTGTTAGGCATTCAAATGAATCAATGTTGACAGCCATGTTCGTGTTGACAAGGACACCAACGCCACCGACGCCTCTTTCATCACATGTTCCAAGGAACAATTCTTCTCCGTGTCAAATACAGCATGATGCGACTGGGACGCCTCCTCGTCTCAGTCAGACCAATGATGTCGTACTTGATCTTTCTTGCTTGCAGCATCAGATCCTCAATATATGCTTCCGTTGCCAGTGATGTGCATTGAAAGTACAGACAGTCATTTTAGTCCTTCGTCGTTTTGGCAGCCTAGGACAGCAGTGAAATTTTATCAGGCACTGCTTGTTTGCCTTTCTTACTGCTGCCGTATTAAGGG
Organism: Cryptotis parvus; assembly: GCA_021461705.1. Classification (NCBI taxonomy): domain Eukaryota; kingdom Metazoa; phylum Chordata; class Mammalia; order Eulipotyphla; family Soricidae; genus Cryptotis; species Cryptotis parvus. The sequence continues at coordinate 88,341 of JAJIBD010023419.1, forward strand.
CTCTTTCGGGGTCAGGAAAATAAACATTTTTGTTACTGGATTTGGCATATCGAACACGCATCGGACAGCTTGCCAGGCTCTGCCATGCGGGCACTATATTCTCATTGCTTTGTGGGGCTCTCTCAGAGGGGTGGGTAGAATATTTGTGGTAGTTTGGAGGGTAAATTCATGCGCCGCAGAGCAGCCGCACGCAACGGGAAAGCTGGTTTCTGCTCTGCCGGGTGTACCTGTGTCTTAGGCTCAAGCATTCCTGGGTTTGAAATACTCTCCTCTGAAGGGCGGGTCTCTGCAGGGCGGGTCCTTGTAGGCTGGGTTTCTGACAAGCTGGGCTGGAGACTGGATTAATCTGTGGGCTGGAGACTGGATTAATATGCTGGGGGAGATCTTACCAGCTGCAGAGTGTGGATTGTGACACAGATCGCTGCCAGCAAGGTGTGGGGTTTTCTCTGGCCTCCCCCCGAGGCTCCATCGGGATGGTGGACTCGGGTCGGAAGTTGCTCTCGTGGTCCATGGAGTGCAGGGGGGGTTCGACGGGGAAAGCTGGTTTCTGCTCTGCCGGGTGTACCTGTGTCAAG